>VXBL01008569.1:143707-183022 GCA_013400195.1 Aramus guarauna
AAAAAAAAAAGGTGGAATTGGTGCTACGGAGCTCCAAAATCAACGTTTGAAGATAAGCAGAACTGAGCATCGACCATCACCGGAGGAGGTTCCCACCCACACTCTGTTGTTCCCTGGCACGCATGGTGTAAATACATGGGGGACCCTATTCCCAACCGGATCAAGATCCTGAGCCAGCCCAAAACCATCTAAGTGGGTTTGGGATTATGACTGCATTTTTAGACATGTAGAAAAGAGACATTTGTTTTAGAAAACAAATGCATCAAAGATAAAAAAATAATTCCGTAATAAATTTGAAAACACTTTCAGCAATTAAAAGCAGTCTATCCCAATCACAGATCCTTGTCTGAAGAAATTTTGCTCCTAAACAAAATGAAGTGTGGATCAGTCTGGGGGGAAGTCAAATCAAGCGTGGTTTGAATCAAGTCAAATAAATGGAAATGCAGCGTTTTCTCTCAAAGTATAAAACTTAATAGTAAGCTCAAACCTATTTTACTTTTTGATTTTCCAGTTGAAAGCTAGAAACTTAACTAAACTCTTTGGAAAAATTAGTGCTTAAGATCTTTCGACGTGATAATCGTGAAGCAATTTAAAAATTACAGCCATTAAAATCCAAACTCACGGCTTCTATAGACTTCAATATTGGCTCGCACAGACCCTTTATACCTTCAGCTAGCAGGTAAGACGACCTAGTTATTCAAAAAGCTTCTTCTCCCAGCTACATTCCTCTTGCCAAACAGATGCGATTACCAGAGAAAACAGATATGCTTTGCTTACTCATAATTATATCTTAACAAAGCTTTTACAGCAACAAAAAACCAGCGAGGGTCGGAGCAGCCCGCAGGAGCTTTATGGGCTAAATGAAAAAAAAAAATTGCTAAATATTGCTCAAGTGCGCGACTGCTCGGGTCAATATTGCTCGTAGCAAGACAAATACTCCATCTGCACGTCGCCGAGCCCTCGCTAAGAACTTATGGACTCCTTTAAAAGCCTGACGATCAATAAAGAGCAATTTAAAAAACAAAACAAAACAAAACAAAAAAACCAAACCAAAAAAACCCCCACTTAGTTGGGGGCNAAACAAAAACCCCCCCCTCTTAGGGGGGGGGAGGGGGGGGGAGGGCGGCTAATGTGATGGAGATTAAGCAGACGCTGACCCACGCTACCTCAAAACTTTAAAATTAGCCAAAATGACAACTTTAATCAGACCTAAAGGGGAAATATAAAGAAAATCATATATTTTTATTTCATATTTATATAAATATAAATATCTACACAAAGATCTATAACTCGTACCAGTTATATATTTATTTTCTATTAATATACCTCATATATATTATATCTTTCTTTTAAATCAATATATCTCCTGTTTGACAATTTAGGAAATGCATCTTTGTTGCAGGCAAATGGAGATATCGCTGCGTGCTTAACCCTTGAGCAAACGTGGCTGTTCTGAGACCTCAGCCGGGGGATGCACCAAAACTCAGAGTAACCTCAACTCACGTTATTTATCATCTCAGACCCTCGTAAGGAAAAAAAACGGGGCGCTCCGACCTCATTAAGCTCTAATTGCGTTGTCCATCAGATGATGCATGTACTCAAGCATCCAAGTCAGCATCCATTCTGTCGATAACCCGGGCTGATAAATTTAATTCATGACCCTGCTTGAAAACCAGGCAAGCATCAATACATCAGGGTTTGTTTTTTTTTTTTAAAGCGCTATGTTTTCTCCCAGTTTTATTGAAATTATTTGGCTTTCCTGTAGCAGATGAAAACCAGATGTTATAGAGAGGGAAGGGTTGCACGAGCCAGAATGAAAAAAACAAGGCAGCAACAGGCAGGTCGCACCCATTCATTACCCATATATTTCCCTTCTGCCATGAGGCTATTTATATTGCATCGCTATTATTACAAATATTATAATTGTGATGCAATTCTAGAAACCACAGTTTTCTCCTTTGCAGCCCAGAGTAGAAAGCAGCACGCGAGTCGAAAGGCTTCAGTGAAGTTGCTTTGTGCTGCGTAAGCACTTTGGAAAGCTTCGCTCCCATCTTACAGCGTTAATGCCAATATTATGGTTTGTAATCCCTCCTGAAGCAGCCCAAGCCCAGGATTAATCCAGGCTTACCGGCTCTTGGATGCCCACTTGTTACACTGAGAATATTAGAAAAGNTTAAGCAGACGCTGACCCACGCTACCTCAAAACTTTAAAATTAGCCAAAATTACAACTTTAATCAGACCTAAAGGGGGAAATATAAAGAAAATAATATACTTTTATTTCATATTTATATAAATATAAATATCTACACAAAGATCTATAACCAGTTATATATTTATTTTCTATTAATATACCTCATATATATTATATCTTTCTTTTAAATCAATATATCTCCTGTTTGACAATTTAGGAAATGCATCTTTGTTGCAGGCAAATGGAGATATCGCTGCGTGCTTAACCCTTGAGCAAACGTGGCTGTTCTGAGACCTCAGCCGGGGGATGCACCAAAACTCAGAGTAACCTCAACTCACGTTATTTATCATCTCAGACCCTCGTAAGGAAAAAAAACGGGGCGCTCCGACCTCATTAAGCTCTAATTGCGTTGTCCATCAGATGATGCATGTACTCAAGCATCCAAGTCAGCATCCATTCTGTCGATAACCCGGGCTGATAAATTTAATTCATGACCCTGCTTGAAAACCAGGCAAGCATCAATACATCAGGGTTTGTTTTTTTTTTTTAAAGCGCTATGTTTTCTCCCAGTTTTATTGAAATTATTTGGCTTTCCTGTAGCAGATGAAAACCAGATGTTATAGAGAGGGAAGGGTTGCACGAGCCAGAATGAAAAAAACAAGGCAGCAACAGGCAGGTCGCACCCATTCATTACCCATATATTTCCCTTCTGCCATGAGGCTATTTATATTGCATCGCTATTATTACAAATATTATAATTGTGATGCAATTCTAGAAACCACAGTTTTCTCCTTTGCAGCCCAGAGTAGAAAGCAGCACGCGAGTCGAAAGGCTTCAGTGAAGTTGCTTTGTGCTGCGTAAGCACTTTGGAAAGCTTCGCTCCCATCTTACAGCGTTAATGCCAATATTATGGTTTGTAATCCCTCCTGAAGCAGCCCAAGCCCAGGATTAATCCAGGCTTACCGGCTCTTGGATGCCCACTTGTTACACTGAGAATATTAGAAAAGAAAAAGGAGTTTGTGTACATGCACACAAGGCAATTTAGGAAGCATCTCTGTGTCTCGCTGGTAATATTCAACGTGCATCCTCCTCTGGCACAAGAAGAGGAGCAGGACTGGAGTTATTTATCATTTTAAGCAGCTACATGATGCAAAAATGAAGAGTTAAGAGTAAATCGCGGGTGATTTAAGAACTGAGAGGCCATACGCGTGGGCAATTGAAATGGCGGATGACCTACCTTGGTGAATTTTTAGGCATACTCCACAAGCAAGGAAAGATCTTTGCCCTTTCCACACTAATTTTTTTTCCCCCTGTTTAAGCCTCACCTAAAACGTCTGGCAATAGCAGATTCTGATTTCAAGCAACCGTACGGTGCCAATCAAGAGAAGATGCAATTCTGAGCACAGGAACCGGTTATTCTTTGCAAGGGGGGAAAAAAAAAATAAAAATGAGCCTCGTTGTGCTCTAATCGCTACCCAAAAATCACTGCCCAAACCAGGGTTGCATAGGTGCAACCGACACACCGACAGCACTGCTCCAAGGACCACCGTGGATCATCATCCCGGTAGTGATCAGCTGCTGTTTTGGGGAATTCACTTGAATTCCTTTAAAAGTGACTTAAAATGATCCGTTTGCTCTGACATCCTTTTCCACTCCCAGTTACGCACCTATACACTGGAGCAGCATCTCAAATTATTCGTCAGGGTCGCTCGTACACAACGAGCAATATGTAATACACCTTGCCTTTTCATTAACAGATGCGATAATTAAAGTACTGGACAAATTTCCATTTGTAGTCTCCAACATATTTTAATATTTAATTTTAAAATATTCCATCATGGCTGTGCTTTTCCATAGCAAAAAGGGTTTACTCGTATTATCTCAAGCGTTCTTCTGAAGCTTGTGAGAGTTAAGTTTAATTAATGCTTTTTTACAAGGAGGATGCTAAGCTTCATGGGGTTTTATCTGATTAATTATTTTAGGCTTCTATACGATACTTGCAATGCAGATTTTTTGTGGTTATATATTATTATATTAGATAAATTCTTATAATAGGCATTATTATTATATATATTATTGTGGGCTTCTACATGACACCTGCAAAACAGATTTGTGTGTGCGTATATTATTATATTACTATTATATTGTATATATTATTGTTGTAGATATAATTATAGATATTATTTTGGACTTCTATATGATGCCAACAATGTAGATTTGCATCACATTATTTTTATTGTAGATCTTATGTTAGAGATGTGTATCGCTGTGGACTTCTATATGACACCCGCAACGCAGATTTTTTTGTGTATATTATTACATTAATATTACATATATTATTATAGCAGATCTTATGATATATATTTTTTTGGCAATGTGGATTTATGCGTGTACACACACGCATAATCTCCCCATACGTGCAAAATACCACCACGTCCTTTCCTCTAGCTGCTATTTGGAGAAATTAAAAATATTTACTCATTGTCATTTTTCCTGGAAAGCGCGTCCCGCCGCGTAGCGGGTCAGCTCTGCCCCGCGCACGCGGTCGAGCGGTGCCTGCGGTTACGGCTGCTCCTCCGTTCCCTGTCGCCATCGCCGCGGCTGCAATTAGCAGAGAGGCTTTCTGCAGGGTGGTTGCGTGCATTCATCCGCTTCCGATTAACGGCTCCCGGAAAAAACGGTGACGGAGAGAGAAGGGAGCGATCTGAAACACGAACATTCAAAAAAAAGAGCAACAAAACGCGGAAAAAAAATTTTAAAAAAATAAAAAATTGCAGGTTGGGTTTGGCAGCACGCTGGGATTAGATCACCGTGAATCCCAGCTTAAAGAAAGCTCAAACATGAATTTCCTGACTAAGGTAAAAAACGCTGGCTCAAATTTATGAACTGTTGGCAAGGTTACCTCTATCCCAGAGGCCTCCAAATACCAAGAAAACTCTGGCCCAGAAATGCAGAGTTCAGCCTGATAATTCAAATACATTCCTCTGAGCATCGCCGTCCCTCGGCCGTAGCCTAGGCAATAAAGAAATAAACTCCAATACTTCCAGCTTCACATTTTTCAGAGCCGTAGAAGTGTATTTCTAAAGCCTGCAAAGTTTATTTTCGATGAAGAAGTGGATCTAAGCCTTGTAGAGAAGGTCGTTTTAAGGAGGAGACTTCAAATCTTCCCCGGCTCCGTTGGATGCTGCCCACTCCACTTATTTTTGCGAACAAAAAAGAAAAAAAAAAAACACCATGGAATTTTCCACTTTTCAGGACAATCTTCTGCATCTCCTTAATTAAAGGATAATTCAATTTCAGGATGACTTTTGCAGGCTGTAAGAAGAAAACTCCACCTGAACCCCACACTTTCCCATAGGAGACTCGGCGCTACCCCTTACATCTCCTGGCCTCTATTTAAATCTTTCCAAACTCAGAGAAAGCAGTAATTCTGCAAAAAAAAAATCATTTCACATTATTAAAAATCTGCTTAGTCTCTTTTTTTTTTTCTTTGGTTTTTTTTTTTTTTTCTTTGGTTTTTTTTTTTTTTTCTTTGGTTTTTTTTTTTTTTTCTTTGGTTTTTTTTTTTTTTTCTTTGGTTTTTTTTTTTTTTTGTTTTTTTTTTCCTTTTTTCTTTTTCTTCTTTTTTGTTCCTTCTCCAAGCATGTCAGATGCTTTGCTGAAGTCTGGAGAGATTAGATCTGCTCTGCTTTGGAAAGCACTCGAGCAGCGAATATTTGGGATACAGTTCCTACCCCGACCCACCACGCCAAATCTTTGCTCCCCAAACCTGCCATTTCTCCAAAAAAAAATTCCAATTTCCTCGATGATAAAGCAGATTAAAGTTTTAACATTTTGTCCCTATGTTGGGCCGGAGCATTTTTCTCCACGTGCTTTCATTCTCCTCTGGCATCTCTCACATGGCTTCTTGTCCAAGATTTTTCTCCCGATTAAAACCCGTAAGTAAATCTGCCTATTTTGGGACAATCAGTAAATCTTTGATCCCTACCACAAGTTGCTGTATAGGAACCCCCTTTCTCTGTTCTTATTCCCTTCTACCAAACACGAGGATATTACAGATCTGTAAAATGCTGGCAAAAAAATAATTTTTTAACTGCATTATGGCTAGAAATTGTTGAACTTTTTTCCCCCATATTTTTATTTTTTTTAATTTAAAGAGTCAGTCTCATTCCAGCATTTTTTGGTACACATACCCCTTTTTCTGAGACCTGTGTTCCCCTCCTTCAAAATCTGAAAGTGGTAATGAGGGAAGGGGCAATTTTAAACAAAGTTTCTTACTCTGAAAAGGTGTTTTTAAAAATTATTTCTTCCCCCCCCGCCCCGAGATCCGTATTTTTTTAGCGTGTGACATTAACATTTCTTTAAGTATTTTCATCGGAACTGCTTGGAAACCACTACATTATACCCTGCTACCAGTCTGCCCATAACACCGTGAACCGGTCCACATTAATTTAATCATCTTGGTAAATGCAAAAGTATTAAGTATATCCAGTAATGCCTAAAATCAGAAATAATCACAATTGCTCAGATCTTTATTTCTCCTATAGTAGATTATGTGGTTTCCTGGTACCTTTTGTAATGGAAATAACCGACACAATTTGCTTTCACAACTATAAATAATGTTTTTCATAACAGCCAACCATCCTGATTTGTCTTGTGCTGCACTAAATTTTGAATCATTTCGATTCTTAAGTAATATTGTACCACCTTTTTCTCTATTCTGGATTTACTTATGGGTGCTGGTGGGGCTAGGACTCTTGAAAATGGGAATAGATCCTTTTAAAAACGTTCTGCTTTTACAACGAGGAAGATTGAACTACTCATTTCGCATCCAGGCGGCTTTGCCGTGGCTGACAAGCACCAAGCGTAGGTGGATGGCAGCTGTATAACATATCATTCATTTTATCAATCATGTTGTTAGGACCTACCAAAAACTTTAGCTTTCGCATCGCAGTAAGATGTATTTTTAGGAAAATCCTTACTGGGTTAGCAGCATGTGGTAGAGCCATCGAGGTGTAGGCGAAAAAGCAAGCGGCGCGCTGCTGTTCCTATGGTGCTGGCTGGAACAAAGATAATTTATGGTAGTCACAAGCTTCACGAAGTCAAGCTGATCCCCAAAAAGCCCATTCAGATCGATTAGACAGAGACTGCCGCCAATTTAGGAGATCCCTGAGCTACAGATGACTCAAAGTGGTGGGACCGGCAGGGAAGCTTCACCCAATGTCCTCAAGGGATGGGATGAAGGATGAGGTGAAGCTTTCATCCAGCTGAGAGCAGCTATCCGTGTGGGCAAAGGAGCAGGACCTCACTCTCCAAGGCTCTTCTCTACAAAAACAAGGCGACGCTTACCTACATCGCGAAGCTTCCCAGGAACGAGCGGTGATGCACGTGGGACACCAACCATCCCAGCGATAGAAAGCTTCGTTAATTTGTTGCTCCTACTGATGCAAAATGGACATCAGTTTTTTAAAAATGTCTTGTATGTCCTAAAATAAATGATCTGCAAAATGTCTCCACTGGTTTTAAACTCTATATACTAACTCTTAAGACTCAGCTTGTCCTTTCATCTTCTCTGTTGCAGCCTTTGCCCATAAAAGTCCAAATCCCCAATCACTGTGACAAAGCCAAAGGCTCAACTGTCTGGCACGATGTTTATCCTTCATCCATCTTAATTAAATGAATAAAAGCGAGTCACAATCGGCTGCTGCAGCTAAGGCAGATCCTTTCCGCAAACACGGTAAACAATGATTTTATTTGCCTACCCCAAATTCCTGCCATGAGCTTCGGCGAGACTTGTGCAACTTCTGCCTACACTTCGCTATATTGCCTTACTTTTTTTTTTAATTGATTTCTGTTGAATTTGGCAACGCTATTTGATCAAAGCAGGAGGCACTTGGTTAAGCTTCTTTATCTGGCAGACATTGGGACCACAAAGAAAATGCAATCTTCTCCAAGCTGTAGAAGAGATGGTCAACACCGCTCATCCCGGCAGTTCTTGGGTTTAGACGTTTCTGTTGACGCAACCCTAAACAATGATCGCTATTCACACCGATGCTCGTGCTCTACTTGCAGTCACCAATAAAGGCGTTGACTTCTCTCTTCCTATAGGAAGCATATGGGGAAATAAGGTGTATGCGTTGCATTGCCGCTGTGCTGTAGTTGGCTCAGGAGGTCTTCAAAGGGAACCTCTTGACCCCTCCACTAAATCCACTTCAGTTTCTGTGCTCCAAAACTGCTGCAATTCAAACTAAATTCTGGTTGCAGGCAACAGAGGTCATCTGCTGCAGGACCAGATAGGAGTGAGTCTGCAGTAAGACCCTGGAGGGGGCTCAGCACCGCCTGCTTCCCTCCACACAACAGCTCCCTATTGTGCTGAACCTCTTGCTGACATCTATAGAGGGTGTATATGCACATATATAATGTCTGCATGTAAACATGTCTTTAATTTCCATCTAGGACAGCTAGGTACTTTGGTACCTTTACAAATACGACGCTTGCAGACCTGTCCAGGCTCATACAGGAAAATGAAGGAAAGAAGCAGGAGCAAGCACCAGCCACGTGCATCGACTCCAGAAGTAACCCTCTTCCTTTAGGTTTATGCACATCAACAATCACTGGACGTCCTGGGTTTGGCTGGGATAGAGTTCATTTTCTTCCTGGTAGCTGGTAGGGGGTTATGTTTTAGATTTGTGTTGAAAGCAGTGTTGATATCACAGGGATGTTTTCGTTCCTGCTGAGCAGTGCTTACGCAGAGCCAAGGGCTTTTTCTGATCCTCACACCACCCCACCAGCGAGTAGCTGGGGGTGCACAAGGGGTTGGGAGGGGACACAGCCGAGACAGCTGACCCCAATGACCAAAGCGATATTCCATACCGTATGACATCACGCTCAGCATATACAGCTGGGGGAAGAAGGAGGAAGGGGGGGACGTTGGGAGTGATGGCATCTACCCAAGTCACCGTTACACACGATGGAGCCCTTCTTTCCTGGAGATGGCTGAACACCCGCCTGCCGATGGGAAGTGGGGAATTAATTCCTTGTTTTGCTTCACCTGTTAAACTGTCTTTACCTCAACCCACGAGTTTTCTCACTTTTACCCTTCCGATTCTCTCCCCCATCCCACCGTGGGGGGAGCGAGCCAGCGGCTGCGTGGGGCTTAGCTGCTGGCTGAGGTTAAACCACCAGACTGGAGACATTAAAGGAAAAAACCCATAACTAATGGCATCTTCTCTCTCTTTCCACTGTATAAAATAAGCAATGATGATAACTTCTGTGCTATAAATAGCAATTCCTGTAGTATAAATAGTAATTTCTGTGTTATAAATAAGAAGGGAAAGCCTCTCACATTTGAAGACCCGGAGAACAGATTCAGAAAATTTTATTTGCTGCCTTGGGAAACAATTTGTTGGAACTCGGAGCTCAATAAGACACCATCACCTTGTCATTGAGCAGACGAAAGAGGATATTGCTCTTCGGGCAGCAAACCAAAACGCTCTCACCAGCGATGTTTAGTGGAGAGCACTCACGTTTTGCGCCTGGAAAAGCCTCAGAGACGGCCGAAACCGTTAAAAAGCCAAAATTTGTCAACTGCTACCACCAGAGCTGGGTGTAGCCCCTGTCCTACAAAGGCTCCTTGTTCTCAGGCTCTTCTGTTCCCCCCCCATGGGCAACCAAGCTGCAGCACACCACCTCTCTGGCATCCACCCAGCACCCAAGCCCGGTGCGTAAAATCCGATACGGGCTCCCCAGCCATGAAAAAAGTCAAAGGGATCTCAGTAAATGGTCCTAAAACCAAAAATCTGTATTTTGACTCGGAGAAGGGAGGGGGAAAAGAAACAAAATCCTTACTAGACCATTAATTTTTCATTCCGTGACTAGAAAAATACAGTGCCATATTAACTATGGACATTAGGGATAAAAAGTCTGCACCTCGGTTGTCCATATTAAGGCCTCATGGAAGCCTTACTAGACAGGAGCAGCACGATCTTTGATCAAAAACATTACTTATCAGAGTGCTACATTATCATTATACTATCTGATATACATATATTAAAAAAAAAAAAAGCTTTCAGAAAAGAGGTCGTTCCTTCATGATTTATAAAATGTGCACCTTGATAGTCAAGTTTAAAAAAAAAAAAAAAGCTTAATACAAAACCAAATAACAGATACACTGGCGCAATAAGTCAGCGGAAGATCAGTAAAAAATGCTATTAAGTGAATTGTTCTCTAATACCGTACAATGCTGAGCATCATCTGGGTTCGCTATGGTTGCATGCAAGCATGAACACATGGTCCCTGCTTGCGTCAGACTCAGGATTATATTCTGTAAATATACAAACATCTATATAGATAAATATCTATAAAATCTAGATATCCAGATATCCAGGGGTCCATCCACACTGGATATCTAGAAATCCAGGTATCTACAAAATCTAGATACTTTTTTCCTCTAATGATCTATATCGAGGTGAAACCCTAAAAGATCAGTGAAAGAAAACTAAAGAAAAGGATAAAAAAGGAAGGGTATGAATGAGAACAAATGACAAAACAAACCAACTCCCCTAAAAAGAGGTGGGGAGGAGGGAAGGGAAAAAGATGGGATGCTTGGACGCGTAGGTTCGATAAAATGTTCCCTGGTTTTATTTAACATTTCTCTCCTGGAAACAAAACAGCTGCTAGTTCTTAAGAGTGGAGAAAAAGGCAGCTCCACATGAACCTGCTTTAATAACTAATCGAAAATAAAGTAGTCATCTCAGGTGAGAAATAACAATTTCTGTCCTTCAAGCATCATAATAAGTTGGACTTTGGGGTAACAAAATGTTTGCTGAAGATAGCAAAGAATGAAAAATAATAATAATAATATTAAACTCAGCCACCGATACAGCCAATCTGGATATTACAAGAAGCCTCTAAAGTCAAAAGCCTGAATAATTGAGCATCAGAGAAACAGATGAACAAGACACTATTTCATACAGAGCCTGAAACTGTAAAATATCCCCAGCTAAAGAATAACAGCATTTTGAAAGCGCTGGTGAAAAGCATTCGGTGCATGAGCCTTGCTGTATGAGCCCTTTGTGTCACTGCTGCCGGCGGAGGCCTGCACAAATTCTTCCCACATTAGGCATCATCTGTATAATCTCTGTGCGCTGCTCCCTCTCTAACCTTTCCCCGCATTGGGGAGGGAAGAAAGCAAGGAGAGGACAAAAAAAATTAAAAAAAAAGAAAATAAAATATCCTGGCTGCTGCATTAAATACCTACCCCAAACTCAGACCATAAAGGAGATCAATAATAATTGTTTATATTAGGGGTTAAAAATGATCAGAAGTGAGTGACGAGCAGAATAATGAGTCTTTGCCTCTCCCCTTCATATAAATTCATTTTTTAGCTGTAAAACTTCTAGAGCCACAAGACACAGCCTAATGACTTCAAATCAGTGTACTGGAAACTGAACTTCACAAATTTTTAAAGTCCATTTTAACAAAATTTGGTTACCTCCCATTAATACTGTTCCAAGTAGGAAAAACTATGTGAATATACTCAAAGTTTACCTCCCACTAATGCTGTTGCAAGTAAAAATACGAGTATGCTCGATTCAAAACCATCTTTTCTCACAGGCAAATAATTGCACCGTAATTTGCTCTGTGAAAAGAGCATCCCCTTATCCTGGCTACGCGCTGCAGGAATTAACGGGGTGGGATCTGCCGGCGGAGCTGGATCCTACCTGGGATCACTACAGGTCTTGCATGCATCCGCCCAAATTGTTTGGGAGAAGCAGTGGAGGATGCACGCACATTTACCTTCAGCATCTCCGCGTTGTCCCATGCCACTCAAATATACTGAAAGTCCAGGACATGCCTGATTCTTCTAGTTAATTGATTTTTTTTTTATTTTTTTTTTTTTTTAAACTCCACTCAATAGCTCTTTGTTTAACTCTGGAAACATTCTGCAGCATCTACTGAAATTTTGGCAGCGCGGTATCGTTTTCACTCGCACCTAACAGAGGCCAGCTCTTCAGCTGCTGCTGCTGCGAGGGCTTAATTCAGTTGGAAGGGAGCTGTGCGTGACCATGGCAAAGTCCTATGAAATAAAATTCAGTAACTTTTAGTTGCTGCTTACATTTTCCTCTAACAAGCCAATAAACAGGATTTAAAAAAAGAAAGAAAGAAAGAAAGAAAGAAAACCAGCAGCTTTTAGACTTCTAGACCTTCAAATTGAAGCTGTAACTTCCCCACACAAGCAAAACACACATATTGTGTAATACTGCTCCAGAAATTAAAAAGCGATTCCAGCTGCTGTTCCGAAGGTTTCTACGCAAACCACCACCTATCAGGAATGCAAACAACATCGCCGCCACTAAAAAAGACCAGCCGCAATTTTTTTTCAAAAGCAATTCAAGCAATAAACTCCTTTTTTTTTTTTTTTTTTTATCTGGCACAGATGCTGCAGAGGCACATCAGCTATGAAGGACAGCAACAGCTACCCTCCGCTGACAGCGTTCCTCAGCCTGGCACAGAAACATTTCTTTTTGCTATTTTTTTTTTTTTTAAAAAGCAATTGAGAAATCCCCACTGGGACATTTGAAGATGCATGTAAACAGCTGCTTAGAAAACATGTCTGGGTTTTGTAGTTGCCGTCGCAGTACTTCTTGTGACAAATGTTGAGAAAGTGACGGATGAGAAAATGATCTGATGCAGATGCCTTTAGATCTAGGCTCATCCGATACCTGTCTGGGGACCTTCGGGCATACCTGAGCCAGGGAGAAATGTGCTACTTCTGCCTTTTTGCTGAGAACTGAAAAAAAACCAAAAACAAAACAAAAAAAAAGAAACAAAACCCCCGAAGGGACCTCCATGATGTAATAAATTAACTTGCATTCAAACCTCCCCAGGAAAGTTGAAGCATGGTTTATGTTTTGCTTTGCACCGAACGGAGGAGGATGTTCACACGCTGCGTCGTGCACCAGCCCAGGGCGATGATCACGGGGATCGTGGGTGCATCGATGTCCTGTCTCTAAAGATTTAAGCTATGAAAACAAGCTGGGCTTCCAAAATAAAGTCCATCTGTATGTTTCTAGGTAAGCTAATTAAAAAGAAAACAGGGTCTAAAACTCTGTCCTAAGTTCACATGAACAAGTTCCCTACCTATGGGGTAAACCAGCCCTGCGGGTAAACCACAGTTCTCCAGGTAGACCCCTAACGGAATCCCAGAACGGTTTGGGTTGGAAGGGACCTCAAAGCCCATCTAGTCCAACCACCCCACCACGAGCAGGGACACCCTCCACTAGCCCAGGTTGCCCAAAGCCCCATCCAACCTGGCCTTCAACACTGCCAGGGAGGGGACATCCACATCATCTCCAGGCAACCTCTTCCAGTATCTCATCACCCTTAATTAGAAGTCCTGTGATAACAACACTTTTGAGTTTAGTTTTGGTTTTTTAGAGTAAATCTTTAATTACGGCTTTTGGAATTAGAAAAGAATTAAGAACACTTCTTGGTTTGCGCAAGCTGCCTATAGGAAGCTCCTCCTATTTTTTTTCCTCGGAAAAAAAGTGCAATTTTGGTGTGAGGTGTTTGCCTGACCGGCATGCTTACTCGATGCTTTCTTAAATAATATCAAGGTTGACACCTAAATGAAAACCACCTACGTGGCAGCAAAGTTACACGCCCCAGGTCCTTGATGGAGCATCAAGCTGAACGTAATGAAGTTTTCATCTAAAGCATTGCATGAAGTCTATCTGAAACGCAACTGAATTGCAGCATGTGCAACTCTGCCTCTGATAGCTACAGAAATCAATTGAATTTGAGAAGTTCCGTCTTGAAACTAAATAGCCAGAGAGCAAAACTTGGGTAATCTCAACTCTACAGATGCCCTGCTGCAAAAGCAATCTTCCATAGGGAAAAGATGTGCTTTATAAGAAAATGGAGGAAAACACAGAAAAAAATATAAAGAAAATCACCTTTTTCAACCAATTGGAACCTTGCTACTAGAAGAATAAGTATGGTATGTAAGTAATATCATTTATCACAAATAAGGAACATATAAATAAGATTTATCACAAATAAGGAACATATAAGTAAATATTTTATATCATTTTTCACCAAACAAAAAAGGGCATATTGCAACCACTCCAAGGAGCGCGGCTACGAAAAAGCTTGCCTATCAAATCCCATTGTAAGAAAAAGAAAATCCATAGGACTTACGTCCAATACGCTTCAAAAAGACACACCTCTAACTGCAGTCGCAGCTACGTACAACTACTGGATGCTATTACCGCGTTTAGATGGCAGTAACAGCTTGCCTTGACAGCTGTCCCCAAAAGTGCAATTTGGACAAGGCTCACAGGAATCTTGCACAACAACAACCACCACCAGAAAAAAAAAAAAAAAAAAAAATAAAAAAAAAAAGCCTGACGCTATTCAAAAAAGGAAAATTAGGAAAACAGCGAAGCTGCAGGGGGAAAAAAAAAAATAAAAAAATCTAAATTTTGCTCCGCTTCCGTTCCTGGCGTGCGAGCACGATTGCGAAGGTGTTCCCAGGAACAGGCGGTTCAGTGGAAACGCTTGTGCTACCAGAGTCGATTTGCAAGCAGGGAAAGAAAAGAGTTTACTCGGATCTGTTAATCTCTTGATTTGCTGTGCTCTGGTCCCTAAATCAGAAATCGCAGCACCCAGAATTTAATTTTAAATATGCAGAGGGAAAACAAGGGGATTGAAGAAGGTGACCAGAGGAGGGGAGAAGAATGAAGAAAAAGAGGACAAAAATAAAACCACAACACAAGTTTGGTACCTAAGCTAAGTGAAAAGCCTATTTCAACCACAAATGCAAGGAATCAGAAGGTCAAATCTGCAAACGGGTGGCAGGGTAACACAACCCTTCACAACAGATCTTCTGTGAAGATCCCTTTTTAAGGAAATTTTAGGAAGGGAAGGAAAAGCAGAAGTATGCACATCTTATCTTTAAGCCTGTGTGATTTGTGATTATTTGGGACTGGCACTGGCAGAGCAGAAGAAATTCTGGATTACCCTCACTTTCTCCGAGAGACCAGGAGGCAGCTGGAGAAGCACAACAGCAGCCGTCCAGCTGCCAGAGTGAAGGAATGCAAACTTCTGTTCCAAAAGCAAAAGAAATAACAGATATGATTCCATTTTTTGTTTGTTTGTTTGTTTTTTGGGGTTTTTGTTTTTGTTAAAACAGCTGCGGATCTTGTGAAAGGAAAGCAAAGAGGCCGAGTGCATCCCTCCCCTGTACCTAATCCCAACACACCCAACAGTCCCCGGGAAGAAGCGGCCATCACCAAAAGCAGAATTCCCAGCAAACCGCTGCCCTCCATCCGAGAGCCGAGCAAGGAGACTTCAACTTCAGATCCTGAAACATGAGAGTAACAACAGGGATCCTGACAACCAAGGATCTTCAAAAATTACACCATCTTGAAATTGCCAGCACCCTACATTTCCCCTGCATAAAATAACAGCAGAAAAAGCAAAGAAACATGCATCCTCTATTTTTTTGCCTCCTGACACAAGCTTGTTCGATGATAAGCAATGACTATAAGTCTGGATTTGGGGGAGGAAAGAAGAAAAAAAAAAAAAGAAAGATTTCATCTTTCAAGTAGGTGGAACAGTTCATTTATTTATGGGACTGCATCAGTGGACTGAGTCATGCTCAGGCAGTTTTGCAACTGGACTGTTTTATCTAGAATTTAAGAAAAAAAAAAAACAAAACAATTTCCAAAACTTCCTTCTACCTTCTCTTTCACGAAGATCTCTCTTCTCCATCTCTGGAAATCTAAGCTAGACAGAGATAATCTCTCTGACACTGCTTAAGAGAATTATAAAGCAGACCTTGGTCCATGAAGGTATATTAAAAAGCATACCAAAACCCAAACAGGCATGCAAATGTTTCAAATAAATAATAGGATTGGTGGAACGCAAGAGTTTTCCTACCTGTTTTCTTAAATTAATATGCTCACTTAATTGGGTCACTGCAGTAACAACCATTAAGTGCAGACTACCGGAGCCTGGTCTGATATTTTCTCATCGACTCCAGCAGGAACTCCGTGAGATTTATTATCTTTAAAAAACACAGTCAAACCCACTTTTAATTTTAAGAGAAGAAAACGCAACGATCGAGCCACCTCACGTACTGCCGGTCAAAGGAAGAACCACAGCACGGCTGAAGCTGATGCTCACGTCACCCACGTGCAGACAGGCTTTAAGAAAAAAACCTCTTTAACGAGCAAAACTGACAGGTCCAAGGAAAACCATTTCAAAGAGTTACGGCGCAAATTCAAGGCAAATTAATTAATGAATGCTCGTATCCCTCTTTATAGTTTCATATCTGTGAAGTTAATGGTGTGGTTCATCTAATCTCCTTTCCTCCCCAGGAAAAGTGCTCATAACGTAACTAATCGCACCAGCCAAATCTAGTACTCATGATTAGAAAAAAAAAATTTTGACCATGAAAGTTACCTTTGATTATTCCTCAAGCTCAATGAAGTTGAGGGCGCAGAAACTCCCCAAACACAACGCTACCGATACACTCCGCGCAAGCAATTCTTTTGCAACGTATTATAAAGAAAGGCTACCGTTAATTCGAGAAAGGCTTTTTCATTTCCATTGTCAAACCTAAAAATCACTGAGATATACAGGTATTAAAAAACACTTGAGTGAAAACAAAGCATTAATAATCCTGCTAACAAGCCATTGGCACTACTTTTATTTTTCCCTTTGGGTTTTGAAGCAAGTATTATTCTACAGGTAGAAACACAACCTTCTCTTATTCCTAATATTGTTGTAACTTTATTATCAGTGTTTACCAGATAACCCCAGCCTAGTATCATAATAAAACCCCAACCACTTGGGTTGGTTGGAGATTTTTATTTTTTTTTTCACCGTTAAAAAGTTTCCACGCTACTATCGTCTTCATCTTACCTCAAGCACTGGTCCAGCTCCAAGAATAATCTGTTCTACTCCGCTGGCAAATCCCTTCTGGCTGAGGGCGGTGAGGTGATGAATCAGAAAATTGGTGCTCTGTGTCTTTCCCGACCCACTCTCTCCCGAAATCACGATGCACTGGTTCTTTCTCCGCTGAAGCATGGCGTGGTAAGCCACGTCTGCCACAGCGTAAATATGGGGCTCCAGCTTTCCCAGCTGATGGTTATCATACATCTTGACATACTTGGGGTTATAAATAGGTAGAAACTTGAACGGATTAATAACGATGAGGATGCTGCCTACGTAGGTGTAGATTTTTTCTTGCTTGAAGCGGTTTCTGAGATTTTCCAGGAGCGTTTTCTCGTTCAAGTCCGGCAGGCTGCACAAGTCATCGTAGTCCTTCTGCTGCGGCTGGGGAAGGAAGCCACGTTCCACCATCCTGCGACGCTCCTCCGTCACCCGCAGCCAGGACTGGAGGCTTCCGTAGTGAATGGACCCATCCAAGTTCTTTTCCCGCAGGAGGAAGCGATAATCCTCGCCGCTGATGCGGTTCTCCAGGGCCATGCGAGGCCACAGCATCATGCGCTGGACCGGGCAGTCCGTAGGGTTGAGGATCCATTCCTCCCCACCAAACTCCTTCACTTCGGCAAGGACGTAACATTTTGTTTTCTCGAGCTGAAGTTTATTAATGAGCGAATCGATCACCTCAGCGGCCGTGGAAGTTTTCCTGGCAGCGATGGGGCAGTAGATAGTCCCTTCCGCGATGCTCCCGGGGTATATGTGCAGCGTGTACTCGCTATCCTCAAAGCGTCGTCTTCCTCCAACATCATTTACACTCATATTGGATCCTTTCCCATCAGTACCTGCGCTGCATAGTCAGGACCGTCCTGTATCTTGTCAGGTCATCATGTTAGCAATGCTACAACAGAAAAAAAAAATAAAATTAAAAAATAGGTTAGGTGTTTTATCTTGACAGGGATCCTTGAAAAATGGTTGAAGCGCACCATGAGGTGCAATGGAACAACTCAAGCGATGAGACCAACCGCCTTAAAGAAAGCAAATGATGATTCCCAACCGACAACTGGAAAGAAAGCAGGGTTTCCATACACCAAAGCTGTAATAAAGAAGCGTATTTAACACACAGACACTACTCACACCTCAAGCTCCCCTCTACTCGGACATAACTACGCACAGCACCACAAGCTTTTGCTAAGTTTTCCCTGATTCTGAAGCGTCAAAGATTCAGAGAGACCTGATTTTCAGTGTATTTTACAGAGAATAAAATCAGTATTTTGTGAGCAACATACCACCCAGTCTACTGAATCAATCGTGGCATTCTCCTCATGTCAAAAATTGCTACAGCCTCATCGCTTAATATTACCACATAACTTATTTCAGAGTTGGTGCCTCCATTCCCATGTTCGCATACTTCACGCCAACTTAGGGAAAGCATCATTCAGCTAACCGTGACTTCGGAAAACACCCCTTGACTTTCCCAATGTTGACTTACCCATACATAGAAATTATGTATTTTCTAGATATTATAGAGATAAACCTTGGGAGACTTTGAACAGTTGCATAAAATGCTAACAAAAAAAAATACACAAAAGCCCCCCCAAAAACTTTAAAATATCACCTTACAGGCATACTCCAATCAAAAGGAAAATGCGTCCTTTGCCATAGAATCATAGATCGTTTAGGTTGGAAAAGACTTTTAAGATCATCGAGTCCAACCGTTACCCCAGCACTGCCAAGTCCACCACAAACCACGTCCCTGAGCACCACATCTACACGTCTTTTAAATACCTCCAGGGATGGTGACTCAACCACTTCCCTGGGCAGCCTGTTCCAATGCTTGACAACCCTTTTGGTGAAGAAATTTGTCCTAATCTCCAATCTAAACCTCCCCTGGCACAACTTGAGGCCATTTCCTCTTTTCAGCTCAAAGGCTTTCCTGAGCAACGTTCAAAATGACTCTTGAAATACAACGATTTGCCCAGTCACAAGTTTAAAAACAAAAAATTCATTACTCAGTGGTCACAAGCTCCAAGTTCTATCACATTGTAAATGGACACGTGACTCCTCCATGGGCATCCACCCAAGAGTACGCACTGCTGATACACCTGATGCTTTGCTCCAACACTCCTGGGATGAGGACCTTGTATTGACTGAATTCATCTACTCCTACAGCTGCTCCAAAATCCAGACCGTGAGAAGAATTGTCAGCTTCTCATGGGTGGGTTTTATACAACACCCTTCCATTTTTGCTGCTTCATGCTAGGATAAAATGACTGTCACCTTCCCCTGTGGACCTGGTCCTTGCCCTAGATACATCATCCCATGATCCTATGTTGGTGAACAGTAGATAAACTCCTTTCTCTTCCTGTCCAAGAGATTCTCAACCCATCGGGATTCAAACAGTAGCACTTCTCGACCCACCAAGTCAACCTCTTCCAAAGCTGTCCATATCTGACATCAGATAGGAAGTATTACAGCCAACTTACACAAAACAAAACGCTCAAGAATGGTCAAAAAACCCCACAAGGTCAAAACCCACATCAGGTTTAGGGAGCTCCTGAGCTTCAGGTATTTGGTGTCAGGAAGAGTATTCAGAGGAAGCATTTCACATAGTCGCCCTGTCCTCGCGCTCCTCCCCAAGTACCTCGATCCAAGACCTTCAGTCCAAGCACAGCCACGCCATCGTCTCCATCCACAAAAGGCTAGGATTTGCAGATTTGTTTAATTTACTACAAGCGTTTCTGAGGTCCTCAAATGAAAAGCATTATTTTATGTTGTATTGTTTCTCGCCTCGATATTTCAAGTGTATTATCCCCGGCCACGCGCTATTCAAAGCGGAGAAATTAATATGTCGCAGTGAAATACATCTGGCGAGGATTCACGGTGCATTGCTTGGTAGCAGGACTTACATACTGGGAAGCTCTCCAGCTGCTTTCCTATAGGTTTAGTATAGGCACAGACGCAATAGGGATGATGTCGGTTAAGTGCTGGGTTGGGCTTTCTTTGTCTAGCTCTACGGACTCCAGCATCGGCTTTTCTTCAAAAAGGGAAAGAGAAAACAAAACATCACCCGTACGCTAGATAATTCCTCATCGAGATTTTACTTCAAAGCTTATGACAAGAGGGCTGGCTATTTTTATTCACGTTATCAAAGTGTATCGAAGACTGCTGACTCACGTGAGAACTGCAAACAAGACTTTAAGTTGGTTACCTTGAGCAAACTGACCTTCCCTTCTACCTCCTCCCTCCTGTCAAATAAATCCTCTATAAAGCATCGGGCCACTCTACCCCACCCACCCAAAAGCTTTCCTCACTTCTCTGTAGATGCTTATTCTCCATGGACTCGGTAGAACAACAAACATCTGTGTCTTCTGCAGCCAAACAACTTGAATCCAGCGGAATCACGAGCCAAGCGTGAACCCCACGGAGATGCCAAAAGCCCCAGTAACTCTGGGAACGCAGAAGAGCCAAGTCCTCCCCCAAAACCACTCAAACGCCAGAAGCTTCCACTAATGAGTAAGAAATTTAGCGAGGTCAGAAAGCAAAGAGGTGTTAATTTGAGCCTTATAAATCACAGGAGGCGTGCCACAGGATTTACTTTTAATAAAGCTAAACATGTCTTGGAGTATTATGTTAGGTCAAAGAAATGTTAATGAAGATAATTGCTTGTGGTCTCCCAACCGCTGATGCGCATGAGCCCAGCTCTGCTCAACATCAAACGTGCCTCTTGCAGACAGTCAGTTTCCAAAGTACTTTGGAGAAAATATTGCAACGAAACCCATGTAATTAGGTAATTAGCATATGTCAAGGAGAAAGGCTCTCCTAATGACAACTGTTCAAGCAGGCTGTCATATTAGCTTTTATAGACTTTTAAAGTTAACGATATTTTTGCGTTTGGACACGAAAAGAACAAAACAGAGTATTTTGCAACCCGCGAGTACTTGCTCTACGCACTATTTTAATTAAAGGCTACGTGTTTACATTTAAATGAGAACATATGAGAAAAAAAGAGGCTACATCTAAGTCATTTACCTAGGCTTATGGAAAAGAAAAGCTAGTATCTTACTGAAAGGGGATGCTTGTCTCTGTACCTGACTTTCTCACCGAGCTATCGTTCAGCTGCTTCACTCATGTACTGGCTTTGGCAGTAACGGGATGCTGATCCCGCGGGAGACGGAAAACTAGAGGATACATCAGACCTCAGAGGTCAGAAATAATTACAAACTCCTGCGAACACTCCGGCCAAAATTTATGGACTATGCATGCCTGTGAAAGGAAAAATTTATGACATTGTAAGCCAATATACTTTCAGCCTAATATTTTCTATATCCTTTTCCATTTTCTATGTTTGAATGAAGATTCTCAACTCAAACTGACCCTGCACACTGATTTTGCTCCGTTTTGCTATCGTAACATACTTCTACTTGCAACATAAAAAGCAGGATCTTCAAACAAACATGAGGTTACAAATTAAACCTTGTGTCCTCCTACCTAACAAAATAGATTAATATTTCTAAGGACCTCAGATGCCCTTATAAAAATCAGAATAATAATCTGATTACCAGCAGGTTGACAGAAAAAGCATACTCAAATTATGATGGTCAACTAGGCTTCGTGCATACGCTAAACTTGTAAATAGCGGTTTGCTTTTATATTATATGCAATCTTTTACTAGTTGACCACGGTTTAATAAACAGAGGTAGCAAATGTGCTTTCTCAGATTAAACGTACATATAACCACATACAGTGAGTGTTCTTGCATGGGGGGGCTGCGTTTTTAGCATTATTTTGTAAAGGGACGTCAAACAAATGAGGATGCTGCAATTCCCTTCGGAACAGTAACTGAAATGGAGGCTTTCGGTCAGGCCATTTCTTATTTTTTCATTCAGAAAGACCAATCTCAGTATTTTCATTTTCAGGGACAGCGTAAGCAACACGTGGCAAAAATCCAAAATAAACCATCCACTGGAAGCATCGGTACTCATCGTAAATAATCTGTGACAGCTAAAGCCTGAAATCACGGACAGAGTTTGCCAAATATTGGATGATTTGGAAAAAATAGAGATTAGTGTCAGCACTGAGGCTGCTAAAGGGGCAATTCTGGAAGCAAAGTTCACTTGGTTTTATTATAACATCCCGTAACCCAGACTAGGGACTGCAAAAATAGTGAAATACTCTCCCCGATCCCAATCCTCAGGCGATCGTAACAGCCTCGGTTGCTCAAGACAACCTGGATTTATCCATCCACCGGTATGTCAAAAAGGCATACCGTGTGGTGCAGAAATTCCTGACATAGATAAACTTTAAAAAAATCTGATAAGGAAACGGCCAATTTAAACATACGTCACTGCTTAATCTGAATATATTGGCACAAGAGCTCTCCAAATTTCTCTCCTGCAGCAGCAAATAGCCTCGTGCCGCTGATACCCAAAATAACACCCCTGCGACATCAAAACTGATGCCAGACTGACGCATCTGTGGCAGCTGATGCTGTAAAAACATCCTAGACGGGCAGAAAAGCCCGTGGAGATGCTCAACATCTTGGTTATCATTGCAGTTTTACATGTCAGTTCATTTCATCATCTATAATGAAACCTCTAATGCAGGAAAAGTGAGATTTGTAAGTGATCATCAAATGGTTTGGGTTGGAAGAGACCTTTAAAGGTCATCTAGTCCAACCCTCCTGCAATGACGACATCTTCAACTAGATTTGTAAATAGCTATTCAAATTTACTTCTTCACAAGGGATGATAAGATTGGATGGGGAAAAAAAAAGATTAACATCAGCACTCCAAGATTGTCCATATACAGAAGAAAGGTCTTTTGGATAAATTTCACAGTAGTTTATTTGGACTGAAGCACCTAAGCGAGACGCCAACACAGTGAGACGACCTAAATTAGAACAGAAAAAGAAAGCGGGAGCGGAGACACACTTGCAGATGCTCAGCAGCAACAGAAGTCTCTGCTGGACCTGGCACCATGGGGTGTCAATATACAACCGAAACGCAACTCCTGCAGGCACCAAACCACCCGTCTCCTGCGACAGCGAGGAGAAGCAGGCAAGGGCAGTAGCATCCCAACTACACATTTTACTTCTTCGGTGGTTTCTTTCCTCTCCCCTTAAATTTTTCCATTTGGTCCCAATTCTGTAATCAAGAATTCTTCTCCTTTGCTAAATTCACTTCACCCTGCTTGGAGCTCAAAGCAAATGTAAGTGAACCTAAAAAAATCTGGTGTCCCTTCACTTCCTGCAAACTCAAATGATTTTGTAGATAAACCTTCTCGATGTCCCCAATCCAAGTCGGATTTGTAAACTGGGTTTTGGCCATTATTGTCATGAGTCATAATAAAAGGAGAAACCACACTTGGTCAGTTCATCATCATCTCTCTGGTAGGGAGAAATATTTTTGCAATATTTTTGATCCCACACTGTCATGCCTGTACAGTCAGAGATGTCTACTCAGCCTCCAAGGAGAATTCCCAGAAGATAAAAGAAGAAGTTGTGAATACACAGCTCAAACTATGCAAATCATTCCCAAAGACACATAGTTGCCCACACTAACTGTAACATAAAATAGGTTGCAAGTGTTTTCTCACATTGTTCCTAAGCTCACAGGCTTCTCCTGTGGCTTGAAAAATTGAGAAAAGTCCTATCAAGCTCTTTTTTTTTCCCCCCTGTAATTTTCATTTTTATTAGCACTTTAAGCAACTCTATCAGCTTCTTGTCTATTCACTTCTAGAGGATGAGACTTGCGTTTCAGCTTTCACGTGGAAGCTTCTTGCTGTACACTGGAGGTCTGTCATCTCTTTCAGAGATGGGCTGTTTAACCATATTTTAATCTGACATTTCTTGCTATTTAAGAAGCCCATGAATACACAAAGCCCCTCAGTAGACGATAATCCCTTCCAGAGCCTGGAATTACTCCATTTCTTGAGGTTTTCGTATTCGCCTGTGGTCTGACAACCACTCAATGGTTCCTCTTCTTCTAGCAGCTGGAAGACGGGCAAGGATGCTGCTACCCGTTCATCACACTCTTGCTGATGCGTTTCATGTGGACATCTGTCAGCTTCTTCCAGACCTTTTTTCTGAGACAAAAAAACCCACAACACACCTAAAAAAAAAATTACAAGAAAAGCTGTTGCAAAATGAATTACTGCTGTTGCAAACAGTTCTGACAAATGAGGAACTAAATCAGGACATGACGCGATCATTTACTCTTCCCCTAAAGGTCAAAGCATTGGCGTTTGGGGTATTAATCAGGGCTACGCAGTGAACGAAGCTCTCATCTGTGGGATTCTGGTCTCGCCGGCTAGACATCTTACCTACAGTATAAAAATATGAAAATTTAAAAAAAAAAAAAAAAGGGACTGCAGAAAGGCTTGATGAAATCTTGTGATTGAGGCAACTGAATGGGAGAAGTGATTTCCGTCTTCGCTTCCATCACAGCATTTCTACATGATGCTGGGAGACCCAAAAAATTAGTGCAAACAAAATCTTGCCCTGGACTCTTCCTCTTTCTTGAGTTCCCAACTTGAGTCGTTGCATCTTGATTTCTGGAAGCACTACCGGTCTCCCAAAACATGCGCCGTACGCGTAAGTAGCGGCAGTGGTGTTGAAGTATCAAAATAATCAGCTTTTGTCGTGGTACGCGCTGAACAGCCGGCACTTGGAAGTTAATTCTCTCTGTGTCTTGAGAGCTTTGTCGATGAAACCGTGTCGGAGTAAGCAAGGATGGAAGAAATGCCGGGTACTTAGCAAAAACACGGCATCATTAAAAACTTCGTTCTGACAAACGAGGACCAGTAACGAAGCCCATGTTGGGCACTGTGCCCTCCAGCTGTTCCTTTGCCTTTTTTTGCCAGAAACAAACAAACAAATATAAAAAGTACAAGAGAAGAAAAATCAAAGGAAATTGCTGAATCCTTTCCCAGGCTGCAAGGGTGGCATTCAATTAACTTAAACTTGCCGTTCTCGTATTCCTTACGTGGCTAACGAGAACTGTAAACTAAATGATTAGGACTAACAAAAAGTCAGAAACTAAGGAAACGTTTTGTGTATCCCAAGTGTTTGGAAACATTCAGGGGGATGAATCACTGTTAGAAGTTTTTTCACTGCTTCTAAGGACTAAGCAGTCGCTGCCCAGAGGCATGACAACCCTGTTCCAAACACCAAGATAAAATTTCTCATTTACTAAAGTCGCAAAATTACATTTACAGCATCTTCAGGTTTTACCAGATTAAGTCCAGGCTCGAGCATCGTCATCTGACAGAGCATCCCTCACCAATACAGCAATCCCGTTCACGTGAACATCCAAAATATTCAATTTTCCAGCTTTGCTGGTTGGATTTGCTCCTTATAGGTGTACATGGAGCCGTTCAGCCTGCAGAAACCCAACTGGAAACAAATCTGGAGTTGATATCCCGAAAGCGTAAATTCCTGTCAAATACCACATTAATACAAGCACAGAGAAGAGTCAGCTCGCAGGGAAACGGCTGTACAAACTGTAAATGGACATGAGATCTTCCTATTATCTCACGAAGCACATGCCTAGCAATTTATACTTTTGTTTGCAGCCAAAAATTTCACGTATAGAGCCTGAAAACAAACAGTGTTTCCATTCAATATCTTTCTGAACTTGTTAAAAATGAAGGATATGAAGCATTAGAGCAGAGAGACACTGCCAAGGACTACAGGAGTTTGCACTGAGGAGCATCTCGCCAGCTTCAAAACAGACGCAGAAAATACCTTTTTCAGAGCCCAAGAATTACACCGGCGTTAAGGACAAGACTTCTTCTATCCTAGAAAAGCTCAAGAGCTTCCGAGAAGAAAACGCGAGGAAATAAAGGCATCCTTCCCCTCCTAATCCAGCCCTGCAGGCTCTGGTGGTAGGAAAAACCCGATGACTGCCACGCCGAAGAGAACATATGTTGAAGGACGCAGGGCAGCACTCTAGTATCACAGCTTCAACAAGCATCACGTCTGAAATAACAGCTGAGCAGAAACATACTTGCCTTTCCAGAAGCAATAGGTGTTACACAAATACATCACGCTAGCACCTAAATGCCACTTTAGGACTGGGTTAGAAAATTTCTGAAGATAAGGGAAATAAATGGCAGCTTATTAAAAAAAAAATATAAAAAATAAATACATTTTTATATGCTATCACCAAGAAACAATTTCTCAGGTTGCAATTTCATTGTAATGTAAGAGTATTTTGAATATTGATAACCTATATATTGATATATATCAATTGATATCATATATATATCAGAACATTGATCCTTTTGAAAGGATCTTGGTTGGGTTAGAGAACCACGTTGTTCAGCAGATCATCAGCACGGAGGTCTCCTTCCTCAGGAAACTCAACCTACCTCCAGCACAAGCCAAGAGAAACCAACCCGTCTTAGCCTTGCTTATCTTGGAACCCACGCACGCATCAAAATAAACATTAAAGTGACAATATCTGTGCTGTATTTCCCTAAAAAAAAAATAAAAATAAAAAAATAGGGACCATTTACATAACTGAATGTCACTGCATTGTATTTGAATACTGGGTCAAATAACATCTTGATAATTTCAGATGTTTTCCCTGTAGTCTTAAGAGCTTTGAAGTTATCTGGAAGAAGTTAAATTTGACTTCACACCTAAGCTGTATTAAGTGCAGCAGGAGAAGATATAATAATGTCATTACTGATGTTCTCTCTTCCCCCATTTTATGGGGGATTACAGATGGCAAGCGATAGCGAGAAAGGGATAATTTTAAAGCCTTCTCACAGAACACTTTTTGGCAAACAATCTGCTTCAAATAAAGTTTTCCAGTGTTCCCAATGCAATTTTATTACATTTCACAAAAATTATTACCTGCCTGCTCCCAGTGACCCACGAACACAAAAACCTGAGCTTTCTCTTCTGCCAAAAAGACATTTCCAACTTGCCTACCGATAGGATACAAACTCCTCGAGACCAGAACGAACAATACCAAGCAACTCCGACTGGTCAGAAGCCACATACCACTTTTTAACATTTTAGGTAAAACATACCTTTTAATGAATGAGAGTTTTAACAGCTAATTATCCAATTTTTCTGTTCTGTCTCCTATTCTTTAAGACCATACGTGTAGCTTCCACTCCTTTAAACACTTAAAATCCTACAAAATTAGTTTCTTTTCAGAGCAGAGCTACGCAAAAGCTTGTCACACACAACGCTGGTGGCAACCTGTACACTCTATAGATAGCCTAGCTAGCACAAAGAATAGATCTTAAAGCATTCAGATATCAGATTAACATTTGAGGTAAAGCATACCTTTTAATGAATGAAAATTTTAATAGGCAATTCTCCACTCCTCCTGTTCTGGCTCGTATTCTTTAACCGACACTACAGTTTGGTTTTCTCAAACATCTGAATAGGAATAAATTTATTTCCAAAAGTCCGTATTCTCACGGTACCGTGCACACCTACCCCTGCAGCTGCCGGTATCTACGAGTTGTAGTTTCTTCCACTATAACTCTCGTTCCAAAATACAAATTGTCAAGGCTTCCTCACAAGCCTGTCCTTGGTCTTTTAAAGTCCCCCATGAATGAAGGCAACCCTCAATGAACGGGTTTTGAGTTTTGTCCTGCGGTTTGCCACTTCTGCTTGTACCTCTTTCCCGTTTTTCTTCTGCCGATGAAGTCATTTCCCCAAAGAGAATCATCTTTTCTGCAATAAATGAAAGTCAGCCCTCAGCAGCAATAACTGCAGCATCGTCAGAATAAAAAGCAGCTGCTCATGACTAGATTTAGGTCCGTATTAAGGAAGAGAAGACACCATGTGTTATCCGTCTCCTCTCGGAGCACAGCATCCAAAACAGCTTAATGCATCACTCAACCTACATAATCCAGAGATTTGATCTGTATAAGCCAGACCATACATGTAGCTTCCACTCCTTTAAACACTTAAAATCCTACAAAATTAGTTTCTTTTCAGAGCAGAGCTACGCAAAAGCTTGTAGCACCAACCTGAAAGCACCCTCCTGCTCCTCGGTCCATGCAGGTACCAGTTACCCTGTCCAGTTATCCACATACCGCAGGCCAACACATAGCCGGTAGCAACCTGTACACTCTATAGATAGCCTAGCTAGCACAAAG
The DNA here is from genome assembly GCA_013400195.1 of Aramus guarauna. Lineage (NCBI taxonomy): Eukaryota > Metazoa > Chordata > Aves > Gruiformes > Aramidae > Aramus > Aramus guarauna. The sequence goes on from VXBL01008569.1 coordinate 171,979, forward strand.
AATAGATCTTAAAGCATTCAGATATCAAAGGGAAAAGAATGTTAAACCTGTGCTGCCATATCTGCTCAGTTACTTTAAGAAAACCCCAAAAAGCCAACAAAAAACCCAAACAAAACAACCACCAAACAGGATGAATCATATTTCTACCAAGACTTCCAGCAACTACTTTGTGAAGGAAAAAAAAAAAAAAAAAAAAAAAAAAAAAAAATTTTTTCCCTTAAAGGCCATAATTNGAAGAAGTCTTTTTCCTCTAAAGGCCATATATATAAAAAAAATATTCACCCTGCAGATGATGATAATTTAAAAGCAATGGCACGAACAGGATGTTGCTTTTAAACTAACCACAAAACAATATATTCAATCTCAAAATTAAGCTGTCAGATAAGTGCCACAACACAGGAGTGGCTTTTAAACTTGAAGAAGAGTGTTCTGAATGCATCAGGACGCAAAACCAAAAAAACAAAAGCCTTCTTACAATCCAAGAAGTACTGAAAAACCCCTTGAATTATAGATGACAGTTTCCCTAAAAATAGCTATTGTCAGCTATCTGAAAAAATACAAGCTTTGTAGTTCTTTGAAAACATTAATATCGAAAAGAGAAGTAAAAAAAAAAAAGGGGGGAGGGGAGCTTATCTAAATATTTAATAATGCATGTCATCAAAATAGTTCAAGGCTGCTATTTCACTAATTAATATTGATATTCTAAAACTGAAGGCACAGCTTGTTTGAAATGCCACCAGTGGGTTGTGTGCTCCACCACTGCTCACACCATTAGTAGCACAAATCTCCACACCGCAGCTTGTCTTTTTGTCCGCTTACCCCTAACGGGGTTAGAGCTTCCTAAGCAAATCTTACTTTTTTTCCCCAATTTTTAATGTTGTTTCTGAATTCTGTAGCTGCAGCTCTCACGAGGACACAGAGCTGCAATCAGCCGCTACTTTAACTGTTCATTACATCGCTGAAATAACCTGTGCATTTCACGTGAAGGACAAAGAAAACCTTGGCATCACCGTCAACATTTTGAAAAGGGAAGGCAAGAACTGGATGATTACGGCGATGAGGTTATTTTGGGGAATTAGAGATCTTTTTAATAAAGAGAGGCACACTATGGCAACGTGGAGAAAGTTTTCACCTCCACTGCTCGTCCAGGAGCAAAAACACAGGAGGAAGTCAAGTTGCATTTTGAAAAACAGATGTGAGACACTAATTAATTAACTAAGTGGCTATCCTCTGCAAGATGGAAGGTACCAAGACCCACTCTTTATTTGCTGGGTTAAAATAAGCATTGGAATAGCATAGAAAAGACCGCTTTCTTTTAAAAAGAAAAAAAATATCAAGGAGAAAAGGAGAAATTCCTACGTGTGCATGGTGTTTTCACAGGCAAAGTACTACAGATCAGTTCTAGCATCCAAACACATCATGTATAAAAAGACAAAAATTTGACCAAGCGAGGACTGGACCTTTTAATGGGTCTGTTAGAACTACAAGCCCTGGCTGAGCTAAATTCAGCTTCTCCTTAAGGTTATCAAGTTATTGCTTTTCTTGCTGGAGCAGATCTGCTGACTGCAGTCTGCAGAAATTCAGCGATGTCCGGTGATCGAGGCATCCATTAGGGATGCCGTAATTCACCTTTTTAAAATGAAACAAGCAGGAAATGGTCAAAGATCTATAGCAGATGCGGTGACACAGTATTTTCGGGTGCCTCCAATATCCTCCAGGTTATTTAAAGCTGGTTTAGAGGGGTTCATACACTTTTTGCTAATTGTGCATCATCAATAAGGATTAAGAAGAAAGCATCCTGATTTCCAAACCTGCCAAGCAGGTGGCTCCATATGGCCACCCACCATGAAGCAGGACAAGCAGCACCTACAGACAAGGATTAAAATGACACCGGGGGACAGAGACATCCATGGACTTGGCGTTTCGTTTGAATCTTCCCAGCTTTGGGCAAAACCTAGAACAACATAGCAGCTGGGATCACAATTTCAGTCTTGCGTTTGGGTAACAGCCTCCATCTTAACCGGCCAAGCTAGAGCTCGACACAAAATAGGGTATCAGGAATGTAACTGTTGGGCAAGTAAAATTCAAAGGCACATACTGGAAAATAATTAAAAAAAAAAATCACTATATTAGTCTAATAAGGTAAGAATTAAGCCAATCGAGGTAACAGCCTGAATCTCATTATGTTCTCAAAAAAAAAAAAAAAAAAAAGCCATCATCTGGAGGTTGGAGATCTGGTTTCTTTGGAGATCAGGTAGCAAAAATAGAAACATTCACAAGACTGGCAGTGGAATGATTTCCATGCTTCAGTGGGCACAAATTAAAACCAAGCATATTCAATCCGAACTAGCACAATGCATTTGCTTTTTCTCTTCTGTTCAGAGTCTCCTGAATTTCCATGTGTCTTCCCTATCTTTAGGAGGGCTATTTATTCATCTAGAATAAGCTGGGGTGGGGTGGGGGAAGAAGCGGTGAGCTTCCCACTTTTTTTCTTTTTTTTTTTTTTCCTCTCCCACGGGCAGGTGTGATTTTTCATTAGGATAGAGCACGGCTACGAAAAAAAAAAATTCTGACCTGGTCCACCCTCAAAAAGGAAAGACTAAAGCAAATGGAAAACAAATGGTCCTCGAGCACACAGCTCAGGCTGCCTGCACTGCTAGAGGTCAAGCATCCTCAGATGGTTTAAGAAATTAGATGACAGAGATTGCAGCAGCAAAGTATTAAACATCTCAAAGATAATTCCACAGCCCAAGCAGAAAACATCACGAAGAGAAAGAGAAGCCGTTTTAAGCCAGGTCTGCAAAACTGCTGCTTTGACATCTGTTCATGCATTTACCGCAGGGCAGCTTAGAAAGCAGCTCCGGTGACGGCGTTTGCCCTAATTGCAGTCAACAGATAATCGTACTTACCCTGAAACGGTTAGCTGCTTTGAGGGGTGCCAAATGCACTGAGAAAAATCTCTCTTCCATCTTGTATATCCATTTTCTTTGAAACCTGCTGTAAATCTAAAGCTTCCCCTGGGATATTTTGGATTTGAATGTTTCAAAGGTGATTCTTCTAATTATTCAGTGACTATTAGCTTCAGTTGCAGGGTTATTCCAGAGGAAGTCATCAGGCCCTCTCACCTTTTACTTTCTACCACGTGCCAATCTGTCTCTCCCAATTTTTGTTTTCCCCATTCAAGGGGAAGCAGAGGTGCCTCTTCCCCACAAAACGTACAGCGATCTCAGTATTTCAGTACAGAAAACCATTAATTCCACCTGACGCAGGAGATTAAATACAGACATCCCTCCAAAAACTGCAGTACACATGGGTTTTAAGCCTCTTTCTCTGTAAAGAATATTAGCAGTATATTTTAGATACTGTCTTGGCTCGTATAAAGATGTCATTGGTAACAGAAAAAGAAAATTCTGCATTTAACTAAGCTGCAAGAACTGATTATAAACATAATCCTTAAGTTTCTTGAAGCTTTTTTTAAATTATTACTATGACATTTAAATTAGACGGCAACCAAATAGCTTCCATAAGCTTGAAACAATTTCTAGACCTTGTTTTCTGTCTCCAAATATCCTCAGAGAAGGGCTTGTTACAGCAAGGTCCTCATGACATTCACCGTTTTCTGCAGGGGACCTTTCATTTGATCCGACCCCTATAAACAAATTATTTCCACAAAGCAGACCACAGTTTCCAAAATGTTCCCCCAACTCTTAGTATTATATCGAGTATATTGACCACGAACGTATAGCGATGAGGAGTATGAGCACCCGGTAGGCTTTACCAAGACCATGAGTCCACCCAAAACCAAGCAAGGCCAAGCATGCAGCTCTCCATCCCAGCATACCTCCCCAGCCTCGCACCCTGGAGCGGACGCAGAGAAGGACGTGGATTTAGGACAAAACATGACACCAGGCTCGTGTCCCTGCCCTTGGAAGGGGACAGGACGCAGCCAAGGTCAACCGTGCGTTATCTGAAGAAACCGAAACGCAATGCTGATTATAGTGGAACAGGCTCAGATAACACAGCTGGTTTCCTTTCTACCTTTTATTTGCATGAAGGACAACTGAGACGGGAACTACTAAATGGCTTTCCACAAGCATATCATCACCTAGAAAAAAATACGGCATTTTCCTTATACTAGAACTTGACTGATGAGAATCAAACATCGGTCATAAAAGAGAAACTATAATTTTTGCCACTTTAAAATATGATGTATGATCACAAACCTCTCCCTAAAGTCACCAGACCTCAATACAAAAACACCTTCCAAGATCCTACCTGAAGAAGTTACACCATTTACGTTTCCCAAGTTACTCGATTTTTCATTTGGATTCACCAACATTGCAACTATTTCAGCTGAAATATTTGCAGTCCCGTGCAAGCATCTTGTCTCTCTTTTTCATACTCAAAAGGATTTATTTCAAAATGCTCATCCGCCCAGCTAAACATACCTAGAAGTTGCAGGAGAATTGTTTTATTTGAAGCAGAAGTTAGGGGAGGGGGACCATAAGCCATTTTAACCGAATGCTTTCAGATTACTACGAATTAGTCAGCTGGCACAAGGCCAGCACAACTCTCCACATCAGAAAAAGAGGTCGGGTAAATCCAATAAGGTGTATTTAAAAAGACAAGTCAACAAAATTAGTTCAATTTTCTCCTGGAGGCAAAGCAAGGTCATTATGAAACAGGGAAGGGAGGAATGAAGAGGGGTTCCAGCAATAAAATAAAACAACAACAAAAATCAGAAGATTTAACCTATTGGGTTTTGCGATTACTTGCACTCCATTTCACTGGCAGAATTAGAAACATTAGGACAGCGGCGCTGGCCACGACAAGCAGCTGCCCCGGGGCCACAGCATACAACAAGCCATCGGTTGGATGGTGGAGAACCATCGCCCTGCAGCGACAAGGGGTCCGTCCCAGAGCAGATGCTACCTCTCAGCTCTCATCAGGCACGGAAAGACACGGCACACGAAGACACGGCGCTTGTCAGACGCACTAAGAGCCCCCACGATAAGCCACCGGCACAAACACGGTCGGAAGAAAGTGCGGGTAGGTTACTCCTGGAAATTTAAAAAACGCTATGGAAAAAAAATTAAAAATGTATTAAACAGGAAATTGTGAGACACATTGATCTTGCATGGAAAGGTTTTTAGGACTGGACTCAGTTGACTGGATGATTGCCAAGTTATTGCTAATCAACGTGCATTGTTCAGAAAGGACTGAAATAGGTCTCCTTATCTCCTTTACCGTCACTGACATTTACACACTGGTTTTTGTTGGGTTGGGTTTTTTTTGAGAGAGATAAGATGATATGAAAAGTTGTTTCTGTTCATATCGGTCCCATCCTCACGTTCCCACTCCACAAAACGCTGTCCCTGATATACCAAGTCCACCTATATTGCATGCATGGGAATCACAGAACACAATTTGGACCAGAAACCTGAGATTTAGCTGACTTTTCAGGATAAAAAACTTGTTTCCTATTTTATCCTATCTTTCCATCCTCAGCTGAAAACTCACTTTCTACAGAAAAACACATTTTAACCAGTTTAGGATTATTACCCTTATCTATACCTTGGCTGCAGGCAGAATGCAATCTAAAATTTCCCAGATGTTTAAGGGCATCGATGGTTTTTAAGCGGTTAATGTTTGAGGCCTGACAGACACACGGGAACCCAGTTGTTGTATTCTTGGTTGTTCTCCTTGACTTTACACTTGAGCCTCACGGATTTTCCACTTTCCTTGAACCTTTCTAATCAAGTCTGCAGTGAAACTCATCAACTTGACTTAAACAAGCATCCTAGACCCTAACATTTAAAGAATGATCAGGCTTGAAAGAATTTTTAAAAGAATGAGGGCTTTTTGTTGCTGCCTTTTTTTAAACTTGTTTCTCTGAAACAGAGTTTTGGGGAATTTTTTATTTTTTTAATAAAGAATGAAACACCAGACCAAGTTATTCATCCTCATACTTAATAACCTGCTGGTTTCGGATTCCACCCCATCAAAAGTCACCCTAAGTTCTCAGGTTTTCAAGAGGAAGGTACCTCCTGCATCTCCATCTTCCAAATACGCTACCAGTGAATGGATTCTCCAATTTTTATCATCTAACCTGTTTACATCCCTCCTTGGAAATCTCCTTTATCACTTAGATCCCAGCCACAGTTCCAAAATCAACTGGGTAGAGGTTTCAGCTTCAATAATCTAAAATACAGCAATGGATTTGATGGAATAAAGTCACTCCCAGTGATTATATACCAAACTCTTTTTAATTGCTCAATTTATTTTCTTATGTCAATTATTAGCATCCATATTTTCATAACATTTCAAGATCTCTTCTCTACTAAGACCATAAGTTCATACTTTATGTTAAAGGAAGTTAATTTCTACAAAAGCAGTAAAAATAAGTCTGCTATGGGAAAATTAGCATTCTCTCTACACTATTTTATCAAGTTAAATTTTAACTGAACAAATACCAACTTCTCCAAACGATTAAAAAAAACCCCACCACACACACACATACTGGCATTCTGGTTTGAATTCTATCAGGCTCCATTCATCATAAAACAAATCAAATTTTAATTTAAAAACCCAAACCCTAAGGAAGCACGCACAAGGAAGAGGAAATTTCACAGCTTAAGTTATGAAATAATCCAACTGCATACTTTTTCCTCCAAATTTTAGTCACATCTTTAGTCTAAGGACAACCTGTTCACCTCTCACACAAACCCCTTGAAACAAACTACTATATTTGTTTAAAGAAAGTTTCAACATATTTAGTACCATCCAGATGCTGTTAAATTTGTCAACGCCGGTACATTGCTCCAGTGATTTAGGTAAATTAGTGAAGCCTCAGCAGCAGTTCGTAATTGCAGCAGAGTTTATTCTTCAAGCGCCCATCACAATTTGTTCGGTAGGAAAAAAAAATCGTAACCTTCCCAAAAGAGACTGGGTTTTCTCCGAGTACATAATTCAGTTTTATAATTTACATTTTCAGTTAGCTACAGCGATTCAAGCAGGAAAGATCCTGCTTAGCCTCGATCCTTCAAATTCACTGCAACGCTTACAGCTTCTACACACACTCCTACCTTCCCCAATAATTAATGGTAAAGAAATAATGGTTTAGAAGTTGCTCTTCAAGGAAAACATCCCACTAGCGGGCTGAGCGGGTTAAATAAGTCTAATAAATGCTTCCAGAGTGACTGCATGATCTCCTTGTCCTCACACCCAAGGTGTCATCCTTCCTGGCTCCTCTAAAAGACAACAGGAGACAGCACCTTCAGAAAACACAAGTCATCTCAGAGCTTCTCTGAGAACATGTATGCCTACCACTGCTACCTGAAAAAGAGAGTACATATTGGCATCATACGGTAAAGTAAAATATATAGCATAATTATCCCTTCAAAACGCCTTAGAGAACATATGGTATGGGAATGAAATTGCCTTAAATCTATTAACTTGGCTATGTGATGAGATCAACAGAAGGGAGCGTGAAAAAAATGTTTAAAAATATATTCAGTGTAGGATCACACAACTAAAGCACATTCATCATCCGGATAAAGTAATGACACTAGGAAATGAGCTAAGTAAATCCAAGATGGAAGATTCATTTTCTGAAGCGCATCTGTTTGGCTCATATCACCCTGAACCTCATCATTTAGCCATGCTGGTTTTCATCTCAGATGCAAAAGATGCAAGAACATAAATCAAAAAGGCTTCTTCAATGCGCAGCCATGGAAAACACGCTCCTCATTTGGTTTTATAAATAAATAATCTGGATCCCAGCAGGTCCTTGCCACAGCCCTCCATGTGAATATGCAATGGATGACATCTCGTTTCAAGTTGACCAGGTTTGGGGTTTTTTTGGTGAGGGTCAATCTTCGCTAGGGAAAGTTAAACCAGCTGGTTTTTCACTGAAGCAGATGAGAAGCACTGGATCAAGCCAACTGAATCAATGGGGACAGCATGTTCCTGCAGAGGAGGTGGTATCCTCCACTACGCTCCTTCCCTGGGATCATCTGGCCACCGCTTTCTGTGATTGGAAATGAGGAAAGCCAAAACTGAGGTGGGCTTACCATGGAGCCAGTCAACTAGTGAAATGGAAACATTTCTAAGGATGGCAAGTATTTTTTCCATTTCATGTGCCAACACTACAAGAAACCGGCCAAAACTCTGGCTGAACACATCCACAGTGGGACTCTGATTTTGGATCAAGCAGACAGAAAAGGGGTTGACTCTCTCCAAGTGAGTCAAGTAGAGGCCCATCACACCAACCACCCGAAATCCTGTTAGGTTGGGAGGCCTACAAAGCAAGCGACACAGAGATTTAGGGAAAGTTCCAAAGGAAATCATGCGTCAGCTTGTCTGTCTTCTCCATGCCTAAGGGACTCTGGTCACCAGTTCAGCTTTAAGGTAGACAACACAAGTAGAAGATTACTAGATCAAGACCAACCAGAAGCTGTTAGGAAGTTTTAGTCCCACGAGTTCTGCTGGCAAATGTCCGCAGGAGCACAAATGAGAGGAAAACCAAGCAAGACCCGGACACACAGCAGCTTTCAAATTTAGTATGTGGATATTTTTTGATCCATCCAAATTGAATTTTGAATTACGTCCACTGAAATTACCTACGTTGATGACTGCTTTGTATACTACACAACTTGACTCCAGCATGCTGATCTGGTTACTGATTTTGTCAAGCTAGAGTCTGCTCCATCACAATCCCATCTCTTTTCAGTACCCGCTTATCTCCCTGAGGTTTTGCAGGTCCCTTCAGCTCTGCACCCTCACCAGAGGAAACCGAACCACCATTATGCGCCTGTGCAAAGAACGATTAAATCAGATGAATATCAAAGCCACCAAATGGTGGCACTAGGGCATTTAAAAGATGAATTAGGAGAAACATAAAGCGGAGATGGTTAGCTAATGAGTTTACACAGATATATGACGAAGTGAGAATAGTTTACTTGATCTGCCATAATATGATGAAGAATGTCAAATGTGGGGGGGGGGTTCAGATTAATCTTCAGCATGGCCATTCATGGGCTGGCTTGCCATGCTTTGCAAGAGTTAACAAGGGGGTGCTCTCCAAGTAGTGTCTTGGTGTTATTTTGCAAAGGATTCCCCCGTAACATAAAACTTGGACAAGAATTTTGCATAAGGACAGGAAGAAACCTCTTCTATCTGTAATGCCTACCATCTCTACCCTAGTGATACCTCTCTCGTCAGCAGCAGGATCACCTCTGGAAGCAATCTTCTCTCCCCACTCCCCCCACAAAAAAGCCAAAAAATCCACATCACAACCACCAGCACTCTAGAAAGTCATAAAGACACTTTAAAAATACCTCGTTTAACACGATTTTTATCTTCCTTTGTGTCTAGGCTGTCCAAGCTTGAACAGAAGTAAATAAATAACAGCTACCAGCCACCTTCCGACACCGATACCATGTCTCGCTCAAGCTTTGAGGCTCAGTGCAGCTCTACTCGCTTGTTACGTTCCACGGCAGAAGATGCTAAACCTCCAGGATCCCTCTGCTCTGGAGCGGGATGGATGAGTGCTTTTATCTGCAATGGCAACAATCTGCTTCTGGCCCCCGTTATCATCCTCCTCCTCCTCGCCAGGTTGCCGGACCGTGTAGGCGCCGAGGGAACAGACTGCACATATTTCAGCCGTGGTGCTGGAAGCCCTGGGCTGACGCGGGAGCTGCCCACGGACACCGGATTCTTTATGCATTTTCTGCATGCACATCGTGGGCAGCACCAGAAATACCATCCACGTGGAAAATTGGGAAAATATTTTATTTCTGTGATAGGGAAGAGGCCATCTAGCTAAATCCAGCTTTGTTTGGGGACAGGAGTGCCCGCTCTCTGCAACGGATTAATTCAGGAACGCTGATAAGTCTGTTTTCTGTGCATAAATCATTTACATTCAAGTTCAACTGTTTTATCTCAGTGAAGGATAAAGCCCTTGGTGGAAATGCCCTAATATTTGTCTACTCGCCTATCAAGCGGGAACCTTATTACAAAGGCTAATTCAAGCAGAGATTAGATTTCGCGTATGACGGAATGGACAATAGCATCAGATATTCTTCGAACACCAGTAAATAAGATTAAAGCAAGTGCCACTGCTGCAGGTTTTCACCTCGACAGTTCCTTAAAGGAAAAAAAAAAAACCAAACCACCCTGCTACCTCCAAACTCATCTTCCCAAATGCTTCGTCATATTTCATTGCATAGACAGCACCTCGCTTCTTGGCCGACAGCAACTACAAATAGTCTGCAGGAAGCCACGAATTTCCTGAAAAGTGGGTTAACGAGAATCATAGGAAACAGAGAAAATTAAAGCTGGGTATAACATCTTGACTAGGCTAAGCATGCTGTAGGAGGGGAAAAAAAAAGTTGTTCGCAGCACTGAGCATGATCAGAAATCTAAAGCCGTGCAAAATTAAATCAGACTATTAAAATCATTAACACAGACCTAACAAAGAATTGCTTTCTTCAGCACATTTGCGTACAGAAAGCCACTTTCCACACTGGGGTAAGTTTTCACCTAAAGGTGACCATCTCAAATCTTAATTAGAAATACAGCCAACTTAGTTGTAAGATATACTGAGCAAATCACAATACCTTGCAAGTGAGTGCTCTCATCTAAAGGACTAATTCAAAAATTGAATAGCAAAAAAGAACTCAGCAATGCAGTGAAATTTAACTTGCTCAACAGTTGTGCTGACAGATCATCAACACCAGCTGAAAAAAATAAATATGGCTTAAATATACTTACAAGTATTATAGCAGCCCTCCAGAAACTCCAGAGATTACATGATACAGATGCAGAATAAGGAGGTGATATGAAAACCATAATAGCTCTGTGCTGCGGACTCTGTTACAAATACGAAATAACCAAGAAGTGAGCAAAGGAAAGAAATGTGTATGTGATGTAGCAGCAAAAGAGGAACCAGAGTGATTCGGTATTTAAAATGTCACTGCCTAAATAAAAATTGATGAGGCTAAATCCAACAGAGACAGGAAGAAAAAAAAAGAAAAAAAAGGGC
>VXBL01008569.1:183446-195518 GCA_013400195.1 Aramus guarauna
CACACCCCACCATTTTCATGATTTTCCAAGACTCTCCCACCACACGTTTGAAAGGCACAACCTCTAAATATTTATACATCCTTTTCATATTCTCTCAAGCTTTTGTCTCCCTTACACGACACCTACAGAACAGAAATATCCCATAGCCAAGGCTGTAGGTGTGCCAAGACCCCACACTAACCTACAGTTTTTTGTCGCCCTCCTTGGTAGACCCTATGGATCCATCTCAAACCATGAAGTTGGTTGCAACTTCTGCAAGAGACCTGGGCCTGTAACTAGGGCACACAGGCAATATAATTAACAAGTAGAATAAGCCTAAAAATACTATATAATACTGTAAACCATTTATAAAATAATATTAGAAATCTAAAAGCTACTGACAGTGCATTTCAGATGAAAAGAAAAAAAAAAAATGAGTAGAGCTCACAACAAGGAGGTTCTTGCATCATGTCACTGGTGACATGTCCTGCAGATCAATGTCCTCTCTTATGTCCAAGCTGTGTCTTTCCCTGCTGGCAGCACCATCCTAAATTTCTCCTGGTGGAACTGCTCACGCTCCTTGCTCCAAATAAATAAGGTTATGAAAAAAACCTTACTCTTTCAAAGGTTTAAAGCTAAGTTGATTTAACCAAAAATGAGGGAGAGGCATTCATACCGTTAGTTTTACCAAGAGAACGAAGGAGAGGAGAGCAAGAGTCTCTGCTGGCATCACAGGCCTGAGCAGAGCACAACTCTACCGATACCCTCAGGAAAAAAAAAGAAAAAACAAAACGCAACCTAAAACTTCCCTTCCTAGCCTTAGATTTTCCTAATCGACAAACTAAAATCCTACATATCAGCTCTACAAAAGAAACTAAAAAGTGAAAAAACTGCTCTGTTGATCCCGAAGGGCTTTTTCCAACCCATCCCCAGTTGGGCAAGATCCTCTGGACAAGCACGTGTCTTCCTCAAAGCAGTAACGAGAACCCCTTCCCACCCTCAGGATGAATTCATCCAGTTTATCATTAATTCCCTTGAGATGTGGGCACATCTCACCATCTTCAGCGCAACGAGAGGTCCCAGGACCAGAAAAACAACCTTCATTCACTCAAGGAAGGTCCTGGTTCAACTCTGGTTTGAAAGCACGGGCTGCTCCTTTGATGTCCTGCCAGAAGTGGCCTCCAGCAAGGAAGCCCGGGATGAGTCACACCACGGGCAGAAGGAACTTGCCAATCTGGATTGAAGAAAGGACGGGTGAAACTTGGGATTTTTCTCCCTTCCCTGCCATCTCCATTTCGGCACAGCAATTCTCGGTAATTACATGCTTCACCGCAGCCAGTCTGGCAAAGGAAAAGCAGAAATAAACGGCAGAAATGCAAAGGGTCTGCCAACCAAGGCTTTTTTCCTAAAAGGAGAAAAACTGAGACAAGGGGGTGTGAAGGGACTGAAAGGATGATCTGGTAAGAGCACCATAAAAACTTTTTTTTTTTTTTTAACTGACTTGCATAAATTCCAGTTGGCACAAGGTTTTATTGCTTTCCACACCTGCGGAGCTACGAGCCAAGAGCTCGTACCGCTTCTGCATCACCTCTTTAAATACCGTGTCCTCTGATCTGAGTTAGTTCACACATAAATCCAGAAAAAAAAAAACTTTTAAACCCATAATACAGCCTCAAGAAAAAGAAGTTTAGTCTCAGTTTGCTCTCCAACTAAGGATAAGACATATCCAAAACTGATCCATGTTATCTTTACATAAGATGCAGGGGAAAAGGTAAGTCTTTTTATGAAAATATAACATCTTGAATATTAAAGACTTAAAATCATCGCACAATTCCTTTTTCATGGAAAATTCGTTTACTCAGTGGTTGAGGGGGCAAAGCATTTCTTTGCTTCATTCACTATCACAACCTATTGCTATTCAAAAGCATATTAAAGGGGAAAACCAGTAGCAATAGCACCTCTGTCTTATCAGTTCAATCTGGCAATTCTGGTAATAAAACTACTAATTCAAAATGTCCTTTACTTAAACCGAAACTGCAAAACATCTGCTGTAGCTGCCGACCTTGCTCCACACCAGAGCATTTGAAATCTCACCCCATGGCTCTTTATTGGGTTTGGTTTTGTTTTTTAATCTACCAGCCCAACCACTAATTTAAAGGAAACCGTGCTGGATGCTCTAATTGACCCCGTTCTCTTCCTTCCCTATTTTGTCTCTATAATTAGCCCTTCCCAGCTCAGCCTAGCAAAGGGAATCAGAAACAAGACCTTTCTGAGCCACACCCTGCAGACCACAGCAACTGCCTCGTATTGTTTTTTTTTGCCCAAAAATCAACATATGCTGCAGCATTAACTGCTTCAGGACAAAAATAAAATTAAGAAAAAAGCAAGAGTAAGTGCGTATTCCCCATTTTCAGGCATGTTATAGCAAACGGTGCAACTAACCCAAATGAAAGTTTCACCTGTGACACTAAATCCACCGGGCATACTTTGTAACATGAGCAAAAATACTTGTTTTCCTCAAAATAATATACAGTTGCACTGCAGTCCACGCTAAATTCACCTACCTAGGACTTGCGCTGCTGCTATGTGTCTCAGTACACAGGCGAAACAAAGAATAATTCAGTTTTGCGCTAGGGCACCAGAAGGACCCACACCTTGTTTCTTGAGAAATTAGATGGCATGTAGAGAATGAGGAAAGAAAACGCATTAAAAAAATAGTCTTATCAGCAAGCAAATGCCACCAAAGAAAACGTACCTCCCTACTTGCCTCTACAACAGGTGACGATTCCTACCAGGTGACCAGAGTTGTGGTTATTTTTAGGTACTTGAGGGGAAAAAAAAAAAANATGGAAATAATGTGCCTGAGAGCAAAAAAAAAAAAAAAAAAAAAAAAGAAAACCAACAAAAAAGACCAAAACCAGCAAGAAACACCTCCCCTCCACCAAAGCCCCAAAAATCTCAAAGCCTGCAGGTCTAACCTGGCCTGACCCACACCCTCTGTGTCACCATGGCATGTTCTGTCTTGGTCTTCACATCAGCATGATACAACAGCCCAATGCAACGCTTCGAAATTAAACCAGAAGAAATTTTTTTTGGTTAGTTTTCAGCTTCGTTTCCTTCCACTTCTCCCATCTCTAAAGTTCCAAGCGTATCCATTTCAAGAGGCTGTTCCTGAAGAAGGTGCCCCCAGAAGCTCCCCAAGGTCTACAAAGCACGATACTGGTGTGCACCAAGTCCCTAACTCACTATTTTCCGCTCAACTTTCACACTTGACTTTGCAGCTGTAAAATTATTTTGCAACCCACAAAGGTTTTTTGTTGCACCAAGCTTAGAAACGAAAATGTTTTTTTGTTGCATGGAGCTTAGAAACCAAAACAGTTGCATTTTTTGATGATTAATTACCATTGCCAGGTAAGACCGAAGATCTCCTCTTCAAATCCATCAGTGACCACTCGCTAAATATTATCTTGGCGTTTCAGAGCTACAGCTCCCCGAAGCACACAAATACGCATTCTTCCATAATGATCAGGAATTTCAACGTTTATACGTTTAGAAAGTTAAATTGCAGCTGGCGGGAGTCTCACTAATAACGGCAGCATCTGAACCTGTAATGATCCTTCACCTAAGGAAAATTGTTCAAGTTTTTTGAATACTTGTCCCCTCCACCCCCTAAAGAGCAGACCTGAAAGAAAAGTATGTAGATTAATGCTCCCAGAAAATCTAAACAGCAGAAAAGAAGGTTGATCAAGTCCTACCAAAAAATACCCAAAAAACAAAACTACCTTTTTTAGTGCAGAGGATAGTCCATGCTCAAGTACAAATAACACAGAAAAATTGCACCTAAAACATTTTAAATCCATGTCTGCAGGTTTTAATTTCTTTTTTTTTTTTTGCTTGAAAGAAGAGATATTCTCTCAAAGATTTCATTTTTACTAAAAATAAACACAACGCAAAAGAGAAGATTGCAATCCACCAACCACACAGCCTGAATGACGAATATCAGCGCTGAGCTACTTTTAAACTGAGTTTTTAAGGGACTTTCACATGCAATTGAAAACAGTTTGGTTTTAGCACCAGAGATCTCGCGTTGGGGCCGTTCGCTAGACTACGACAACTGCCGAAAACTTTTCATTCAGCTTTTACTCCTCAGGTTTCACACGCTCCTGGACAAAACAAAAATGAAAGCGGCATGAAGTCTTGAGCTCAAGTAGGACAGCTGCACCACAGAGAAGTAAACCAGAGGAGGAAACTCCTAATGTCGCTAAAAACCGCAGCCAGTGAACGCTACAGGCAAGATTCACTCCATCCTTCAGCAAGAACAGACTACAGAAAAATAAGCCGGCATAGTTTTAGTTGGGTTTTGGCTTTTTTTTTTTTTTTTTTTTCTCCTTGTTTCAGTTTTCAGATCTTATTTCTTTCCAGTAAAGACTTTTAGGTGAGAGGATGAATTCTCAATATCGCAGACGTGGACTTTGGTGGTCACTTTTTTTCTCTGTTCCATTTTCCTTTCCCCATTCACTGAAGGTGCTTTATTTATTTTCTTTTTTTCTTTTTTTTTTTTACTTTCCCTTCACATTTATTGTTCATGCATTGTTCACCGCACCCAAATAACGACGGCTCTAGAGAGGTATTTAAATCACATAAATAGAGGGAAAGTAGTACAGTGGCACATACGGTAGAGCTGACCTCGGAAACAGTTTGTTTGAAGGCAGGCCTGCAGCTCCTATCCTGTAATTAAAAAGGGATTGGAGCTTGAAACAACACACGAGTCCATGTCTCTTCCGAAGAGTGGTAGCAAGCGATGGGCAACTGTTGCTCAGTCATCTCCCCTGGCAATGTATTTCTTAGAGGTACCATTTCAGCCTTACAAGAAGAAATATTACTGCTGATCTTTATTAATGCTAATAAATTCCTTAATTAAATCACTGCAGACCGCAGGGAAATTGGAGATGTATTTGGAGAAGCGCAACTATGCGTTGAAAGGGGTCCTGAACTTCGACAAGTCGAGGTGCCCGTGGCAATTGCTAGAGTCGCACAAGGTTACGCAGAAAAAGGATTTTTTTGTTTATAAAATCATACCTGCAGACTCCGCAGTTGCTTTTGGTTAGTTCATTCTGTTCATAGCTGAGAAATACCCTTTAAGATTCCTCGTTATCTGCTGCAGGCACCTCAAACCTGACCTCTGCTCTGCATTGTCCTCCTATCTCCTTGCTTACCTTCCAGGCACGGTGGAGCGCCTCCGGATAAGATTATCCAAGGCGATGGCCGCAGCAGACGAGCCTGCTCTTCTGACACGAAACGCAAGCGCCTGCCTGTGCAGATTATTTATGCAACGGTCCCGCCGCGAAGGATAAAACGCATAGCGTGTGCCCTGGTTGCTCACTAAGACGTTTCGCCTTGCTTTGCAAACGAGGTGGCCCAAATCCAGACCGAATCTGTCCGCTCCATCTCTCTCCAGCGAGCCCTTCCCACTGCGGGGCCGTATCTTTATTTTCTGATGAAGAGAAGCAGAAGAAACAGTGGCTCTGCTGCTAAACAACGTCTGTCCGAGTCCCTTCTCCAAGCAGGAGCTGCTCAGCCATCCTTACCACCACCGGCAGCAACAAAACCCACATAATTATCCCCTGTTAACTGGGCAATCAGTGAATTAAGGAGTAGGGACCGGCTTCTCCTGCGCTTACATTTCCCAAAGAAACCCTCAGAGGGCTATTTACCAACATAACCTTCCAAAAACATACTTATTCTGAAATCTTAAAAAGTTGGTTGACATTGTTTTAATCAAGTGGTACGTTTCTAATGATCTACTGCATTCAATTATTTATTTTTTGCCTAGTGGGACCACATTCCTTAACAATTAAATGATTTACTAATTCCTCCCGGGGGCAGGTTGTCCTATGTACCCAACAAGCATAAACCAACCTAACAGTTCTTAGACAAGTACTGCAAAAGTAAAAATGTCAACATTTTTGAGAATTTTATTTTGGGCTATGTATTTATGTAAAGTATGAAAAAAAACAGTAGACTTGCGGAAGTCTTCTAAAGTAAATATTTTCAGTTAACTTGTTTTAAGTTCATCCCTTGGAACCAACCATGTCGATGCAGAATACAATAAAAGAATTCTTGGCGGTCTATCAAAAACATTCATGGTCTGGGTTGGTCTTAAAGCTCAGGTTTTTCAAAGATACATCTATATGGAGTCCACTTCCATTAATGCTCCACCATGATATATTGTATCCAGGATCATACACCATTTTAAAGATCACGCTTTACAAGTAAGAGAAGATAGTCGTAAGAATTTTGATTAAAAACCAGCCCAGGGGCTGTCAGATTATCAGGGTTTGGGGGATAAAAGCAGAGACTAAACAGGCAGCCGAAGGAGGAGTAGCTGTGCCACTGATTCAAGGTCATTTTAGGGTATGCCAGAAGCAATTCAAGGTGGAGAGATGAGTAAACAAGATTCAAAACCGATATTGAAACTCACATAGTTTTGCCATTTTTACATTACTAGTGGCAGAAAGCAAAGTAGCAGCCTAAGAAAAATCAGTATTCACGTACCCAGTATGCTCAGTTGGGTCCTAAGTAGGTAATTAACTACCAAGAAGGAAAAATTATAAATAGCAGCCCATGGCACACCGAATGCAGTACTTCTGGGCATTTCAATTTGTGTATCTTAAAACACATTTTTCCTCTGCTACTACACATGGTATCCAAGCAGGGCAGATCCCCGTTGATC
Source organism: Aramus guarauna (assembly GCA_013400195.1). Classification (NCBI taxonomy): domain Eukaryota; kingdom Metazoa; phylum Chordata; class Aves; order Gruiformes; family Aramidae; genus Aramus; species Aramus guarauna. The sequence goes on from VXBL01008569.1 coordinate 190,159, forward strand.
CTAACAGGTATTTGCAGTAACTCCTATGAGTTGTAGGATGGAAACCAAGGTGATTTCTCTAAGAGAAGCTGAGCGCCCAGTTTGAACCACAGAAGATGCCAGGGTTGAAAGGGCCCGATCCAGCCGTCCCCTCGACGAAACAGCTTTAGACAACCTACAGCTACAGCCAGCCTGTTCCTAGGCACCTTCCACATCCACATGGATTTCATAAACTTTCTCTGGGACCTGAAAGAGACACTTTAAATGCACACAAGAACCCAACGGAGAGACACAGGAAGACCATGGTAGAGCTACACCCACATCTTGCTTTAAGTCAGACACATAGCTAAAAAAAAAAAAAAGCAGTAACTCATGTGAGATGAGAGCTTGGATGAGCCACCCCACGCGCTTATCTCGCATCAACAGCGAGAGGATGCGACCAAGTGGACCCTATCGATGTTCCTGCTGGAGGATGGAGAGCTGTAGCTCGAAGGGTCCAAGCACACCCCGGCTTGTACCTGGGGCATCCTTGGCGCACCATGGGCTCAAGACTCATCTCCCTTGATGGACAATGGACTTGGCAGGAGACCTAGCTCCGTCTCTTCACGAGGCTCTTAACGAAACCCTGAAGAGGGCTGACAAGAAACGCCAAGAGAGCCCGAAAGAGCGACCCACAGCTTCGCTTCACAGAGCCAGTGCCGAGCCATGCCTTCACACGGCGTGGACAGCCAAAGGCATACGAGAACCCTACGCAAGAGAGATATGCCTCATCCCTCTCCAAAGGGACGCTCATCCGTGCCTGAAGAGAAACCACAATGCAAGATTTTAATAGCAGAAAGGAATCAGGAGTAACGATAATCCTTAAATCTACAGGTATTCAGTTGTTATTTCATTTTGCCTAGAAAAATGGCATGTAACCGTTTCACTTCTAAGGAGTTTCCACCAAAACGCTGCAGCGCCGGTCACTTGCCAGCTTCAGGCTGATTATCAGCAAATCAATCCAGGCGAAGACTATCCCCGTTCCCCTCCCAAGATTAACTTCAGCCAGGTCAGATCCTCTTTCAACTGAAGCCTGCTACCAGATCAGCTTAATGAAATCATGGAAATGCAGCATGAAGTGGCAGTTTAACACGCTTGCAAGTGGAAGGATGCGCTCTGCGAACGAGGACTGCCACGGATCGCATATAATCTTGTTCTCCTTGGACGCTTTCCACCCAACGCAGCTCAAACCGCTCCCTTTCCCTTCTCTTCTCGCAACCTGCCAACCACGGGTGGAAGAAGACTGAAGTGAGACATCTAAAGCTGCGAGGAACCCGGTCTGACCTTACAGCTGACCCCGCTGAGAGCAGGATTTCGGACAGAGTGACCTTCCGAGGTCCATTCTGATCCTACGGTTGGTCCTCCATCACAGGAACGCGATGGAAAGGAAAAAAATAACCTAGAAGCAGCAATACACAACTGGGTAGCATTAAAATGGGGGAGGTTTTATTAAGATAAAGCCATTTGTGGCAAAGACATACAGCGCTCACTTCACCTGTAAGATTTTTCCATAGGGACCTGTTGTAGGGTTCCTTCCCATGGAAAAAAAATAAACCCGCTACCACAATGACTAGTAGAGCCGTAACTCTTGCTAATATTTTAAAAACAGATACAAAAATGAGTTCAATTCTAAAAATCACTATTCAATACGCTTCCCATCTCAATTTTGATGTTTTCTGAGTTCATATGGCTTGTTGAGTTTGCTTTTAAACGTTTAATTCCCAAGATACAGAAATTAAGACATCAATGCGATCACAGGAGCGAGACGTACATCACACCACAGCGTTCGACCTGCCAAACACGGTAGCAAGATTTAATAGCAAAGAGTCACACAGAGAAAACAAAGACTATTCCATTTCCCTTTTTTCCTGTTGTTATCCATTTTTCTGGCAAGAGTTTCACATATTTGGTTTACATATCCTCAATCCTGAACACCTGTGCCTTCACACATATAACCAAAGTCTATGGGAAAATTTGGCCTGCGTAAAGAAAAATAAAAGACCACAAAAATAATCTCAATTCCGATGACCTATAGACATCCCACGGGCAACGTTTCATCCTCACAATTCACTAAGAAACCCACGCCTAAGCTTTGTGATAATCCCAGTCATCTAACCTGAAAATACAGTGTAATATTTCTCTAGCAGGAAGCCCAAACAATTAACATGCTTCTTCCCAGAGCAGGGAACTACCCGGACACAACCAAAAATCTCTGATGATACTGCTTTTGTGCAAAGGAATGCTAGAGAAAGTCTCGAATTTGCAAACTTAAGCCGCGATCCTTTAAATATTTATGCTCATGTTTACTTTTTAGACAAGAGAGAAATCCCATTCACTCAAGAGGAAGTTAAGCAAATGGAGGCACGCAGGACCCAAGCCTGAGAAAATAAGATGCTCCTCTTAACCTCAACAAACAAACAAACAAAAAAAACCCCAAAACTTGCCTTCTAAAGCCAAAACTTGCACCCAGCTGGTCTTGGGGAGCCAGAGTCCGTGACCTGGCTGGGAGCTTCATAAACTACATAACGAATGTGCCTTCAATCTGAGTGCGACACAATGGCAAAACAACCCGGCTAAAACTGATGGGGTTCCTTCCCGCAGACGGCAGCTCTTCTCAGTCTGCCTTCATACTTCTCAAGTATTTCACGTGCAAGTGGGACTGCGATCCCGTTTTATTTATAAACCAACAGGACGCAGGAATTTCCAAAATCACATTAGACCAGCCAAGACACTTCAAGCGGTTCAACGACCTTGTTTTCTCCCCAGTAAATGTATTTTTAAGGGAATTATAATGAAAAGCTTCACAGTTTGGCGCGAGAGCTAGAATTTGCCAGAAAGCGGCCACGCTACGCCCACCAAAAAGCAGCCACCCCAAACGGTTTTAGAAACTCTCGGATCACATTTACTCACAGTTGTACTAGAGGCAGCTTCAGGACTAAGTAGAGCGCTTGGTCCCAAGGCCGTGGTGGTAAACCTTGGTCTTCCTCACCAGCTGCCCGGTGGTACAAAACTGCAAAACCATCCCTGTGCTCGATGGGAAGGATCCGTTCTTCCAGTTGGAGCTGGATTCCGTCCTCCCAGAAATCAAGCGGCGTACACGGGCGATTAGGATTTCTACTACAGCCCTACCTCGAAATGATCTAAATTAACGTTGCGCAGGTAACCTCAGGTTTCACGTTTCCTGAGCACCTGACCTCGCATGCTTCACATTCTCAGAGGTTTTCTTGCAAACATGATGAATGCTCGCTAAAACCACTGTGAACATCCTAAATAAAAATAATTTAGGCATGAAACAGTTAAGACTTTTCTAGCAAAGGATCTCAAAGGTTTGCTAGTCTGAGTTTTAGGCAGCACGTATCGATGTAAAAGATATTGCAACAGCAGATGGCACGTCGGCTGTTTGATTCCCTTAAGGAATCAAATTAAAGAATCCATTTTAAGATTTAAATCTTAAAATGCAGCTTCCCCCCCCCCCAAATAAAAGGTAAAAAATGTAAACTTTATAAATCGTGACTGGAGAAGAAGTGCACAGAAGAAATACGTCTAAGGCATGCTCTGCAAAACTGAGTTCATGTTTTAATACTTTTTTTAAAAAACAGAGAGAACCGAGGTATTCAAAAAACCCTTTTTTTCAGATGTTTCAGAGGCACCACCGATGGACCACAGGCCTTTAAGAGAGATGAAACATCTCTAAAGCCATCCTGATTAATATATTGATCGCAATAAATAAATAAATAAAGTTACATCATCATTGACAGACCAGGAAACAAAAAAGCTTTTTAGTCGTGTGCCAGTGCTGCTGAATTACCTTCCCTACTGTCAGCAGCCAGACCGACAGCTTCCAAAACGGTCTTGGGGATGAAAAATCACAGCCAGGAGCAAAAGTGAGGGCTGGGAGAGCCTCCACAAGGGAAAAATGCAAACAAAATCCTCTTATTTTAATTAAAAACTGTTCAAAAATGAGAAAAGCCACTGAAATGGATGAGTTTACTGAGAGATGTAGGGGAAACCGTGATTATCGCGTGACTCCAGGGCGACGGCCTGGAGAGAAGATGCTCTTCAGCAATAACGCAGCCTTCTCTGACCCCAACCGAAGTTTGCTGGCGCCCGTGGTTAAGCTCAGCTTGGTAAGGTCGCGCTTAAAGCATTCACAGCCCATCACCACCACTGTGTCCACAGAGACGAGAAGCCGATGCTCCCCTGTCATTTCTCAGCATTCCCCAGGGAAAAAAAAGCTAGGAAAACGCTCGAGCTGGTCAGAAACCCATTTCCCCAACTAACACCCTATTTATGAAGCGATTTATTAAAGCGCTTCGTTATTGATTTAGCAAAAAGCCGCGCTGTTTTCTCTCCCCGTAGCAGCGTTCTCCTCCTTCCTTTGCCGCTACGTGATTATTTTTTTATACGCCAATGGGCAGGGTAACGCGTGCTGCAGCGAGGGATGTGAAAGCCATGATTTCTGCTGAGCTCATGCTCCCTACTTTATTAATCTCAGCTTGATTTCAGGATATAAAAGCGTAAATGGAGGAGGAGGAAGCTGATCTAGAAGCAGAAGGGCGGCAAAACGCCCGGCTCCGAACTTACGGCAGGTCTTACCGTGAGTCACGTCGGAGGATTTTTTTTTTGGGGGGTGAGGGGGAATACAGCAAAGGGCCGTTTCAGCTACTTTTAGGAAAATTCCAGAAAGAAATATCGACTGTTTTTAACCTTTGGAGGAAGCACTGCTCCCATAAAGGTCCGGAATGCCGGGGAACAAGCTGCCACGGTTTCAAAGGCTGCGTTAAAAATTAGAAATATCTGGTTAAGACGGGGTGGGAATCGTTAACGCCGTTCGCATTCAGCGGCGTAACGGGTTGCTCTCCCTGTGCCAAAGACGACCCGGTCCAGTCGCAGTGCCCATCGTCGCGGCGTCGGGGCCGTTTCCCCACTGCGGGGATGCCGCCAGCCCACGGACCCACGGGTGACACTAAAAACACTAAGGGAGGTAAAAGCTCCCCGCTCCCTCACCACACCCCCAAGGCTGTGGCGTGGGGGTTTTTTGTTGGTTTTTTTTTTATTATTTCACGTCTTGCGTGTCCGACCCACCCCAAAATGGGTGTAAACTGCAGCATAACGGCACCGGGGGATTAAACCCCACTGGCCCCGCTCCCACCCTCGGCGTTCCCACCCGCGGGGGAAGCCCACGCGGGACCCGAGGACAGGACCCGGCCGCCGAGGAGCCGTCCCGCACCTTGCGCCCGCCGCTTCCCCCGGGGGGTGGCGATCGGTCACGCGTGGGGGCGAAGCTCGCGCGGGGGCCCAGTCATCTGTACCCGCTGAGGGAACGCGGGGCGTGGAGGGAA
>VXBL01008569.1:195888-212797 GCA_013400195.1 Aramus guarauna
TCTTGAGGGTCCGTGCCGGCTTCAACGCGCGTTTATGAGGGGATAAACGGTGAAAATGGTTGAAACGGTGAAAATGGTTGAAACGGTTAAACGTAGAGACGCGTTACCGGCACTGGGCGTCGAGGCGGCTGGGCCCAGGCCTTGCCCCCGGCCCCAGCGCAGGCGAACCCCTCTCCTCTCCCCTTAATTCCCATTTATTTCCTCAGAAGCGGCAGCGGGACGAGCGGGATATCTGGAATAAACTCTTGGTCAAAGTCGGCGATCCATCGACGTTGGGTTTCACGTCGTTTGGATGAAGCGAGCCGAGGCGTTTCCTCAGGCGTTGAGAGCGTCGGGGGGCTTTTTCCCCCCCTCATAAACTTAATTTTTTTTCGGCCGACCCCATCCTGGGGAGCAAAACTCATTCGATTTAGTAGCTTTCAGCATCGTTCCTCCGGGTTTTAGTTTACTCCTTCCATGAGACGTCGTCAAACAAAATGAGGTCGTGGAGGTCGGTGACGTAGAGCACCTGCATGTGTCCGGGCTGGGGAATTTGTCGGGAACGGAGAGATTTGGGCATCGTCTGCGCGTACGGAAATTATCAGGGTTTTCTTCCGACTCGTGCCTGTCGAACCCGCAAAGGTTCTCCTGTCGTACAGGAATTATAATCCGTTGGCTACAAAGAGATTGGTTATATTGAAGGAAAGAGTAGACGAGAACGCTTCTTTTCTGGCTTAAGTTTTTTTTTAATTTTGCTTGAGTTTCTTCTCTGGCGCTGTTAGGAGACAGATAAGCGCGGGGACTCGTGCCGATAAATAGAAATTCTTGCTACCGTTAACGACGACGGCTATTGAGAGCGCCGGTGCGGTGTCTAAAAACTGTATTTCGAGTCAAAGGGAATGGTCTGGTGGTTAAATCGTGGGGTCTTTTACCCTCGATTGTTCCAACGACCTCAGCCAAGCTGCCGAAAACTTCTCCGTCCCTCCTACCCTTCCCCACTAACGTCCGAATAATTTGTCTTTCAGGTGGCTTTTTGTATTTACCTCCATATTCTTTAAATTTGTTACAGGCGTTTAGTGACGCGGCACCTTAAAATATTCACTCTGGATGTTCTTAGCACCTTTAATTTATAAAAAAATAGACCGTAGGAATCTGATTCACCTGTAAGTTATGCTCGCTTTGCTCCATTGCTGCCTGTTTACACTCAATTACTCGGGAGTTTCATTCCCTGGCTCTCAAGCGCAAGGCAGCAATTACGTGCAGAAGGCAGTTGTCTTGGATGTTGTGAAAAATCATAGGTTTGGCGGGGGGCGGGGTTGGCCAAATATTACAAAATTCAGGCTTTGCTTCGCGTCGTGGACACGAAGGAGTCCCATCAGTTCACGGATCAAATTTGCTCTAACGCCGACAGCTTATTTGTTAAATTGTTGTAACTTAGAGATGAGAGAAACTTGACTTCTTGCCACATTGCTGCAAGACGGCGCCGGTTTTAAATCTATAAGCGAAACGGGCGGTTTCATCTTGGTTGGCTTGATGACATTTTTATTGAAATGCTCCTTTTCCTCTCCCCGGTGTTCTCATCTTACCGCTCAAAACAGGGCAGATGAATTTCCCTCCCAGAAGCTGAGGATTACAGAGCTCTTGCACAAATTCCAACCTTTTGAATGCAAATCAAACGAACGAGCGAGACTCTTGTTGGCAACCTACAACAAATGTTCCAGACCTGCATCAGTATTTATTCCTATTTTTTTACAAAAACTTCCGAACAGAGTGTACTGGAGCCCTCGGGAAGCAAATCCCGGCCGCTTGCAATCCGCGTTTGAATTTCAACACCCCTTAACGTCAAAGGTGCTCAGATCCACGTCCCGGCTTCTCTGCGGATTCATCTTTTGCTTTAATAGGGAGGTTCTCCCGAGTAAAACCACCTCTCTGATGGCTTTTCACAGCTTCACTACGCATTTTCGGTCCTCGCAGCTTACCTTAAGTGGCTCTGAAAGGCGTCGGAGCCTGTGAAGGGTTTTCCTTTAAGCTGCACGTGGTGAGTCATCCTGCAGAACTCACAAGCAGTTTCACAAATACCAGATGGCAGTAAAATTAAAAGTAGTAGCTAGTGGCAATTAAGCATTTGCTATAACCATTCTCCTTTCCTGACTGTAGGAAGCTGCCAAATGGGTTTTTGTTGGGTATTTTTTTTCCTTTTGACTGAAAAAAAAATAATAATCAAACCATGTTTCTGCAGAGTGGAAAATTAACAGAATACAGGACGCGCGCTTCCTTACCCAGCCCGTAATCCCGTTTGGATTTGAGTGGAAAGCTCTTTGCTGTATTTTGTGCGTCTCTAGGAGAAGATGAAGCAGAAAAAAATACGCAGTAAACGAAAATTTGGGGCGTTGTACGGGCACGTGCAGAAAGTGTTTCAGCAGCGACCTTGTTAAACCCGCGAACCGGTCGCTTCGAGGCTTGCGGGACGTACGGCTCTTTAAACCTTCGGCCGTGCTCCGGAGTTGCTGGGCCTTAGTTGGGATTTTTTTGTTTTGTTTTGTTTTCACGGTGTTGCAAAGGATTTGCTCCACAAACTTGGAAATAGTTTGAGCTGATTAACGTAGGAAGTGTGTCCAAATACCATTGTGTTTGGCTCAGTATAAATAACAATGACTGCTCCCCTTCCTTTCCAGTGACTCTTGCTGCTTGGCATCTCTCGGATCTACCAGCCATACACAAACGGTTATTAGCTGTTTCAGGCCCCAGATACTCTACCTCGGCCCTTCCTTCCGATGCGTTACGCCTGCAGCATGCTTCATCCACTCTGTTATTTCCAAGTCACGTGCGATGTGACCTTGCCAAGATTTTTTAGAGATAAATCTCTCTTAATTTATGCATACCTGGCCGGGAAGGGTTATTTTCATGATTCATGTTGCACCGAGAAGCACAAATCTACTTTTCCCTAGCACGTAAACAACATAACACTTGATTTTTTTATTTTTTTTTTTTATTTCCCCCATCATAACGGATAATTAGCGTCTTATTTGTAGTGAATCATATTCAAGTGATCTTATCGTTATTAGTTTTCACACGGTGCCTTAAGAAATCCTGAGATGTTTTCACGCTGCGTTTTGGCACGGATGAGGAAAGGGTGAGGCCGAACCAGCTCCACGTCACCGCTGGCCCAAGCCACGGCGTTTCTAGCCCTGTCCCGGCAAGGAGAGACGCCTCGGGGGCTAATGGCACATGGCAGCATCTGAGGAGCCTGGGCAGGAGGATACGAGAGCAAAACCGTGGTGGTTTTTAATCAACAGTTTCTCTTTGGGAGATCTCCTCCTAAATCCTAGCCTGACACCAGCGAGTATTTCACGTTGTTTATTGAGTAGCACCTCCTAGCGTGCTGTGTAACCTCTTTCTTAAAAAACACTTTAATCCACAGCAGCAAACACAAGAGCTTCTGAAAAGGAAATTATACAACTGGTAGAAAGATCGGAATTAGTGGATACATGGATAACCTGATAAACGGAGAGCAGTAGGGAGAAGTCTCGCCTGGAAGACCTGCTGAAGTCCCTTGAGAACTCGAGTCCCTCGAGGGTGGGGAGAACAAGGTGCTACAGTCCACTTCCCATTTCCAGGCGCCTTTTTAAGGATAAACAGTCGCAGATTAAGAGGGAAGAACGTAGCCTGGCCAAATAACGGAGTAAATTCTCGGAAAGAGTGAGGCGGCATGACTGCTCGCTTCTAGTTGCGGGCGGACATCACCGGTGGAAGCCTGCAGGGACCTTCACCCCTCAGCGTACCCACAAGCGCAGAGTTTTGGCAAGTTAAAACCCAAGCTAAGAACCGAGAGGTATTTTGCGGATCGTCCAGCTTTGGTGGTACTTGAGTTATTGGAAATCTCCGCTGGTTAGGTAGAGAGTTGTCCTAAACATTCCCACGGTAGGGAACTGGTTTGTTTGTCATCTTGTTTTGCTTAGTTTCTCCTTACTCGTCACCACCTTGCCTCCCGCGCTGGCGGGCCAGCAGGTTTTCCCGGAACAGATCGTGCGTCTGGCACCGAGCTGTGGCACTATCTGCTTGGCGAAAGGGACCGTGTGCCTGTCACACAGCCCCGAAAAGACTTTTATTTCCAAAATAGCAGCGATCCAAAGAATGACAGCGATTGGCACCACGCAGGTGAAACACCAAAACACCGACCGACTTTTCCCAGGTCCCGGCTGGTTTCTGTGCGAAGCACAGAACTGAAGGCGTGCCTGTAGTTCCCGAGCAGGAACTGCTTTGAAATCGCTTTGCTTTGAGCTTAAGATCGTAACGATAAAACGTTTTTCTAATCAGAGCCACGCACTGGTCCTAGAGCAGAAGAGCCCGGCTCAACCCATCACATGCTGCGCGTCCTCCGTCGCCTCATCTGGCAGATGGTTCGAATGCCAGTCCTCGAAATATCCGTCTGGGAAACCTGGGCTTTTTGCTCACTGAGGAGGAACTCGAGATATTTGTTGTGCTATCTCTTGTCTCAGGTGTGATCCAAATTCCTTAATCCATCTTCTGCCCTTTCTCTGTTTCAGCTTTTGAAGTCTCCTGGAGCACTGCGGCCCCGACCTGCGCAGGATGGACCCCGTTGTTCTCAGTTACATGGACAGTTTGCTGCGGCAGTCGGACGTCGCTTTGCTGGAGCCCCCGAACTGGCTTAACGATCACATCATCGGGTTTGCCTTCGAGTACTTCGCCAACCACCAGTTCCAAGAATTTAGCGATCAGGTTTGTTTTATCAGCCCCGAAGTGGCTCAGTTCATTAAATGTGCCCTTAGTCAGGAAGAAATAGCCATATTCCTTCAACCGCTGGATCTTCTCCCCAAGAAACTGGTGTTCTTGCCTATCAACGATAACTCCAACCAGGTGGCTGGAGGCACCCACTGGAGCTTACTGGTTTATTTCAGGGACAAAAAGTGCTTCGCCCATTACGATTCCCACAGTAAATGCAATTCTGTCCACGCCAAGCAAGTGGCAGGGAAGCTGGAGGCTTTTTTGGGTAAGAGAGGGGGCAAAGTGACTTTTGTGGAGGAGAAGGCGCCCGCCCAGCAGAACAGCTATGACTGCGGGATGTACGTGATCTGCAACGCGGAGGCTCTGTGTCAGGGATACTTCAGGGATCGGCCGGAGCCTTTGCTGCAGCTCCTCACCCCCTCTTACATCACGCAGAAGAGATCGGAGTGGAAAAATCTCATCGCGAAACTGGCACAGAAGTGAGCGAGATGCAGCTCCAGCCTTCCCCCCCAAAAAAAACAAACCCCCTGCCTTCCCCGTCCACGAGGCAGCACCCCCAGTGCCTGAGGGAGATGCCCATGCGCAGGATTGTCCCAAAGAAGAAGAATGTAACCCCTCCAGCATGGCTAAACCCCCCCAGATCCCCTGTTCCCTCCTGGAAAAGCCTTAGTCCCCTCTAGAAATCGCTGGCCTTTGAACTTCTGAGCAGAAAAGTCACTTTGCTTTCAAAGAAATCGCCTCTCCGTGGTGAATTTTTACACTAATTGCGGTGGCAAAATGGGTTGCTAAAGAGACTTCTCCGCCTTTGCCCAGCAGGCAACATGCCCTCGTTAGGTGGCTTTAATTAGCTACGGGCATTGCCCTTCCGAGACAGGTTTAGCAAATGCCCTTTAAAACCAAGCCCCAAAACGCTTTATTATCGTGGCTATTTCTAATTTGTGCCTCCTGCCAGTGCTGTATTTGAGCAGTCTGGGATTTAGCAGCAAGGATTTGTCCCCCTTAAAAACCTGATGCTGATTTGATGATGTCAAAAAAACGAGAATCGAAAGGGAATGCTACAATTAATTAAAGAATTATCTTCAGATAGGCACTCCTAGGCTGTACAGCCATAGCTTTTTCTTTTTTTTTCGTCCCCCACCCCTGTTTGCTCCTATTACAAATTAAAACCCGACTCTAAACTGCTGGAAAATTAATAGGAAGCTGAGAAATCCAATCCTAGGAAAGGAAATTTGAGATGAAAAGTAACACTCACTCTTTGAAGGTTTGGGTTTTTTGTTCGTTATGATTTTTGGTCGTCTCCATTCAGGGAGGGTTCGTCAGCGCTCCCCAGCCCTCGTTAGCCTTCACCGTGCTCGGAGTGTACGAGGCGGTCGCTGCTTCCTCTAGCACAAAACCAGTTCTGTTACTTGAGATAAAAAAAAACAAAACAAAACCCACAACAGGGAGAATAAAAGGACAGAGTTTGAGGTATAAAAGCCAAAGATAACCGCGGTCTCCTTGAAGCCCAAGAAATCCTTAATACACTTCTAATGGAAACACTTTTCCTCCCGTGCCGGGTGGCGGCTGGGATGTCAGAGCAGATCCTCTCCTCAAAAGACAGGCTTAGCAGCAGGGAAAATAAAAATTAAAATGAGAGGATAAAGAATAATCTCTAACCTCGTCAGAAGCAAAGAGCAGGTTGCTCGGGTGGCATCTAGCAGAGCAACCGCACCCCAGTGCGCCAACTGGATCGGGGACATCCCAGTTAAATATAACCCTCGGAGAAGGGGGAAGGATTATTTTGAACTCGGAGCTTTTCCCCCCATCTTATTGCCAGCCCAGAAAAGTCTTAAACGTCGCTTCTTGCCGAGAAGAAGGTAAGTAGCTGCAGCCCAGGCTCTCCCAAAACACCCAACGAACACACCAGACCCCGGAGAGGCAAAATGAGGGTCGGGTCGTCCCTGTCCTTCCCAGGTCGCCCGGACGGGAGAGCAGCCCGCGGGGCAGGGCATTCCTCCCTGGAAAACCCCTTCCACCGCTCGGAGGGAGCTGAAAACTCAAGAGATGGTTGAAACGAGATCGAGCCACTCGCCGAAGGGGATTTCACTTTGCACTCCATGAGGTTTTGCCAGAGCAACGTCACTGCCGCCGCGGGAGGATGCCTTTCTCCCCGGTCCGGAATAAAACTTGAATCAAATCGCGTGTTTGTCAGCATCGCCTCGTCTTTTCTGCGGGTGCCCAGCTGACAAGTGGGTTCCTGTTGTGGGATGGTATTGCGGCCGCGATGGCCGCGACTCGCTTCTCGCCGCGGCTTCTCGGCCACTCCGTGCCCTGCAGTGGGTGCAAACGAGCAGAAATCGGCTTCAGAGAGCCAGCGAGCGCGGGGACAGCTCCGCCAGCACCTTGTGCGATAGCGAGGAGGCCGCACGGGCCGATTTAATCCCCTAATCCTAATTTTTTAGGGGTCGATTTGGGGCAGGGAAGCAGGACGGTGGGCGCGACTCGAGAGTGGGGGGCTGCGCTCATCCGGCAGGCACCCCTCGTCCCCGTGGGACAGGGCAGGGCCGCCAAAACCAGCGAGGCAAGCACCCGGCGACGTTTCCTGCACCCGAGACCTTTACGTGGCGTTCCTTTACACAAAGAGAAGCAAATAAACCCACAGCAGGGCGTCGCCGTGAGAGCAAACACGACGCAGACCAGGCAGGCGAACAAACGCCGGGCGCAAAACAAAACCGGAGCCTCGCAACTGGTTCCTGGCAGCAGGGATTCCCCCCCCAACCAAAAAAAAAGCCAACACACCAAGGGCTCACCCTGGGCTCCCCCAAATTTCCTTGGTGTCAGCCAGCTGCAGCCACAGCCTGTCCCGACGCCGGCTTCAACCAAAGAGCCGCGAGAAGAGCCGAGGTGGCCGTCACCACCATCGCACGCCTGGCCGGCCCCGGGCTCGGCACGGGGACGAGGGACCCCACGCGTTCCGTTTTGTATTGGGTGCTGCGAAGCACCCGAAAGAAAAACAACCCACCAGGCCGGGCGCACGAGATCAAAATAACCCCGATTTTAAAATCTCTAGACCTCATTTTTGGGGGCACAAGCCCCACTTTGAGGTTGAACCCGTTGAGCAGCGACTTGTTTTTAGAAAAAAAAATAAAAAAAAATAAAAATAAAGCGATCCCAAACCCATGTCGGCAGCTGCACCGGCAAAACGAGCCGGGCGAGTCCCTGGCGGGGACGGGGGCGGCAGCGGGACGGCGTCTTTCACCCGCCGGGTCACCCCGTGAAATCACGGGGTAACGCCAGGGCTTTGGAGAAGCAGCTTCGATAGTTTGGCCAGAAATGTGGCTGAACCACAGACTGCCACCCCCCCTCAGCACCCCAAGGGTCTCGAAAAAATGGGGTGATGCCACCCCAGTCCCTGCTTAGCCAACACCACCTCTGCTTTGGCTTTCAAGTTGGGCCGTTTTCATGCGTTTTACCCATTTTCCTGCGTTTTGCTGCATGGGCCAGGCTGGCGGGGGAAGGTTTAGGTTGCGGGCGCTCGGGGAGGAGGAGGAGAAGGAGGAAGGCTCAACCCTCTCCAACCCGGCGGGATGCGCCTGCAACCCGGCACCCTCCCCAGGCATCCGCTGTCCCACGGGTGGCCCTGCCACCGCCTCGAGTGTCACATCCCACGGTCTCTGCTGCCATCTAGTGAAAAACCAACCTCCCCGTCCCCTACGCCCAGAGCATCCCTGGTCCTGGGTGTCCCCCAAAAGCCACCCAGGTCCCCCTGCCCCAGCCAGGGCTTGCACCCCCAGACTGCTGTCCCCCCCCAACCTTCCCCGGCACAGCCGGAGTGACGCGCAGCGTTCCCTGGTGCCGAGAAACGATGCCGAGCGTCCCAGTGTAACCCACGTCCTGAGGACGTGGCCAATGAAAGGGCACCGTGACAGCCCAGATTCTGGGGTACTCCAATTTCGGGGCTCGCAGGCTGACGCCGCCGCAACGGTGCCGGCAGCAGACGGGGACGTACTAGAAAATCCTGGTTTTATTTTCATTTAAAAGCCGTTCCGAGCCTGGAGCGAGCACCGAGCTCTTCCCCCAGGGCGCGGGGATTTGGCCCAATCAGCACTTGTAGTTCCCAAAAAATAGGAAAGAAAACCAAAATAAATCGCACAGGTATCACCTGTCGCCCCAGCGCGCTGCCGGGGCAGGCCGCAGGATAAATCCCGCGGGATTCAGCTCCACGCGGTGACGAGGTTAACACGAACCGGGGCGCAGACGCGTTCATCAGTGTCAGCCGCGGGCTCCCTTCGGGACGTCTTAACGAGACGAGCGGGGTTAACGAAGCCTTGGTCCGGTATCGTCCCCAGCGAGGACGCCTGGTCTTGGGCGGGGGGACCCTAAAGTGCTTTGCAGGGACACAGACGCACGCACGCACCCCGAGACGCCCCGCTGCTCCAGGAGAGACGGGCTGGGGACCGGTACAGAGCCCAGCAGAGACGGAGGGGCCCTGGATTGTACCCCCACCCTTGGGTGCTGGGATAGAGGAGGCCCCACGGGGCCGGTGGCCCCTTTTTCCCCATTGACCCCCGGGGTCTGACCACAGCCTGGGGGTACAGAACCGGCTGGTTCAGCCCGGAGCCGCTGCCCAGGCCGCACCCAGAGCGGCAGCGGCAATTCATCCACCTTTTTGGGAGTTCTCGGTAAACCTAAAGTCATCTCTTAACAAGAAAAAAAATCCAAGTCTGGAATAAAAACCGATGCCCGTTTTAGCAGCAAGTCCTAAGGGGAGGTCCAAGTCCTCGGCAGCCCCGAGCCATGGTCCGGTGCTACGGCGCAGCGGCGTCCCGGGGAGAAAACGGGTTTCCAGTGGGACGGGGAGTTGGCACCGGTGGCCGTAAGCCGGCCGGGCGGTCCCGCCGGGAGCGGGTGCCGGTAGGAAGAGAGAAGATACTTGGTCCCATTTTACCGGCCGAGGAAAAGCCGGGCCACGTGCAACGGCCACGGCATCCACCGTCTCGGCGTCCGTTCTCAGCCAGCGCCGGGGGTAACGGTCACCTGCGAGCAGAGAGCGGGGTGAGACAGGGCAAGCAGCCGCGGAGGCACCGTACCCCGGGTCCCACGGGCCCCCCAATGTCCCCAACCCAAGGGAATCCCCTCCCGTCCATCCCTTGCTGATGCCCGCCGTCGCATTAGCCCCAGGGAACGGCCCAGCTCTGCCGAGACGCCCTGGTGCTTCCTAAAACCCAGGGAACCAGCCCCAAATCCACAAGGAAACCTTTTCCCCAAGGTGAAAGCCTGGGGCGTGACCCGCCTGCCCCAAAGCGTCCCCGAGGGTCCCTCACCTCCTGTGCCCGCGGGAGAGGTAGTCCCGGTTCAGAGAGCAGAGCTGCTGCTCCAGACGGAAGATGCGAAACGCCAGGTAGGAGGAGGACACGACCAGGAGGCAGATGCTGGGAGCAGAGGAACAAACACAAGCGGCTCAGCGCCCGGTGCTCAAGACAGACGCTCCCGGCGTAGCTTCCCCGTGCCGCGGCCGCCCTCGGCACACTTACAGCACGATGAAGATCTTCAGGAGCTGGTAGTCGGAAGGTCGCAGCTCCGCCACACAGCTCTGCTCCACCTCCAGCTCCTCCTCGGTGTTTATTGCACTTTCTGAAACGCGAGTAAAGACTCAGCAACCTTCGAGCATCGAATATTCCTCCCTCGTGGGCTAACGCTGTTACAAGCACACGCTGAGGGCTCAGACCCCGCAGGCAGGACACCCCATCACCGACTCCCAGCCTCAACCCTGCAAGGCGAGAAATCCCTTCCACAGGAGCGGAGGATGGATGAACACAGATTTAGGGAGGTTTATGCCCAGCACCGCGTGCGGGACAGGGTCGGACGTAGCCCTCACCTGAAACCAGGGGCTCCTCGGAGGTGAAGGAGCTCTCCTTGGCGCTCAGGCTGCTGACGGAGGTCCGGTGGATGCACTGGTAGTCGGCGTCCGGCAGCGACAGCGACAGCGAGGCGGGTGACACCTTCCTCCACTTGCCCTCGGGGACAATCACCTCCTGCGGGAACAGCCCCGGGTGAGCCGTGATGCCGGCAGCAGTTTCTCCGGTGAAACCGGCAGCACCAAGGGCGCTAAGGGGGCCAGATTTGGACTCGAACCTTATGACATCTCCATTGACCCCCAAAACTTCATCCTACAGGGGAGCTGGTCCTCCACGACGGCCCCGTGGGGACGCAGGTTCCATAGAAAGGACCAGCCAACGCCCCCCCACGCCTGCCCCGAATACCGATCGCTGCCACCGGCCCACACAAAGGCCACCCCGATTTGTCACCTCCCGACGCACAGGGCCACCAGCCCACGGGGGACACCCTGCTCAGCATCCCCGTGCGGCCTGGGGGCAACGCCGTCGGCTTTGTGATCGAGCAGGGGCAGGGAGAGGCCGGCAGGATGGGACCCCTCGCGCTCCCTCGGTCACGCCGCGCATCAGCAGGCTTTTCCCTCTCCAGCCTTGTCAGCGGCAAGGGGAGAGGACCGACACGGCTGCCGGCCAAACTTCGGCGTGCCGGGAAGGGATTAAACCCACCGAAAGGGCCAGGCAGCCGCTTTCCGGCCCACGGGGTGAGTTTGTGGGGGTCCCTCCCCCTCCCAGAGCTGCCCCGAGCCTCACCAGCGACACGGCGTCGGGCTCCTCCGTCAGCTCCTTCAAACTCAAGCTCTTCTTACTGGAAACCTGGAGGGGAAAAAGAACCGGGAATTAATGGCGCTGCCTCTCCCTGCTTCAACCCAAACCAGAAAATTGAATTTTGATGTTTCTGGGGAATCTACGAAGAGCAGCTGCTTAAAAATTTCCAAGCGTGGGGATTTTGGGGCCAAAGAAAAGCAGCCGGCGGTGGACGGGACACCCCATCGCTGCTTCCCTCTGCCAATAAATAACCCCACGGGACAACGGCTGAGCCGAGGACTCCTGCACCAGTCTCAGCTCCCAGCAGAAGGAATGAACCATTGAGGGGGACAAGAAAAAAAGGGAATATCTGGGCAGAGCCCAGCATATTTCAAAGAATAAATTCTCTGGTTCATCAACGGGGCAGAGTCACCCAAATCACCGCCCCGGCACAGCCAGCAGCCACCCTTCCGGGTGGGGAAGGGCTCCAGCACCGCTTCCCACGTGCTTCAAAGGCAGGGAGAAGAAAAAGTCCCGGCAACCCTCCTCTCCAGCTCGAGGGCTGATGGATTTCTTCCCTCCTTGGGCTTTTTAATTCAATTTTTTTGTTTTGTTTTGTTTTTTTTCCACTTCGTACCTTTTTTCCTCCCCTTAAAACTTTAGATCTGGGGAAAAGGCAGCGATGCGCGGAGTGGCAGAACTAGTATTACTACCAGATTATAAATAATTCACATACACGCCCTGGGAGAGAGCAGAAACTCCCGGCTCTGCCTCCGTCATCTGTGACCCAGAAAAGGCCACCGGCAGCTCACAGGGACAGGACATGCCCACGGCACGGCTCCTGCCCCTCTTCCCGTCCCTTCCTGCGGAGCCAGGATGCCGAGACGAGGCGGCAGGGCACCAGGGAGGGCTCTGGGAGCGGTCAAAACCTTCATGGATACGGCAAAGAGCTTTGCTCGCCGAGACGCAGCCCAAAAGGAGATCTTGGCTAGCGAAAAGCCGTCAGCCGTACCTGCAGGTGCGTGCAGACTCTCCTCAGGACGTCGTAGACGCTGTCACGCGAGATGAGGGACACGAAGATGTACTGCAAGAGAAAGAGAGAAGCTGCCGGGAGAGATTCCCCTCCATCCCGACTCCAGTTCCCCCACAGGCAGGGGACAGGCAGAGACGTCCTGCCCTTGAATTTCCCTTCCTTCGGGAGCAGCGTCCCTCCCCGCGGAGTTTCCCCGCTGCTATTTTTGCAGCCTGCTAAATCCTAAACCAGATTTTTTTTGGGGCCGGTTTCGCTCAGCTGTTGTCCCCATGGGGCCTCCCGCCCTCAGCCCAGAGGGGACACGGCAGCAAACGGAGCCAGGAGGAGCAAAAAAACATCCCCATGGATCAGCACGAGGGGACATGGGGCAGCGTTCGCCTTGCCCACGCAGAGCCCACACGATACGCGGAGCAGCCTTGCAACCAGATCGCTTTGAACGCCCAAATCCTGCCCTGCTAAAACCCCGCAGGAATAATCCCTCCCAAAATCCCGCAGGAATAACCCCCTTCCCTGGGAGGGGACAGGCAACGCACGCTGCCACGAGCGGCAGCCGGGCAGGCGAGGACTCGGACGCACCAAGCAGGACTACGTCAGCTCACCGCGGCCAGTGACACCCAACGTGATTTCAAAACTGGAAATTCATCTCCTTAACCAAGTTTTCCACCAGCTGGGGCTGAACCCTGGCCCAAACCCTTCCCTTGCTTGCGTTTAAGGAATTTAAAGGTTTTATTGGAGCCCGGCAGGGATTTGTTAAGCTCGGCCGAGTTTCACTTGGGCTTCGCTTTGCCCAGAAACAAAGCGAAATTCAGAAACAAAAGCAAAGCCGTAGCGTTTGCCCTGGCCGGCTGCCAGCACGGAGAGCCACGCTCACTTCCCAACCGGCCTCCGCTTTCAGCCGGAGACGGAAATCGCTTCGTTCCCTTCTCTCGAATCACACCCAACTCAAATCAGGGCATCCCCCGGGTGCGGTTTTGCCGCGACGAGGCCGGGTACCGACGCTCGAAGCGCCGGCGGTTACCTTTCTGCTGGCGTTGGTGGTGATGGCCAAGCCGTTGGGCAGCAGCCGAGCCGTCTTGTGCTTTTTTATCAGCTGTACGGAGACCACCGGGATCACAACCTGGAGGGCAAAAAAAAAGACACGGGGACGGGCACGGCAAGAGCTCAGGGAGTTGCTTTCGCAAGGAGGAGATTTAACGCCGCGTCGTAATTACACCCCAAGCAGAGCAGCGTCCCCTCCCAGGGAAGGGGGTTATTCCTGCGGGATTTTGGGAGGGATTATTCCTGCGGGGTTTTAGCAGGGGGTGGGACAGGGCAGGATTTGGGTGTTCAAAGCGATCTGGTTGCGGGGACTCAGCGTTTCAGCGAGACAGCTTGGTTTTATTAAAGGTCGCGGCATCCCCTGCGTTAATCTCAGCTGGGAGGCGGTTTCTACTCGATCAAAACGGCGAGGATCACAGGGAAAACGTCGTTCGGCGAGTCTCCCTAAGACCCACCACAAGAGAGCCCCTGCAAACCCGGGGAGGGTTAAAAATAAGGCAGGATGTAATTTATGGCAGGATAACTTCGTTGAAATCCTGTAATTCCATCAGATATTTGTTTAAAGCGGCTGATATAAATAATTCAGTTCTTCAGCCCAGTTTTTAAAGGAAGTCGTCTCTCCCCAAGATCCCCGTCAGCCACAAGAATAACGGGGGAAACATCAGATTGTAAATCAAGAAGAAAAGCCAAGAGAGATTCAAATCTCCCCCCCACCCCCCACAATCTTTGATCTTCCTTCAGACGCTGTCGCGGCTTGTAGGAGGTTTTGCATCAGGGAATTTTAAACCAAACCAATATTTGGTTTCCCCAGCCGCGCGCCCCGTCGCGTCGGAGGCTTTTGACGGCGATTTTGGTGGTATTTGGGTGCGGGAGGGGATAAGCGGGCTGCGGCGTGGCCTGGGCTACGAACCCTGCAGGACTGGGGTGGGCTGACCCCCACATTACCTTAATGTCCTTCCCGAAAAGGTTTGCGTAGAAGCAGAGCCAGTTTGGGGAGATGTAAAGCCTTCCCTGGATGAGGATGTCTCTCTGGAGGGCGCAGGAACAAACTGCAAGGCAGAGAGAAGGGCATGGCAGATCCGTTTGCCGGATCCTGCCGCCCCCACCCCCCCGTGCCCGTCCCTCGCCGTGCCACCCACCTTTCAGTACGCTCTCCTCCGTCGGGATGTCCTTGAACAGCTTGTGGTACTGGGAGTTGTACTTGCTAGCAGCCTGAAAACGAAGCGGAGCAAAGTTATCCGGTGACCTTGCCGATAAGAAGACCCCCCCAAAAAAAAAAAACCCCACCCCCAAAAAAAACCAAACCCCCTCCTGCAAAAAAATTCCCTCTCCCCGCACCCGGGACCAGCGCGGTGGGGTCCCACTGGGCTGGGGACGGCGGGGACGAAAGGCCAGAGGAGGGTTGGATGATCCGGCTCCCAGAAAACGCTGTGCCATCCTCCGAGATAAACATTTCCCCTAATATCTAGAGTTTATCCAAGGAGGCTGAGCCTCCGCGAGGAGCTTGTTTTTCCCCGGGCTCATCCGCAGGCAATTTATTTTGCCCAGCGGTTTCTCTCCTCCTCCTCGAGCTCTTCCCTTATTCGGGGCACGGTGACAACACTTGCTTTGCGCCCATCGCGCCGCGCCATCCAGCTATTTATATTCCCGGTGCCTCTTCAAAGCCTGTCGGCAGCCGCGGCAGGAGGCTCGGCAAGTTCGCCCTTAAATAATTCTGTACAGAAGCGGTTCAACGCTTTGCGTTAAATCTGCTCGATTAGTCCCGTAAGGCAACGCAGGCAGATTTGTGCCCCCTGTCCCGGAGCAGGCAGCGCCCCGGATCTCCGGGTGCTCCCCATGGACACGGCTATCCCCGCAGCGGTGACGGCTGCCACACGAAATCCAAGGGGTGAGATGTTTCGCCGGGATACGGAGAGATCCGGCGCAGCTCGAAGGGCGGCGGGGCAGCAAGGCCGTTTTGCGGGCAGCACCGCAGGCAGAGCCCCCCTGCCCACGGTGACAAGGTCACCTTTGCTCCGCGCACCTTGTCACCGGATGAGCCGGGTCTAAGAGGATCAAGGCTCAGTATCACCTGGGGTCGGCTTAAATGCCCCCCCACACACACCCGGAGAGACGCCAGGATGGTGGGGTGCCGGTGGGAGCGTTTCAGGGGTACACGGAGGGGAGAGACTGTGGCATCACCACCAAGAAACACCCCGCTGTCCCAGCACAGACCCGTTGCCAAGCCCGTCACCCTCCCGGATGCCTCCGAATCGTCAGCAAAATATTTTTCTCCTCCGTCTTCTTCGTGGGAAAAGGCAAAACACCTCATCCCTCCGCTCCCTCCTCTTCCAGAGCGTCTCTTGTTTGTAGACGGACTGAAAAGCCCCACTTTAGGCATGATTCGAACAACCAAAAAAGGTTCAAATGGGCGGGAACGGAGCTGCTTCAGCTCCCGCAGCCCCCGTTTGAGACGCTGTGCGGGTTCCCCCGGGATCTGGCTACAACAAACCAACCCGTTTGCTCACGAAGCCGAAGACTTACCACTTCCCGATGGCATTTCTTGATGTCTTCATCCTTCAGGGCTTCATTCAGGTGGAGGCTGGAAGGACAAAAATAATAATACTCAGGGTAAGCGAAGAGCACCAGGTCTCTTACCGGCTCCCAAAACCACGTGTGCTGCAAGAGAAGACACGGCAAGACGCAGAGGATTGAAGAGAGACCCAGGGAAGCCGCATTTTGGGCGTCTCGGTGATTTATCGTAGCGTCTGGCATTGCTGAGGTTAAATAAGAGCCCAGAGCTGGCCCTGGTGAGGAGCTGGCGACAGGCAGCTTCAGCCCACTTCAAGGTTTTTCCAGGGAAAGCACAAATGGGAATTCGGGAACGTGCCGGGGCGGGAGGACGGAATCGGCTTTGGCCGTGCATCCATCACGCGGGCAGATGAAGGGAGAAACCAGAGACAGTGAAATTCTCCCAAAAAACCTCAGCAGCAGGAATACCGTTCCCTTCCCCAAACCCCTCTCCCCTTCCTACTTTTATAGTCCCAAATATTTGAGGCCGAAAACAAAGAGGGGACCCTCCTCCCCGCGCCCACTCCCAGCCGTCGGATTGTGTTTTGGGGGCTCGGAAGCAGCAAGGGGTGCCGCTGGAGGTGGTAACAGGAGGAGAAAAAAAACAAACAAAAAAAAAGAGCAAATACTCCTGGGACCCCACGGTGACGCTGCATCTCACCTGCCGTCGAGGGAATCCAAACTCTTCTCCTTGTGCGATGCCTCCAGTTTCTCACGGCCGTGCATGGGCTCGGGGCTCTTCAGGGGAGCTGCTTTTTCATGCATCGGTTTGGCGCTGCGAGGAGAAGCCCGTTAGCCCCCGAGGGGAAGGGAGAGAGGCGTTTCGGAGCTGTAAATCCGTTCCCTTCGATCCCCGTCGGCACAGAGACGCTCATATCTCTGCCGCTCAAGGACAGCGAGGATATTTGTGCAATTTCTCGAATCACGTGGAAAAAAAGGAAAAAAA
>VXBL01008569.1:266995-287644 GCA_013400195.1 Aramus guarauna
GAGGTGGGGGGGCCTCACTGGGGGGTGACGGGGGGGAGCGCCTGCCTCCTGCACCCCACCCCCACCCCGGGCCGGGGGTGCCACGTGCATGCAAGCGTGTGCAAGCGTGAGGGTGCGTGTGCAAGAGCGTGCAAGCATGTGCATGGCTGTTGCAAGTGTGTGCACGTGTGTTACAAGCTTGTGCAAGTCTATGCAAGCATGCATGCTTGTGTTCAAGCGTGTGCGAGCACGTGCGTGTGCACAGTTGAAAGTGTGCGCACACATATGCAAGCGCATGTGTGTGCACGACCACATGCAGATGCATGCTTGTGTTGCAAGCCTGTGCAATGGCGTGCAAGTGTGCGTGTGTGCATTTGCATGTGTGTACAAGTGTACACATGTGTGCAAGCATGTACATAGGTGCATGTGTGTACAAGGATCCATATGTATATGTGTGCAAGCATGTGCGTGGGCTCAGGTGTTTGCAAGGACTCATATGCATGTGCGTGCAAGCATGTGCATAGGTGCAGGTGCATGCAAGGACCTATAGGCATGTGTGTGCAAGCACGTGCATGGGTGCATGTGCGTGCAAGGACTTGCATGCATGTGTGCCAGCATGTGCCTAGGTGCAGGTGCATGCAAGACATATATGCATGTGTGTGCAAGCATGTATGTAGGTGCATGTGTGTGCAAGGATTCGCATGCATGTGTGCAAGCATGTGCATAGGTGCAGGTGCGTGCAAGGACTCATATGCATGTGTGTGCAAGGACTCGCATGCATGTATGCAAGCATGTGCCTAGGTGCAGGTGTGTGCAAGCATGTATGTATGTGCAGGTGTGTGCAAGGACTCATATGCATGTGTGTGCAAGGACTCGCATGCATGTATGCAAGCATGTGCCTAGGTGCAGGTGTGTGCGAGGACCCATATGCACGTGTGTGCAAGCATGTATGTATGTGCAAGCATGTATGTGCATGTGTGTGCAAGGACCCATATGCATGTGTGTGCAAGCATGTATGTGAATGTGTGTGCAAGGATGCATATGCNTATGTGCATGTGTGTGCAAGGACCCATATGCATGTGTGTGCAAGCATGTATGTGAATGTGTGTGCAAGGATGCATATGCATGTGTGTGCAAGCATGTGCATGGGTGCATGTGTGTGCAAGAACTCCCATGCAGGTGTGCAAGCATGTGCATGGGTGCAGGTGTGTGCAAGGACTCGCATGCAGGTGTGTAAGCATGTGCATGGGTGCAGGTGTGTGCAAGGACCCATATGCACGTGCGTGCAAGCATGCGCATGAGTGCACGTCTAAGCACCTACATGCACGGGCGCACATTTGCAAAGACTCACACGCACGGGTGCACGCACGTGCATAAGCTCACACTTGCACGCGCACGCAAGCACTTGCCGATGGCTGCGACTACGCGCACCTGTACGTAACCCCGCGCGTGCGAGCACGTGCAAACACACTAAAACCCAGGGACGGCGCCCAGGGCCGGCACCCGCGGGCGGGTTTGGGAGGCGCGGCGCATCATCCTGCCGAAATCCGGGGGTTTGGCGGCTGTTCTTCGCCGCCGCCGCCGCGGTTTATTTTTAAACCCGTTTGCCCCGAGTGATTCACACGCTGCCTGTTCTCCTCTGCTCCCTGGCAAGTTTTACGCGCCCAAAATAGACGTTCTGGAAGGAACGGGCCGCGCGGGGCGAGGGAAAAAACGGGGTGCTCCCTCTCCGCTGACGGGGATCCCGGTCTCTGCAAAGCTCCCCCTTGGCTTCAGCTCGAACGAAACACCCGGAAAAGGTACCAATTTACAGCGCTTCGGGGAAAAAACACCCCCCGATTTTGAAGAAAAAGGAGGGGTGCTACGTGCCCTGGAGGTCACCGGGCCGGAGCAGAAGATAAAAATGTCCTCGCCTGGACGAGAAGCTTCTAGCAAAGCTTCAGCAGATGAGCGTTCGCTCGCGTGCCAGGTCCGGGAAGGAGGGAACGCGGACGCCACCAGCTTTTCGGAGCTCTTTAGGACGTGACGGCACGTCAGACTTCAGCAAAAAGATGCGGCTATTTATTATTTAGGTCTTTCGGGGTTACTCAGTTGAAGAGAAATAAACCCGCCGGGAGCGACAGGCAGGAGGAGCGGCAAGCCTGGCTCCGCTAAGCCTTAAATACAAGGCCAAGAGGGTATTTGGGACCAAAATGACAGAAAAGGGACACGGATTTCCCACGGAGACTTGGAGGAAGCGGAGGAGGGGGAAGGAAGAGCAGGGCAGAGGAAGTAGGGGGGAAAAAAAAAATATCCCTCTCTAGGCAGGTTTGGGGGGAAATTCCCTCTCCGGGGTGATCGGGCTTCGCAATCTTTTTTTTCCTCCCCTCCAAGACATGTCACTTGGGCATCCTGTCGCAGGAGAGTAAAGAAATGCCAGAATTAATTCCTGAATATTTTTAATTCAACCTTAATTTCATATTTTTAAATTAAAGTCCAATAGTAAAAGGTTTCCAGCTGTACCAGCAGATCTCACTCCCATTTAAGACCGAAACGCACGGCACAACAATTTCTCCCCCAGAGATTCCCTCAAACTTTGAGTTGAATCCGGTTTTCCAGTGCGGCAACCCCAACCATCCAAGGAGGAGAACCCCAACCGTGCCAGCTGAGCATGAAAAAGGCCCCTTTTTCCTCTTCGGGGTCATTTATTTATAGATTTAAAGAAATAAAGAGGGGGAAAAAAAAAAAAAACCTTCAGTGCAACCAAGCAAGAAGAGAAGCTGGGGACGGGAAGGGGTCCCTCCGCCACGGCAGCAGCTTTTGAGAGAGGGATCGTTCCTCCTTGTGCGGACGGCGGGACTCTCCCTTCAAAACCCGCCAAATTCGTTTTCACAGTATCCGACGTAGAGAGGCTCCGCCTGGACACCGCGCCTGGGAAGAGAGGGGAGAGGCGGCGTTACGCGGAGGGCGCGGGCAGAGCCCGCGGGCGGTTAGAGGAGAGCAGGGCGGCCACGGGCGCCCCGTTGCGGGTGCGTGACAAGGCGGGAGCGGTTTTCATCCTGCGCTTAGGGGCTCGGGTTTTCGCTCACGTGCGGGAGCACGGGGTAAGGGCGGGTTTCCCGGGGAAGCTGGTGCTGCAGGAGGGGGGGGGCAATAGATGACAGGTCCCCCCCCTCCCGCTTCCTCAGCACGAAGCCCTCTCCTCGGCAGAGCCGCCAGCCCACGCCGGCAGCAGGGGCTCTCTTCCAGCGCCGCACAAAGCGAGCTCTGCCCACGCACAGGCAGGAGAAAAGCTCGGGGCTTTCCAGCAGAACAAGGGTCATTTTGCACCAGGGAAAGCCCGCTTCACCCTCGCTGCCCTCCCTGGGGTTGAATCCCAGAGAAGGTGACAATTGCGAATTGTCATCAAATTGACAATTGTCACCAAGCCGGCGTCTGGCTGCGAGGAGGGACAGTTACCCGAGGAGCTTGCAGCGGAAGTCGGCCAGCCGCACGTAGGCATCTTGCATGTCCCTGACGGTCGCGTTACTCCACAGTCTCTCGGCTATGGCACCGGCTCTCGGCCTTGAGGAACGAGGGACAGAGGGAGTTAGGTCGGGGGGAGCCCGAAAACTTCTCGCTGAGCTCCCAAACACTTTCCAGACCAAAATCCTTCAACACACAAAGACACGTGGCTTCTGCCTAAAAAGATCCACCCCTAGACACGCGTGGATCAGGACATGACGGGACAGGGACGAGCGTTAAACACGCACTGGTTGCAGCAGCGGGCCACACAGGAGCACGTTACGGCCTTACAAACCCTCGTTTAAGCCGCAGTAAAGCTGTTACCAGCGCAGAAGCGCTGCCAGGGGACAGGGACAAGCACCACGCGCAGACCAAACCAGCGGCGTTCGGTGCCGAAGGAAAGGGGCCTGAGCCCTGCCCCACGCGACTCCCGCTCACCTCCCCGCGCTGGCTCTTACCAGAGCCTGGGGGCCAGGTTAGTGACGTCCACATATTCACCCCACATGCACGCCTCTCCGCCGATCACCCGATCCTTCTGCTCAGGGCTGCCTGCCAGAGGACACAGCGTTCAGGTGACGGGGTGACTTATCGCCCTCCCCGCAGAGGTGCCCGTAACAGCAGAGAGCGGCTCAGCTACAGAGGTAATAACTTGCCCTTTTTGGAAGCCCCCCGCCCTGCTTCAAACCCTGGGCTGGGGGAGAGAAGAGTCATTTTCTGTCAGCACCAAGGGAACGGGACACAGCAAGAATAAATTAGAAAGAGACCCAGCCTTGACGCTGCCTCGGAGGGACAAGTCGGGTGCCGTACGGGAAGGGGACGCAAGGAACGCACCTTCAAACTTCAAGGGCTCCACCTGGTAGGCCGCCATCCAGTCCTGCCCATAGGAGATGCGGTTGAGGTACCAGGGGGCAGAGAGCAGAGCCCGGTAGCCAGCTTTGGTGACGTTTGCCATCTCCTCCATGTATGGCGTGGAGTTCTCCTTCCATACGTGGATGATGGTGTCCGGCCTCACCTGACGAGCACACACAAACCCCGTGCACGGGATCAGCGCGGCAACAAGCGCTGGCACTTTTCACCTCAGCGCAGGGAACTGCGGTACGGAAAGCTGGCAGCTCTCACCTTCACTCCGTTGTCAAACACCTCCTGCCACACGATATAACCTTTGCCGAGGGAAGAGATGATGTCCAGAAGCCTGGAGTGGAAAGAGTACCGAGTTTTGGGTCATCCCAACACCCACAGCGGCACGTGAAGGTACTTCTAAAGGAGAAGTGAGAAAGCACAGCCCATCGTTGGGCTCCTTTGTGGTCGATCTCCCCATGAAACGCAGCTAGGCTACCACCTTTGGGGTCAGGGAGACGTGCTCCTGAAATGGAGAGCTGGTGTCCCCGAGACAGCAGAAGACATTTGTGTTGGTCACACGCTGCAGCTGCAGGCCCAGAACACAGCCATACTTACCTCTGGATATAGAGTGACTCCAATTTTTTGTAATCTTCGCCAAAGCCCATCTCCTTCATGAAGGCACGGATTTTTGGATTGGATTTCCTGCGTTATAAAGAGAAGATAATGAAAGCACTACATCCCAAGCTCTGGATTAAAGCCAAGTCCTTCCCACACCAGTCCAAAGCTAGCCCAGGCATTCCAAGAGCTGTTGGCTGTGCCGGCACCAGCGGCTTCCCACAACCAGCATCACCGAGAGCACAGAAACCCCAG
Organism: Aramus guarauna; assembly: GCA_013400195.1. NCBI lineage: Eukaryota > Metazoa > Chordata > Aves > Gruiformes > Aramidae > Aramus > Aramus guarauna. The sequence goes on from VXBL01008569.1 coordinate 272,168, forward strand.
GTACCAAGGCACAGAGCCCAGGGGAGCAGGACACCAAAGATCTGCAGATGATCATGACCAAAAAACAGTGGGCTGGGATTCCAGACCCAGATATTTCCCCATCCAGACTGATCTCTGACTCACCAGCACGTGAAGTCCACCTCGTCACCACCGAGGTGAAGAAAGAAGTCTGGGAACACGGCGCTGACCTCTTGAAACAAACTGCTCACAAACTTGTAGGTGCTGTTAAGGATGGGGTTGATGGGCCCGTAGGTCCCAGAAGGATACTTGCCCAAATAGCAGGGAGTCAGGAGGCCCGGAGCACCTGGGTCACAACAAACAGGACAGTGAGGATGGGGCCGTATCGCCCCGTATAACCCCCTGGACCCTCCTCAGCACGGCCCAGGGCCTGCCAGGGGACAGAAGACCCGGGCATGGCACACCAGGCATAAACACAGCAGCAGAAAAATGATCTCTGGCTCAGGGAACCCCATCTGATGGAGAGGGATCCATCTTCTGCACTCAACTTGTGCTCCCCGCATGCACTCACAGGCAAGATCAGCAGGGCTCGAGCCTTTTAGGCTGGACACCCCAGCTTCTCGCACTTCCAGACATGGAAGAGGAGGCACTTGCAGTCCTCAGAGCAGAAAGCAGCGTGTCAGCGCTGGGACACAGCAAGGAAACTTGGTCAGCTGCACCCCCAGTTAAACCCAAGATCCCTGCAATGCCCACGATGTTGGTTTTGGCAGAGCAGATGTTGTTCCCCCCCCTCAAAAAAAAAAAAAGAATCATTCAGCTCGTACCCAAGAAGAGATGGAAACGTTTTCCCTTTGGATTTTGTTCCAGACATTGATTGGACCATTGGGTCCTACCTCCCCCAGATGATGGTTTGCTCCTCCTCAAAGCCAACCTGTGGGACACGGCTGCCCGCAGGCAGCTTTTGGGATCCAGGATGCAGATCCCCTTCCTCCTCCCCGGAACAGCTACAACTCTGCTCGCAGCTCCTCACCTGGACCCCAAGAAAGCGTGTGCCCAGGAGTGTCGAACTCTGCGATGACTCTGATGCCACGCAGCCGGGCGTACTCGATCACCGTTTGCACGTCGCTGGCTGTGTACACGTGAGTCATTGCATTGAAAGCTCCCTGGGGAAAACGCGAGAAATCTCAGCGCCTTGCTCCGGCGCCGCGGGAGGGATCTGCTCGCCCTGGGCTGGGTGCTACGTGGCGATCGGGGTGGGTTACCTGCTTGCTGAGCTCTGGGAAGGTCAGGCTCTCATAGGGGAAAGACGGGTCGTCCACAATGTGCCAGTGAAACACATTGAACTTGTTGTAAGCCATGACGTCCTGGGAAGGAACAGGAATGGAGATGAACGTGCCCTGTCCCTTCTGACAGGTCACCCAGCTTGTTGCAGACAGGGAACAGGGTCCCTGTGCTCCAAGAGGACAAGGCAGAATCCCTAAACGCTCTCCAGGACCCAAGAGGGATTCAGACACCTCTCTTCAAACACCCCAGCACCACAAAGAGCTGCAAAGGACCAGTAGTACAATAAAATTCCTGTTCTCCCTCTAACTGAGCTAACGGTGGAGACCTGGAAGTTTAATTCTGCTTGGGATGAGCAGAAAACCATCACCCACCTATGTCTAACGCGGCAGGGAAGAAGTCAGTGTTTTCCCTCGCCTCAGAAACCACCCAGCCTCGGAAAGTAACCTGGATTGCAGGAATGCAGGATACCTCGGGGTTTTCTTCCTTATCCTATTTACAATGGGAGCTGAGAAATCACCCAAACAAAGCAGCTGTGAGCTACACCAGGACCAAACACAGCCATGGGCACTGAGAAGGACCTACAGCACAGAAGCATTTTTCTATGATGTACTTTTCTATGATACATTAAGAACTGAGGTCACGCTGCCATCCCACCCTGGCCTGCTGCTTCATCTAGGGACGAGCAAGCTGGTATTGTTCAAAAAGCCTAGGTTTGACAAGATCTTCCTCGATGAGATGTACATGCAGCGGCCTACGCGTTAGACAGCTCCTAGGATCTTTGGAAAGGAGCAACACCAAAAAACCCCAACCAAAAACCAACCCCAAAACAACCCAAAAAGCCCTCCAGGCCACTCAAGGAGCCCTCAGTTGTCGCAGAGGAAGGGACACCCAACTAAAGCACCTCGTCTCCCAGTACAGGCACCCTACCAGAGTTTCCAGGATGGCTCTCAAAGGCAGGTAGTGACGAGAGGTGTCCAGCAACAGTCCGCGGTGAGGGAAGCGGGGAAAGTCCACGATTTCCGTCTCGTTGATGTAGTACTGCACGCAGAGAACACAAGGAAGAAGCGAGCAAGGCTTTGTCTCCTGCTAACGACCGTCTTGCTCAATCAGGGTCACCCTTTGTCCCCAGGGCCAGTGGGATGAGGAGGGGTAGCCTCAGTGCCCAGCGTACAAGCGAGCCAGAAAGAGCTGCAAGACTTTACGCGCTCAGAAGGCAGGGATCTGGCTGGATTCACGAAGCCCTGCTTGGCCCTTGGCAAGGCAGCACTGCCCTGCTGGTATCCCCTTCATCCCGAGCATCCCGGCAATCCTCATCCCGTTCCCATTAGGGAGAGCTGACTGCCCCGAGGAGATGAGGCACTCCACTCACCGTGCCGTTCTCGTCTCTCCCAACAAGTTGGCTGAACGTCTCCAGGCCTGCAGGAAAACCACACACAGTCACTTTCTCAGCAGATTCCCCCAAAGGAATAGAGCTCAATTAACAAGTAAATCTATGGAAAGAGAGAGGCACAGAGAGAGACATCCCCATAGGCCTGGGGCAGGAAGAGTGGGAACACCCGACGGAAAGCACCCCTCACCTCTGAGAGCTCCCCAGACGGCATCCGCAGAGAGCAGCAAGGAGCCTTCCGAGACGGACAGCTTATCTGAAACGCAGCATCAGAGAGGCCGGCACTGGCATTAGGTCTCACAGCGCTACAGGCCACGACAGCCCCAGCTACGGGGTTGCAGCAGCACCAGGCAGAGGTTTCGATATAAGACTGCACTCTAGGATCCCAGAGAACCGACTTTTGGGTTTGTTTTTTTGTTTTAAACCTCTCCCACTGCTTCATCCGCATCCTCAGGTAAGTGGCTCCCTCCCTGCCCCAGTTTCTCAATAATACAGTGAGGATGCTGCCTCCCTAAAATTGGGGGTAAGTGCTGCCCAGTGCTATTTCCAACCGGTGGGCACAGACACAGCCGCCCTCCTGCTCCAGTCACTCCCTCCTGCTCCCAATCCCGATACTCACAGCTTTCCTTGGAGTCCAGGCTGGGAAACCCATTGCAGCCCGGCGTGGCAACGAAGACGAGGAGCTGAGTGCAGGGTGTCCCCCAGGGCTGCTCGTTCTCTGCAAAAGACACAGACCATGGACGTCAACCCCATCTTGGCTCCTCTCCCTGCTTCCAGTCCACCACCGTCCTCCCAGCCCAGTCAGCAACAGAGGTGCAGGAGTACGTGGAATTTCAGCACACGTGGCAGAAACAGGGACCCCCTTCCTTCACCCTGGAGCAGGCGCAGGGGCGTTCAAGCAGGGGCTTCTTTCAACACAGGCAACCAGGAACGCATGAGCTGATCCCAGCCTTCGGCTCGGAGAAGGTCTGGTGGTGAGGAAGCCTCCAGGGAAGGCTTTGCAGGGGAAGCTTAAAGGAGCACACAAAGGAGGAGAGACATTAGAGGATGGTCCAGCAGTAGCCCCCAAGGCTTCCTGGACACCAGTCCCTGCTCAAAGCAACAGCCACGACTACTCAAATCGTCTCTGGGGGAAAGAACTTCAAGTTTCCAAACTCTCCCAACACTGGGGAAAAAAGCACAAAGCCAAGAGCTCTGCTACCGTACCCACATTTCTCAGGGCAAAGAAAAAAAGGGGGGAGAATGAATCCAAGCACACTGCAGAGTTGGGCTGAGTTAGAGGCCACCAAAAGGTCTCGCCCAGCACCGAAAGGCTCCTGACCGATTTCACCTTCTGCAGAGCAGGTCCCAGGCTCCGGGGCTGGAAAAAGAAACCCAGCCACATCGAGACCCCAAGCAGGGGCTCTGGCCACGCTTCTCTATCAGAAGGAGCACTTTCAAGGATGCACAGCCCCAAGTCAGCACTGGAGTCACCCCCCCCAACCCCAAAGAGAGGTGTTCAGCCTTCGCTGAGATGCCTGGGTCTGCTCATAGCAGTCTCTGGCCAGGAGGAGTGGGTGGGACCCCGCTATTCACATCCAAGGTCCGTGCCTACACCCCCGCAGCGTACCCAGGAACAGCTCAATACGGTCACTGAAACATTAAAAGCTTGGCTTTGCATAAGGCTGGTCACAAGCCAGGCACCAAGCAGGCTCAGAGAGACCGTGACACCACCAGTTTTGGGGTGAAACACAGACAGCCCATGCTCCGAAGCTGACAGGAGCCAGAAACCCCACATTTCTCCATGAAGGAAAGGCGAAATCTCCGCAGAGAGAAGGGAAACAGCTCAAAGAGAGTCCTCAGTTTTGAGCTTTCCTCTCAGTTACAGACAAGCCGGTAGCCAAGGCAACCTCGCAGATGTGCGAGCTGGCACGCTGGCACCAAGCCCTGCTCCCTCCACTTGGCAAGACGGCAGCTCCCCAGGGATGGTCAGGACAGGGGACATGGGAAATGCTAATTCTGTTGAGAAGCCTCAACAGAATCGGTGCAAACCACCACACACCATGTTTAAACCTGCCCAGGGAGACGTCACCAAACCCAGACGGCAACGCAGATGGGTGCAGCAGGGATCGGTGACCCATCAACCACGAAGGCTGAAGTTCACGGTTCAAAAGAGCGCTGCCAAGGTGCACATCAAGTTAATTACGGTCACGGACTGGAAGACAAGGACGTGAACACAATGATGGGAGCAATAAACATCAGGGGTGGGAGGTCCTGGCTTGAGCTCCACGTAGGGTTCTGGATCTACCCAACTCGTTTCAGACCTACCCAGCTAAAGGACAAGGGAAAAGTAGCAAGGGAAATCCTAATCAGATATAAGGAAAAAATAAATATTCTTCACCTTGAGGGTGGTCAAACACCGCAGCAAGGGCTTAGGTCTCCGCAAGGGACTACCGCAATTTCAGCCGGACACAGAAACTTGACCCGACTGCAGGCCTGGCCCTGTTTTGAGCCAGGGCTTGACCAGAGACCCCCACATGTCCCTCCTAACTTAAACTGGTCTCTGTTTTCATGCGTGAAGTCCAGCACGAATGTAGAGTTTGGACATAATCTTACTTGCTTGTTAAACTGACATAGCAGCTTTCTGAGACAGAAAACTGTTCTTATTTTCTCTATTAATAGAAACGATTTCCTTCCATGCAGGGTTTCCATTGCCTGTTATTACTAACCACCCATGTGAAAGGAAAAAAAAAAGGCAGGCAAAGAGGGGAAAAAAGCCCTAAAATCAAGCATGTAGTTTGAGTGTCATAAAACAGGGCGTATGGAAAGCAATGAGTATGCACAGAGCTGGATCTCGTGATCACAAGAAGTTGTTCCAAGTGATCTGACAGTCGTACTTCCCAGAGGAACAGAAAAACGTAAATAATTATACCGGCCATTTGTTTAGTTCCTAGCAGCAAAGAAGAAACAAGAGGAGCCTTCTCAGCTCCCAAATCAAAATTTATTTCTATTGCTACTTATAAGAGTTGAAGCAATAAAATAAGCCAAACGGTTCTTCTCAGTGTTTCAGACTTGCCTTTTTCAAAGCACGACGTGCTCGAGACAAAGCAGAGTGGCTTCCAATGCTATCACCCTTCTCCACTTTGATCAACAGCGACAGAATTCACGCTGACATTTAAAACACTCGGAAGCAGTGTTACTAGCTCTCTTTGATGAATGAAGCATTTCATATTTTACAGGTAGAACCACAGAATCGTTTTGGTTGGAAAAGACCTTTAAGATCATCGAGTCCAACCGTTATCCCAGCACTGCCAAGCCCACCACTAAACCATGTCCCTGAGCACCACATCTACACGTCTAGTGTAGTGTTTTCAATACCCCCAGGGATAGTGACTCAACCACTTCCCCGGGCAGCCTGTTCCAGTGCTTCGCAACCCTTTCGGTGAAGAAATTTGTCCTAATATCCAATCTAAACCTCCCCTGGCACAACTTGAGGCCACATAGCGCTTCAGGCTGCCACAGACCCACACAGGCATCCATTTGCCTCCGCAAACACAGCCAGGGCATTTCCTGCACTTCATTCCAGACGTGCAACGGATGCTACTGCAAAGATGTCCAGGCACAAGAAACCTTTACGACCTGTCCCAAATCAAGCCCAGGCTCTCAAAGCTTTGGCCTTTCCTCAGTTTACTCTGTAATTTCAGGATGAATCCAAGAGCTCCATGCCTTGGGATGCTTAGCAGCTCAGCTTTGGCAGACAGAGCCCCACGGCACAAATACGTACTTGGAAAAAAGCGCACGAAGCAACAAGAGTCTTTCCTCAAGGCAAAGCTTCATGCTGGACACCAAGAGCTGCTAGAAATGGGAAGAGCCAAGACTTGCAAAAAAGCACTGACGCAGGAGCAATTGCAGCAAGAAAAGGAAGCAAAACAAAGCGCTGGGGAGCTGAAACATCATCTGGAGGAGATAAAAAAATGAGATAGAGCAAACTCTCGATAGCAAGAGCCTAACTCCTTGAAAGAAACGCAGGACAAGTAGCGCTCGCTGTGCCAAGCAAGATTAATTTTATTTTAAAATATGTGCACCACAGGCATTGCCCTCCACATACGAACACAACGCTGCCCTTTGCTCTGAGACTGGACTCGAGCCACCACTCGATTCATCACACCACAGCCACCACCTCCCCTCACCACCAGCCCCTGCTGAACTGAGGAAAGAAGGCGGGCTTATGAGGTAAATCTCCACACAAAACCCGTGGTTTGACCCCCAAAAATAATTTGAGGGCTTGAGTTNCGCCCCGCAGGCTGAGGGAGGGGACGGCGCCGCCCGCCGCGGGAGGGACGCCCGCGAAATGGCAGCTCGGCCCCGCGGGGACGGGCCGGGTCGAACCCCGCTGCTGGGTCCGCCTCTCCCCTCACAGCCCCCTCAGGCGGCGGCGGCCTCTCCGCCCTCTCCGCAAAGCCGCCGGGGGTGCCTTCACCCAGCAAACACCTCTTTTCTTCCCGATAAATCCGCAAGCCCCTCAAGCTCCCTGTCGAGGGTCATTTCTTCCCCAGCCCTCAAAATTCAGAGCCTTCCCCGCCATGCTCCCTGCCCCCAGAGGATGCCCATGGGCAGTCTCAGCAGCCTGATTTGGGGTTTGAGGAGAAAATTAATGATTTAAAACACATTTCACCCGCACTGCTTTCCAGCCGTGTGACTGAAAATGCACGTGCTTTGGATCCACCTCGGGATTTGGCATCTTTTGTTCATACCGTGCATTTTTATGAATAATACTGGATGGAAATCAGCCCTCGCACAGGTTTCCAGGGATATTATATAGGTGGCAGGTGACATATTTGATTGGGTTTTACAGAAGAAAAAAAAAAAGGCTTTATCCCATGGTGGAGCCTCACACTGCAGTGACGCAGGGATGTTCTTAACGCAGGGTTTGGCTTTTGCAAGGAAACCCTCAACCTCAAATGAACTTTTTATTTTGCCTCCTCCCTCCCAGCTCTGCATTCCTCAGCAATCCTCAAGTCAAATAAGGACCCTTAATCCCAGGTTTTACCCATCTAATTGCCAGCACAACTCCATCAGCTCCTACACAGGCACCAGCTCCATCAAATTATTAAAAAATTGTTGTCCCAGCCCCCTCAAGCAAGCAATGAAGGCACCAGAGAGCTCTGAGCTAACAGTAGCACTGGGAAACAAGCCACAGGCACAGAGAACAAGCAGGAAATTAAACAAATGCCATAGGAGAAAGCACAACAAGGGAGATGGCCCCATCACAAGATGGAAAACCACTTTGCATGAGCAGGACACAATCAAAGAAAGGTCTGGTGGAGAATTTAAGGGATTGCCCATCAGGTCAGCAGCACAGGTAGAGCCAGGAAAAAGGAAGAAAAAAAAAANGAACAAAGCCACACGTGAAACGACCACCCGCCCTTCCAGCGGCCCCCCGCCCCGCCGGCAGCCCCCGTCCCGCCTCACCGCTCGGGCGGGCGGCGGCGAAGAGCAGCGCCCAGTACCGCTGAAATGCCGCCTCCAGCGCGGCGCAGCCCGGCCCCACGGCGGAGCCGGCGGCGTAAGCGAAGCGGAAACGGCGGGGAGGCAGCAGGCAACGGCCGCCGCCCGGCGGGGAGCGCTCGGCCTGGGGCTGCGGCCACACGGCGGCCGCCGGCTCCAGCAGCAGCACCACCGCCGCCGCCANTTGCCCATCAGGTCAGCAGCACAGGTAGAGCCAGGAAAAAGGAAGAAAAAAAAATAAGCATTTTGCAGGGAAAAAAAAGCCTCAATGAACTTGCTATCAAAGGTTTCAAAAGCACTAGCACAAAGCTGGGGACTGATGGTGAAAGAAGAGCTGGGAGGACATGAGGGAGTTCCAGCAGCGCTGGGAAGGAAGGTTTTGGATGGAAGGGAGAAGGTCCTTACCAGGGGTGAGAGAGCCTGTGAGGTACCAACAAAGGCACCCTTCCATCCAAGGGAAGGTGAGGACTTAGGATGGATGCAACATGGGCCAAGCAACAACCTTACCAGCTAGGTAGAGCCCCACACCCAAGCAATCAGAATATGACAGTGGCAGCAGCAATGGGTCCCATCAACAGTCTAAGTCTTACCAGGCAAAAGCAAGACACCAAGTTTAGTCTAGAGATCAGTCTAGAAGACCCTAGAAGCAGATGTATCTACATGAAAGCTTAAAAAAGAAGGAGCTGCCCAGACCTCAGCTTAAATGGAGCTCCTGGAGCAATGGGTCATGGGTAGAGGTCCCAAGTGGGGTTGATTGGGGCAATTAAAGCCTGTTGGTGCCATCAGGCTCCTGATAGTCCTCACTTGTCCCTTGTTTTCCCTACAGAGAGGCAGTAGGACCCCAGTTCAGCACAGTAGTGCATCCTAGGCGGCTTCCTCGTGGCTCCTGCTCCAGGACGTTGGCCCTTCTCCGTCTCCATCCACATCACGTGGCAAGTAGGGATGTGGAAAAGAACAGCTGTATTGTAGCCTATGTTGGACTTCTGGGAGAATGGCTCCTGGCATTCTTGTGCTCGAGTTTCCTTTTAGTTGTCTTGAGGCGGCTGCTGCTGGTGTACAGGCAGTTTCTGTCATCTCAGGCAGGGTTTGTTGCCTTTCCCCGTGCAAACATCCAAAGTGCCAGCTCTTGCCACCACTTTTCTGACAACATTGATTGATTTCAGTATTGCTGGACTTTTTCTCAAGTAGTTTTACTTCATTAAAATTGCAGAGGAAGAAGAAAAAAAAAAAAAGCCAGCAAAAAAACCCACCCGAGAGAGTTTGTTGCTGTGAGCATCAGGCAGTGTCAGCAGCGTCGGCAGGGCTGCGTTTCTCACCGTGTGAGACTGAAATGCGAAAGTGCCCTGGCCTGAAGCGAATCCTTATTTTTATTTCAGTCTGGGGAGAGTGGCGTGTTCACCACCCTTATGTAAAGCGTTGTGTTCATGGCTTTCAGTCGAAATATTCAAGCCTTTCTACGGATTCTGTTGTTGTTGCTATTTTAGGGGACCTGATGTCTCTGGAGGATGACTCAGAGAAGTTCATCTGTAGCTGGCCGGCATTAATCTAGACTAACAGTCTGATTCAGGAATGTATCTTTATGTAAAAAAAACAGCTTAAATGTGTGTTTAACTTTGGAGCTTAGCTGAAAGAAACTGGTTTACACGCTGTCCTGCATTGGGCATAGAGTGGCAGTAGCCAGAAGATGCTGATGCTCCTCAGTAGCTCTTCAATAGACTGGCTCATGGTCTTGAGGTAAATCTCCAAGGTGATATATCCACCAGGGAAGGCTGGCCTCTTCGAGGCTAGTTTAGCAAGGAATGAACAAGAGACCTGCTGGCGATGTGACTGGAAGAGGGCTTTAGAAAACACAGACTATCTTCTGGAAATGCCTGCAACAGCCTGTAGAACTCTGACTTGAATTTTGACATCTCAGAAGCTTTCTGGGCAAACTTATTCTCTCTCTATTTGCTTGTTTACCTCCCCTTTCATCCTTGGTAAAATAATTATGGTATTCTGATTGCAACCGTGAGGGTTACAGCCATGTATTTGTTGAAATGACCTTACTTGTGGTGGTGGTCCGGAGCAGGTAAAGGCCGGCATGTGCTGGGTCTTTGCGGGTGTGGACCCTCCTGTTGCACATCTAAGTATTTCAGGGATGATATCGCTCAGCACGGTGTCACATAAGCGCTGGCAGGGAGCAAGCCACCTGCACGAGTAGGTGCTGATGTATCTGCTGTTCCAGCTTGTGGCTGCTCCATGCAAAGGTGGGATGACAAGGACAGATTTCCTCCTTCCGAGTGATATTGCTCTTCTCAGAGTGACTCCCCTGATGTTTGCTGCGGATTCCAGCAAGGCCACCAGCCTCGCTCTGCTGTGACCTGGGGCTTTCTACCAAAACCAAGCTGAGCGTCATAGGAGAACAGGTGACTCTCCCAGCCTCTCCTAGCTCTGCCAGAGACCTGTCCCTGAGGGTATCTCAGTGTCCCTGTGACCCCCAACGCTGCAGACTGTGAGCTGGAGAGGCTGAGGTACTGGCACCCATTTCACGGAGCAGAGGGGTGCTCACATTTAAACATCCAGCAAAAGCCAGGAGAGATGATTGGTGGAGCTTTAGCAAACTGCATGGAGAAAATCCTAACCCAGAGGTGACCCTAAATCCACATCTAGGGTATCTTCACCAGCCAGATCCTTCTCTAACAGCTCAGCTCCTGGGAGAACATCCATGCTTTCGGGGGCTAAAGCAGGCTGGTGTATGGCAGGCTGCTTTCAGAGCCGCAAGCACGTATCCTGGTGCTTTTTAAAGCATGGGATGATTCGGTTTTGTATCTCTGCATTTCCACCTTGACCACTGCGTATTATGCTAGATGCTGCCATCGAACTGTTTAGCAGATGCACGTGGTAAATGAATTTCTCAGCACAGATGGAGTTGAACAGAAGACACCTCTTCAGATGGGAGAGCACATGTAAGGGGAGCGAGGCCTGGGAGATTCAGAGCAAGCAGGCAGGAGCGGGTCGCAGCGAGGAGGAATATTTCAACAATTATGAACTTAGAAGGGGAGTTTAAGGCAAAAAGGGGAGTTGAAGGCAAAAAGCTTGAAGTGAGATGTGTTAATCAGTCTGAAGGATTTGGGTTCCTGACTCGAGCTCAGCCTGGTGGTATTTGCACTATCAGTATTATTTGCAAAGCCTTTTTTCCTCTGGATTATCTCCAGCTCGCACAGCTTTGGGGTGGCTGAACAAACGGCGGTGATCTGAGTGGTATCTTGGCCCACGCTCACTGTCAAGGTTGTTAATGGGGGCGCATGCAGCCAAAATCAAACCCAAAGCATCAAGAAATCTCCCAGTGCAGGATCTCCGTGTGCCTCAGGTGGCAGAGAAGGGATTTTTCCAGAGATCCCACCTGGCTCAAGGAGCGGTGGAACAGGAGAGAGGCTGGGTGAGATGAGAGGTTCACCCCGAATCTGCAGGCACTGGCACTTTTCACAGCATTTTGGTATGGCGAAGCGAGGCTTGTCACAGGGAGATGCTGTGAGTTATTGCGGAGGCTGAGTATTTGTGGCTGCCGTCCCTGGCTGCTCTCAATCACGGCAGCGGGGCCTAGCTGGAATCAATCAGAGCCCGTGGATGCGCGGTGACAAACTCCTCGTGCACAGAGGCCCTGCTCCTGTAAATCCCATAACTGCGTGCTTAACTTCATGGAGCAAGGTGATTGCAATACAATATTTTATTCTTGTCAGCTCCAGTCTTAACGGTTACTAGAATCGCTTGGGTAATTAAGCTCTTGCAAGAATGAAATGAAAAAGCGCCGCGTGCCTATGGAGGTGTAAGTAATTTTTCAGAGTGGGTAGGAGAGAGGATCTCAACTTTCCTCGGCAGCTGGTGTGACCCCCACAGCCGTACTTTGGTTCAGACTGAACCAGAGCTGAAACGAAGACATTTATCTTGTCTGTACTATTGACTAGCAGCCAACTACTTCACAAATACTACCGTCGGGATGAGTCCAATTTGAGCTCTCCCTGAATCGCAGCTGGACTGCACACCAGGAGATTCTCCCCTTGATGCCTCTTAAGGTTCGAGATTCTTTACCTGAGACTAAGAGACCCTTCCTTGTCCAAGGCAGAGGCATCCCTTCCTTGCCACAGATCCTCAGCAAGTGATAGCATGCTGAGTTAATGCTAATGAAACATTACTAATCCATGTAGCTACTCAGTTCTTAGAAACTTTGTATTGGTAATTCCATTAGACGTAAACTGTTGTCCAAGTCTGAGACTAAGATTGGACATAGCAGCACCTAGGCTCTATCGGGAGTTTAAAACTCTGAACCTCGTGACTCAGCGGGAGGGGCTTCCTTACATCTCTGGTCTCTGTGTCAATCATTCTAATTCGATTCTAACTCAATTTTCCCTTCCATGCAGTAATTGATAAGGTGAACCTTGCCATAAAATGTATTGAACCCTGGTAAACTACTGTTAAACTTTGTTAAATTCCATGGAATTTATTAAACTGTCAAATTATTATTTTACCTCAAACACATCGCTGCTTCTCTCTTTTGAGTCAGGTGCATTCCACTCATCTGTGACAGCTGGAGTCCTAAAATTCCCTGAGGCAGTGCACATCCCTTTGGGATGAGCTGAAGGCAGCAGCCCTGCTTTTCTCAGGTACCTTTTGCTGGTGTGTACCCAAGGCTCCATCGCATAGGAAACTTCATAACAAAAGGAAGACCTTTGGCAAAGGGCACGGCTAAAATTTCACACCAGGGAGATTTTTTGAGCGGCAAAGCATTGATCCCTGTCTTGCCATGGTAAAAAGATAAGGCTGGGATGATTGTGAGAGGAGAACCGCGTTCCCATGTCTGCGGGATGGCACAATGATCCCATTGCTGTTTAAAAATGTTTAGTACTGGGATTATATGAGAGAGGGAAACAGTGGGGTGCCCGAGGAGGTTTAAACGTGTTTCCAAATGGCTGTGCTGCTGAAGGATGGCTCTTCTCCTTGGGTTTAGAAGCGTCGTGCAAAGCGATGGCTTTAGCTCCATGTCTAACAGCTCATCTCGCAGGGTTTTGCCCAGAGGCTCCGGAGCTCTGCAGCCTCGGCAGGGGCCAGGAGAGGGCAGCGGGGAGGCGCTCGGGTATCCGCGGCGAGGATGCCGGGGGGCACCCGGGGGATGGCAGGTCCCTGCCCGTGCCCCGGCACCCCCCCACCGGGGAAGGTCACCTCCGGACGAGGGTTGGACCCGGTTTTGCAAAGCTGTGGTAAAGCAAAACCCAGCTGTCTGGTCAATGCTTGTCTCGATGGGCAGATCGGCTGCCCCACGCCTGCTCGTGTGTTGGCCAGGAGCTGGGCAGGACACGGGGTGACGCACAGCCCCTCTCGGCAACAAAGCATAGGGCAAGGGCATGGGGTGACCAGCCAAGCCCCCGAGGTTTGACATGGGAGATGGGACCAGCCTGGCAAACGAATGTCCAGCTGCTAAGTCCGGAGCAGAACAAAGCCGGCGCTATTTATATTTATGTAGGGCAGGATGATTAATGCCTGGGCCTTCACCTTTCCAAATGAGCAGGGTAATTAGGGAATGGGCTTTATTTACTAGGTGGCTTGATGTGAGGTAACAGGCGTACCCAACCCACACCCCCCTGCGCCATTCCTGACCTGGGCAGAGCTGAGCTCGGGGGACAGCTTTGCGTGACAACTGTTAGGGCAGTCACGGCTGCTGGAAGCGGCTGTAACGCTACGAAACACCCGGAGCTGATTTTCGGAGCTGTGACGATACAGACTGGTACCCAGCAAAGTTTCTAGAGACATCTACCCAGGACATTGGATCCCCCAGGGCACCTGCCTGCGTCACCCTGAGCTTTAATCCTGTCGCCGTGGCCATCATTATGCTTTCTGTGCTCCAGCGGAAAAGAAACACCCTTTTGGAGGTGGCTTCTAATTTTCTGTTTCACAAGGTATTTGTGTTGAAGCAGGAAGCAGGATCCCGCAAAGCGCGGCGGTGACTCCTGCCCCAGAGAGCTGATGAAACTTGTCACACCTACGCCGCATACCTCCAGGCTGAGTCTCTTCCGGGCGCGGGGGCATCTTCATCCGGATGGAGTGGGTGAATAATGTCACCCACATCAGAATAGCCCCGCTTCACCTGGGGAAGAAATGATTCCCCAGGGCGCGAGGAAGTAGAGGATTAGCAGCGGTGCGGCATCACGCATCCACAGTGAATTGCAGCGGAGAGGGTTTGGTATCTGTGGGCTTTCCTCTGGGCCAGGCTGCGGGCTTGTTTCCAAGCCAGCCGGAGTCCCTCTCCTTTCCCAAACGACAGCGAGCAATAAACCCATCTCGTCTCCTCTGTACCAGTCCGAGCACGGCTGATAACTGGAAGCGGAGCAGCCCTGGCTGTGCCACTGCAATGGCAGGGAATGCTGAGGAGAAGGGTGCTCGATCCCTGCAGCACCCCAATGTCTGTCTTTGCCCTTCTTCCCCCCCCTGGTGTCCAAGCGAGAGGTGCCGGCAGGGATGAGGCCATCCGGGAGCGGCGCTGGCCCCGTGTCCCTGACTTGCCCAAAGCGCTTGTGCGTGGCAGGCTTGGCCCCAGCCGTCTGCCAGAGGGCAAACAGGACTGTCTGTGGTCTGGCCTATCTTTCCTCCCTGGAAAATGCCATAGTAACAGAGAAGAAAGGGAATCAAGCCTGGTGCCACTGTGAAAAAATTGGGGAATTTTATCTTCGCTGACCAGAAGGCAGAGCTGGAGCTCGGAGATGCCACCTGGCACAGCCAGGGTCCCCTCCAAGGACGGCAGGCTCGTTTATCCCATGGTTTCACATGAACTGCTGCCTGGAGCGTCTCAGTGCAATTTCATTCTGATTTTGAGGCACAACAACCTCTTTCCTCTCACATTTCCCTCACAAGTCGCTTCCCCACAGGCACCGCAGCACTCTTGACATAATGGCAGCTCTGAGGGCCTTCCCTCCGCGCTCGGCTGACGGAACACCCCGGAGGACTCCTCGCCCCCACCTCCACCACACGTCCCCGCCACCCCGCGGCGCCCAGACCCGGGTCCGTAGCGGGGAGAAACCGGTAAACCGGTAACCCCGCTCCACCCGCCGCACTCAAGATGGCGCCGCGCCACACTCAAGATGGCGCCGGCGGAGGGCGGGGTGAGAGGAGTGTGTGAGCCATGAGGGGGTGGGGTGTATGCCGAGCACTCAAGATGGCGGCCGGCGCCGCGAAGGGGAGATGGCGGCCGCCGCGCAGGCGCGGCGCTGCGCGTCACGCGCCGCGGCGTGACGTGCCGTGCGTGCGCGGCGCGCGGTGACGGAGCGGGTCGGCCGCGTCCCTTTGTTGGCGGCGGCTGAGGCGGCTGAGGCGCGGCGGGGCCCGGGCCAGCG
>VXBL01008569.1:288169-319241 GCA_013400195.1 Aramus guarauna
TTTGAGCCCCTACAGGTCCTTGGGTAAGCTGGGGAGTCAATGGCAAGCTCTGGAATTTGAGGAGAGGCAGCCAGGCACTGCTCTGGTTTTGTTGCCTGCTCCCTTCCCCCCCTGCCACATACAGACGCGCTCCTGCTAGTGGGGTTGGACCTTGTCGTGTTTATTTCCAGCACAGACCAGGAAGGATACGACCAATCGCTTCAAAACGATAACTTTTTTCCCCCCGTTTTTTAAGCACGCAGCTTTCAAATTGAAAAATGAATTCAAAATAACATTCACTGTCTTCAGATGAAAGTATGGAAGTCCTATCTGTTGGCTCTTGAGTTTTTGGAAAAAAAAAATAAAATCAAGCCACTGAAGCTATCTGGCATCCCTTTCTAAATGTTTATGGCAAGGTTTTGCTGCAGCTCACCGAAAAGTTTCTGATGCCGTTCGCTTTTTCTGCAGGTGACCAGAGTGTGTGGGCTTTCTTTTGTTCCCATTTACTTGACGTTATTCAGAGTTCTGGCAAGTGAATAGAAAATGCTTTTCCAATATGCAAAGAGGAATAGTGTGAGAAGATGAAATCTATGGATATTAAATATTGAAGGACACAGTGCCCGGAAAGCGGTTGTTTTGTTAGTTGTATGTACTTCCAGTGTTGGTAAATCCATTTCAATACGAGATGCTTCAGTGAATGTTTTTGCCCAACTATTCTGAGCTCTACAGTGACTATAATAGCAGCTTTAAAATGTTGCTTTATGTGCTGTAAATCCACAGTAGCTTATACGGAGCTTGATGCAAACAACTGTAAAAGTATTTGCGTACTAAATTAGTAAATGGCATTTCTTAAGTCAAATTAAGGTTTATAACTTTAATGATAGTACTGTACATGTAAAGCTGAGTAAAGGAGTCCGTCTAGGTTAGCTGATTACCTTGCAGTTAAAGAAGATCTCATGATTAAGTATGGATGTTTCCTTGCTACCAGTTATTGATCTCAATATAGGGAGGGAAACAAATGGCAAGTAAATATGCAAAGGATTAGTAACATAAACTTTTTACTCTTTGAAATGGTGATTCTGTATTTAATGACTGTGCGTAAAACATGACCCACACTGATTGTATTGAACGGATTCTACCATTTCTCCTGTCTTTGCGTGAGCAAAGTGGTGGGAAAGTTCCTGCTGGTGAGGAGTAGCGAGTCTTCCTGCTCATGCATTTTCCAGACCCGGCCAGCACGGTGAACTCACCTACGTATTCTTCATGAACTGATTTCTTAGGCATGGTCCTGTTTTTTAGTCTGGTTTCCCCCCCCCCCTTTTATTCTGCCCTTGAGCCTTACTACTTGTGTGTTTGATTTGAGTTGCAGAACTAGTGGAGAGAAGTCAATATAGGTAGAGAGACCCTTCTTCTGCTCCTCTACCCCTGGGTGGCGGTGGGAGGCCTGACCCTGCGATGGACTTGGCTGCGTTGGGCTCTGCAGAAGCCTTGCAAACCGCCTACACAGAACCACGGTGGCTGCTGCTTATGCTTTAGTTATTTGTGTTAGATTTGCAGTAGTTATTCCTGGTTTAACAGAGCAGAGTGCAGAAAGCCAGTTTTAGAATGTCATGGGTAAGCTCAGGACCTAAAATCAGCTTAAGCCCTGGAATGTATCAGAAGAGAGTAGAAAAACATTCAGTTGCTCTGAATTGCTTTTAAATGCCAGTAAGCTGGCATCAGATTCCTAGTCTGTTCAGAGGTAAGTGAACCGAATTCAGCTGATGCTTCAGTACTTGCTCATCCTCACTTATGTTGCTGGTGGTGAAATCTTCCAGGGCTCTGTTCTGTTTATTTCCTTGCTTTTGGCGTCTGACCAGGATTGCCGCCGCTGCTTTTCTGGTTCGGTAAACCTTTTCTGGAGTCACATTGGCTCAGGATCGTGCTGCGGATCCTCGGTTGCAGTGCCGTGATTCACTTGTTCCAGTCGAGTACTGGATGGCTTTGGTCTGCGTATCTACGTTGGGTTCTTGGTGTCGAATGCTGATGGTTGTGGTTAAAGTTTCTTAGTGTTTGGGAACTTACTTGTTCAAGCGAGGATGTAATGCAGAGGTTGCCCCTACCTGAAGACTTCAGCTGTTAAGTCTTGTGCCCTCTAACCAGCGAAATTACTGATTTCTCATCAGAAGTAAGGTATAAATAAGACTTTGTTTTTCAGTTGATCATCTTTGCAGCTGCAGTGAGAGGAAAAGGTATCAATGAGCCATGAGGTATCTGAAAGGGGATATCTGAAACAGCCTTTGTCTCTATTAAAACACTGGAATTGAACAGTTTATTAGCTGGTAATAAATTGAAGTCACTAAATTAAACTTACTCACCCATCCATGAAGTCATTTCCTAATACAAGCTGTGAAAGAAAAGCCTGAACTTCTCAGGACAGGGATTTGATCTGATGAAGACTTTGCAGAAGTAGTAGTTAACCTGAGGTAGAGTTACTTGTTACAGAGCCCGTAACTTGCACTGTAGTTTGTAATAGGCTCTTGAAGACGGCTGCTCCGTGCCGAGCTGTTACCTTTTTTATCACTTGGTCTTCTAAGACCACTAAACTTGCAGTGAACTAGGGAGGTTTCAGAATGACTTAAATATTCAGAATATTTTGCGTTTGCTCTCTCTTGTCTGAGCCTAAGTGGGATTTCAGGTGTTTAATGATGATTTTTGCACAGTGTTTGGCATTTATGCTTATAATCTGATTTGACTCAATGTGTCGCGCAACAAGAATTCTCCTTCCTGTCCGAATGCAAAAAATAGGGGTATAAATAAGCTCCTTAACCTTGTGCTGTCGATTGGCTGAGACTGTTAAACCCCTCCTCAGAGTATCGCTGCCATTGTATCACTATGATTACGCGGTGTAGAGAGTCATTTGACT
Organism: Aramus guarauna; assembly: GCA_013400195.1. NCBI lineage: Eukaryota > Metazoa > Chordata > Aves > Gruiformes > Aramidae > Aramus > Aramus guarauna. Next base: position 291,054 of record VXBL01008569.1, read on the forward strand.
TACTGTAATTGTCTAAGTAAACAGATGGATTTCTGGTAGAATAAATTACCGAACAATTGTAAAAACCTAGACGTAGAGGTGGTGTTGAACCCAAGGCTTTCTCCTCTCATCCGTGTTTTCCTGCAGTTTAATGTCTTCCCTGTGTTCTTCCTCTCTGAACTTTTTGTCTAAATAATTTTCCGCCATTGTTGCATCTTTTTTTTTTATTGGATTGCTATTTTCATCGTTGCTGTAGATTTTCTGAAAATAAGTGTTTAGAATGGCATGTTTGTCTCTACTCTGAATAGAGCACATGATGATGTGTGTGTCTGGAGTCTTGCTTGGCCCACTGTTCTCCTTGCCTTGTCGCAAGCTTGTGCGATTTCAGTATTTCTGAGTTAGGTTCGTTTCCCCTTTTTGGACACCTTTTTCTGGAGCATTCCAATGACATCATTGTGATGTCACTGACCATATCCATTCTTTCTGAACTTTGTAATGGCGAGGTGTTGAAAATGAAGCTCCAAGGTGGCTGATATTTAAAGCAAAGTGCAGGAAAAGGGAGTTGAGCCTCTTCTTTATTTTTTTTTTTTCTTTTCCCCACCCCACAGCAGGGAGCGGGATCCTGGATGCGGCCAGGCGTTGTGCCTGACCCGCCGCGTGGTTGTGAGCATGTTGAGCTTCGAACCTGGGCTTTCTTTGGAAGGAGATGACGTCACTGGATCCAACAACAGTTAGTCTAGGTCAAAAATACCTTTTCTCTTTACTGTAGCCTTTTAAGTAAGGTTCCTCAGAGCAGAACAGGTAATGTGTAAAGCATTTGTACAAAATCTTGGTTTCTTATTTTAAGTGGCAAAGGTGGATGACTTCATTGGAAGCAAGGTCAGGCCCTCACTGGGTACAAGCTTTGCCATTAAAAGAAGCCAAAACCCCAGGCCGCTCCTAAGTTACAAAGCCGTGTTTGTTAAATTTGTTGAGGAATGGCTTTTTCGAGAGGCCAGCAGCGTTGAGGCGGTGCAGATATCCCCCAGAATGCCGCAGCTCCATGGTTAAATAGAGCTCTGTTACGGCAAGCGCGAACCCATTGTTGCTCGGCAAAAAGGGGTCTTATTAAACTGTGGCTTTACTCGCTTGGACAAAATGTACCAATTTCCAGTCCTAACTTAGGAAATTTCCCCGATGCTGGTGTAATTCAGCGCTGTGGACGGTCCATTCCAAATATATTGTCCGAAATAGGAATGACTCGCCAGCGAGCAGCGGGAATTGCTGCTGTTGTACAGGGTTGTGCTTAAAACTCTATTTAATGTTAGAGATGACATCTTGAAAACTCGGAGTACTTGAAGCTGCTTGACAAGCATTAGGTAGGAGTCTGTGGGTGGAAGCACTTCAGGCTGATGCTTCTTGCGTTTGGGTCCGCTTGCACTGCCTGTGCGAGGTGAATTTGCACTTATTGTGTGGTTAGTTATTTGATAATAAAATTCTTGTTGGGGCCCTAAATGTTATGATGCTGGAAGGAAATGCTTTGGTAAACTCTCTCTGTTTCTGTCACGTGGCGTTTATAAGGTGTTTCATTAGAGTAGGAATGCATTTAATATTTCCAAGGAACGGAGTAAACTTCATTGTGACAAAGTGTTCCTGAAATCTGGTGTAAGCGATCACTGCAAAGCTTTTGGAGATGACATGGTATCTGTTCCCTGGCTGCCAAAACCTGTATTTCTGAATACAATAGATTTTTTTTTTTTTTTTCTCTTAGAACTATTTTAAATTTCGGCATTACCAGGTAGAAGAGTCTTGTTTTATCTGTTATGTCTCCAGAGTAATTTGTACTTAAATGACCCATTTTCTTATTACTTTAGATTTCTGTTTCTGTTCGGCCAAGTATAAATCTCATGGCTGGCCATGAGTGGGGGGAAAAAAAAAAAAAAGAAAAATGCTAGTTTCTTTTGTCTCAACATAATTTTGCAAAAATCACAAGGCAGCCTTGTGGATGCAGATGGGGACTGGCATGTATTGGGGACATTGTCAAAGTGAAACTGAAAACACTCTTTAGCTATTTTTAAACATTTGTTTCTAAAAGCAAAAAAATAATAGTAAATACAGTTAATGCTATTCCCCATGGGTTTAATTTTAGGGAGCAGGACTGTGCACTTGCCGTGCAAAGTAGAAATGTTATTTCTGCTATAAATTGGAAGTTGATGTGTCACAGGGAAGTCATGATTGAGACTGCAGCGTTCGCGGTTCTTGATGTGAAACAATAGCTGTTTCTGGGTGTTAAAGCATAATTAAAAATGAAACTATGGCTTACACTTTTACGCTTATCCCAAGCTCTGACTCCTTAGTTTTTGCCTTGCTTGAGTTAAAGTTCATAATAGGAAATAAAATCCAAACCTCTGATGCTCTTTGTGTTCTTGTGATACAGTATAGAAGTACAGGGCAGTCCTGTGTCCATTCGGAATATTGCACGTTTCTCACTTAGTGCTGTTTGAGCAACGTTGAATCTAGGAGCGTAGTGCCCAGAATTTCAGTTTGTCAGTCTCTGCTTCTTACAATTAAAACTGAGACCTGGAAGACTTTAATGTGTGTTCAAAGTGATGCCGTTAACTCCTAAATTAAAAGTCTCTCCCTGCACAGCACGTCTCCAGGTGTCCTTGCCACCTGTTGAATTGTTTTCAATTTTTTAATTTGCAAATATTTTCTCTTCCCCTTTAGTCCATGAATGAGATAAACAAGAATGTGGTTCTGCTGTTGCATGTCAGAGGTGATAGAGCAGCTTAAGGAAGTGATCGTTGATCTCCAGTCTGCGCTCATGTTATAATAGTGACTCAGTCACGGTTTTCGTACAGAAATAATTTCTAGGAGACTTTTTCCTTATGGAGAATGTGGCTGCGGATTCCTCTGCTGAAGAAAGACACTTTTGAAGGGCTGAGAGCTGGGAGAAGAATCCAGAATTTGTCAGGAGAGCTGTGACTTTCCATGGGAAGTAACTGTGATGGCTGAAAGTCCTCTCCGTGTAGTTCAGTCCATAACTTATCCCTTCAGGCTTATGCCTCCAGTCCTCTGGATTTCTATTACTTTTGGAGTTAGAAGGATCTAAAAATATTACAAGTGATGTTTTCTCTTGTTTGTGGCTGGCTACGCTGTATTATTGGCAGCCGTAGAGAATGTTTGGAGGCTTTTGTGTGTATATAGGCATATAATGCTGCTGGATTCCATAAAGTCATTTGGTAGCTTCTGCATTTGCAAGGAAATTGCAGCCTCGTTCAGTATAAAACGCACATGGAGGGTTCGTAGCTACTCGGTAGTGCCAAATGGTGCATTTGAGTGCAGCCCAGCATACAGATGCCTGCGTGTTTGAGAGAAGACTGCCGAGCTTGTGTAGGACATCGGTGCAGGAAGCTCTGACGTGACGAAGAAGTGACCGACTCTGTGTAAGCTGGAGAATAAAAGCTATCTCTTAATTTAATAATGGGAATTCTGCTAATTTTTAAATAGCTTCACCATCCCAGGTGTTAGTAATGCTGAAACCCTTGAGTTTGTCTAGCCTGTATTTAATTCCTTAGTTTGCTTTTAGCTTTTGATCTTGAGCCGTGTTGGAAATACGGTTTAAATAAGTGCTTTGAAAACTGCTCTGCCACGCTTCCTCAGTAGTTGAGTTTCATGTGTAACTTAGTTTGGTAGTGTTTGTACTTCACAAGTCGGTGCCTTTTTAGAATTTGAAATGTCCGTATAACTACAGACACTCTTTCAAAAGAGGTGCCTTGTTTACACGGCATAGTAATGCTGAGTAATTATTTTTGGTATACAGAATAGTTTGCTGTGGTGAATGTTTGAACCACCGTACGTACGTAACGCTCAAATACGACTATCGGCATTAGGTACTTTCAACAGTATCTAAGTCACTTGGAACGTTAGAAGCAGCTATGAAGCCATTTAAATACTTTTTAAAAATTATTTGCTTCTTCCCACTGTAGCTTAGCTGCCTGCTTCTGGACATGTTGGCTTGCCCCGTGCAAGTGTCTTGGCAATGGTGGTGCCTTTTGGCAGTGCCAATGGTCTTGCCAGCCGTTCTGGGCAGCATTTGAGAGCTGGCGGGACACCTAGCTGATAGGCATTGCCTAGTAAAGAAGAAAAACCCCTGTAAATGGGCTTAGGAGGGACACATGTATCCCTTTGGTGTCCTCCTTTTGGAGAAGCGTGGAGTCCAGACAGCTTAAGAGTCGAGTGCTGCTTCTCCATGGCCACGTGTTGGTGTACACCTGTCCTTGTTGCCAGGCTCTGGCACGCCTGTAGGATGGCGAAAGGTTGTAGTTCTCTGCAGGTATATTGGACACGGGGAGAGGAGCCCAATACTGCTGCTGGGGACAGTGGAACAATTGAGAACCCTGTAAGTAGGGGGCTCTTGGCCATAACCTAAGAGTAACTGGGCGGTGGTCTGTATACCTGCCTAAAACTCTGCTTCTTGGCCTTTTCCTGAGCTCTGCTGATGGTTTCTAGCTGGTGCCTGCTTACTCATGTTGGCATGTTAAGTTCCTTCCTCTCAATCTTTTCTAAAGCATTCTTGGTTTTTTTATCTTCCTCAGTTAAAACTTTTACATCCCAGAGCACCATGTGGCACCTCTCGTTTCCAGGGACCGGCAGCGCAAGGATCCTGTCTTAGCCATCTGCTTCAAAAATAGGTCTTTTGGGAAACTACTTGTGGCTGAAATGTAAATGTGTGAAAGAGAAAAGGTTTTTTTCATGGCTTATTTGATTCTCTGCCTGATCTCCTGGTCTGAGGCACTTCCCATGTTGTGGGACACCACGAACATACTTTTTTGCACGGGGAGGGTGCATGCTAATTCACGAAAGATCGAGCTTTGATTGCTTTGTGATTTAAGGAATTTGGGAGCTGGAGGGAGGTAATACCTGACGTTGGAAATTAAAAGCTTGGCTATTTGCTTATTGCCTTTAGACCTCTTCAGAAAAATTGTCTGTGCTTGATGGAGTCATATTTTGTGTGGTGTTTCACCAGATGAGGGATGCAGACTCTGAACTCTTGTTTTCCAGCAGATAAGCAAGATGCAGTAGGAGTTCCTGCTCAGGAGGGTTCTGTTTGTGCACAGTTGAACTTCTCTTGAAGTGGAGAACGCACACTGCAACTGTAGAACCAGAAGAATCTGTAGAATTGCACCTGAAAATAGTCAACTGCCAAAATAACTGACTTTGGCTGGTAGTTCAAAGAAATTTTTTTTTTTTTAAACTTACGTCTGCCTATTCCTACTTAGGAGAAAGCACGAAGAGACTCTTCCAAGGTAAAGAAGCAAAAATTTTAAGTGGTTCTGAAGGTTTCCACTTCCTGCCTGGTATTAGTAAGCTAGGTCAATCTCTCTGAAGGAGCACGTTGAGTAAGTTACATGAGTGTACTACCCTGGCGAAGTGCATTTGACCTGTTTACTTTGGTTGAACTTTTTCAGAGCCACTTAGGAAGCAGCTGGTATTTGAACAAGCCCATTGTATAAAAATCACGGCAGGACATACTTGATTTTTACCATTCCTGTGCCGCTTTGGTGTGTGTGTGGAAACCGGTGAAATAGTTACTGTGTGGTGAGGTCCTTCGCTCCAGATAACTTCTTTTTAGGGTTTTTCTTTTTGTTTTCTGAGCTGAGGCAGTCTGGGCTGTTGTTGGTAGGCTCCCATTGCTGCTTGGCTCGAAAACCCCAGCAAACTCAAACAAGTTCTGGTGCTTTGAGTTTCTTTGGGTATTTAATACTCGTCCCAAGCGATGCTTTTTGAGACGCAGGGGTGTATAGACACTGAAATCAGGACAGGCACGGTTACGTGTGCGTTGTTCTTGGCTTAGGCGGTTCCCATTCCCTCCCTGCATGGGTACTACTGTTTACAGGGCCAAATAATGAGTGGGGTCAGTGAACTTTCTGATGAAACGTGCCTCCTCTCTGCTCTTATCAGTCAGCCCACTGTTTGACCCTGCGAGCAGTTGCTTTGCTCTGTTTGCCAGAAGTGATGGTGGTTGAATTGCTCAGCTCTATTCTGTCAGCAAAAGAAGTGTGTGTGTGTCTACACCTGAAGATAATGTTTTTGTGGCTTGCTTTGGGTGCACGTTCAACTTTGGAAAGAGCTCTGGAGGGTTTTTTTTTTTCCAAAACTTTGGTCTCCTCTACAACTGATAACTTTGGATTGCGTGTGTTCTTGTGTAACAAAACACAAACACAATCAGCATTCCTTTGTCTGGCAGATAGAAATGTGGAGAGGGATCAGTGGAAAACAGGAGAATTCACATGAGTAAACAGTCTCCCTTGCGCTGAGCTTTCCTGCATGGGAAGAATAATTTATTCTTAACTCTTAAAAAAAATCTGTGTCCCGGTCAGGCTTGGGGATCTGCGAAACAGGGAGGTGGAAGGAATGGTCTGGAAAGAAGAGGAGTTGCGGACCTCTTCAGGGAAGAAGGCAGTATGTGTGGGAGAGCCATGTCTCGGGGGAATAACCAAAGGAGAAACCTCCCAAGGCCTGAGGAGGTTTGACTCCAGAAGAGGTGCTCAGAAGTGACAGAGCTTTGCTCATCAATGTATGTTAAAACTAGACTGAACAGCAGTTTTTAATAAGAAGATAGGAAGAACACTCCAACATCTAGTTAGCCTCTCAACCTAGTTAGGGTTCTCATTCCGCATTCCTTTGCGCCCGAATAAATGATCCAGGTAGATGTTGGTAATGTGGAGTTTGGTTTTGTGTGAAGTGGAAGGCCTTTGGGGTCAAAACCCACCTAGTATGCATACAGGAAAATAATAATAATTTCTAATTACTATGAAGATCTGATGAACAAATGTGTCTGCCATTTCTGTTTTGGTAGTTAGTAATATTTCTGTGACGACTGAAAGGCTGTCTGGGCAAAGTGAGGAATTATTCTTTGATTTATACATATTTTATATATACATTAGCATGTTCCGTAATGACCCTTCTCTTTATTTTACTTGGTCAAATGATGTGTTTGAAACTTCCTCATTTGTTTTAAGAGCTAAAATGAATACTTGAAAATGTTCTCTGCTATGTTTTTCTGTTGGATGATGACAGTTGATAGTAAGTGTAGTTTTGTATGACCGTAAAGATCAAGTATAATGTGATAATGTAATAATCAAGTATAACAGGTCTTGGACTATTGCGGTTTAGAAATCTAAGACACTTCGCCTTCAGTTGGAATTCTGTATTGAGGTACTGGAAATGTCTTTGGAGATTGTATAGATAGAAACTGGCACAACACTTGAGGAAACTGGTAAAATAACTTGCTTCTCGGCTGGCTTGCTTTATTTCCGAACCTCTCATCTACTCTGTGCCATTACTGTTGAGGACTGCTAGTTATTTTTTAGCTGGGATGATAGCTTCTAGGAGGACGACAGAGTGCGAAGACTTGTCTTTAGGGATGCTGGGATGGCTGCTGCTGAAACTACCCGGGGTGAGGGTGCTTGGAGATATTTGGGATCTCTGTCATCTTTGTGTACCACGGCATAATTCCCCTGACCCGTGTCCTGTTATCGCTTGCTGGGCTATCTCTGCAGGCCGGTAGCGCTGTGATTTGGAAGAGGCTGGGTGCCAGCCTTTTCAATGCACTTAATTACGCTAATGACTGGCAGATAATTATTCATATCGCTAGCCTTTGCATCAGTTGTGTAAAGCAGGACTGATTAGGTGGGGTTTTTTTCTCTTGCAGAAGTCCAGTGTCTGATGACAGATAGTAATATCTTAACGAGAAAGGAATGAGGGATGTCCTTGTCAGCTAGCACACAGTCCATCAAACACAAAACTGTGCATCCAGGTTTGTTTCCCAGTCCCTACCAGATGCTCCAGGTGCTTTGGAGGGTCTTACGCTTGTACTTGCTGCTTTAACTGAACTGGTTGACAAACACTTCTGATTAAATGAGGCAAGTCTTCAAAGCTCTTAAATGGGAAAATGGTGAAGAAGTTGGAGCTTTCCTGTTCTCCCCAACTGCTGTATGACTTGTGTTTTGTTATTTTCGTATTGAATCCCAACAGAGTATTGTCTCTTTAACTCGAGGGAGCTCAGGTAGTTGGTTAAAAAGAGTTGGTTAAAAAATTAGAGACTGCAATTACAATTTTAGATATGCCTTGTTAAAGGATGGGAATGAGAACGAACAAGAGAATTGCTAAACTCTTCATGTCTCCAGAATATCCTTCCTTCAAAGGTGGCTTCTGCAGAGGCCTCGGAGGAAAAAGTTTTGGGGTATAAACAGACAAAATTACTTCTCATAGCGGAAATCCCAGCTCATAAAATAGGATGCTGCCAGGGCTCTATGTTGTTGGCTATAAAACTAAGTAAGACTAAATGAGCAGAGTGTGGTAAATAAACTGCAAAGTCATCATTAAAGAATGGGCCTGAGCTAGAAGAGGCTTGTTGGGAAGAGGATGCTGGCAGATTTTCCTAGCACAGATACAGCTTCTGCCAGCAGAAAAAAAGTGCTTTTGCAGGTATAGCTGCTTTTGTGCAGGGAAGTGATACAAGCTATAACCACATCTGCTCTGGGGCTTTTGCCAATGTAAAGATGTTGCCAAAGATTACATCCCCAAGACGCTGCTGCATTGGCAATGATTTCTTGGGCCTGTATAGTTTAAGAGTGTTTAGATGGCTAAATTATCGGGTTTTTTTCCTTGATTGAGAGTTGTAGACTAAGGCATAGGCATCACTGGGGTAGATTTACTGCCTCTCAAGATGACATCATGTGTATAAAAAATATTTTGCCAGTAAATACTTCAAAGGGTTAAGGTCTTCCTGTTTCGTATTGCACTGCAATTTGGCAAGACATCCGTCTTTCTGCTGAATGATGCAGAGATGGTATGTGGGCAGGGTCTGCTGTCAGAAATGAGAAGGTGGCAGTAAGAACTGGGATCCGGTTGTGGAGCTGGATTGCTAAATGGGGATGCTCATTAAATCTACGCTGAACGGTGACTACTGTGATGTCATACAGCGTGGTGCACCCAAATTCTCCCTTTAGCCACCTATGTGCAACCCGGGGCCTTTGTGCAGTGATGGAGAGATGAAATAAGCTCAAGGGAGGTGGTTTGTTTTTGTTTTTGTTTTTTTTTTTTTCTTTCCTAAAGTACTGCATAGTGTGGTGATGCTTCAGTGAGTGGGTAAAACTTCTCTTGGTCCAAGTGAAGTGTGCCAGAGAGGGAATGGTTCGTTAAAGTGGGTGTTGCTTTGAGGAAGGGACAAAATCAGAAGCAATAAGTGAAGAGAGATACCTGGTACTTGGATGCTCACCAAACTGAGGCCTGGAGGAGAAAGATAATATGGAAGAATGTTAAGGATTTTTTTTTTTCTCCATAAAAATTCTCTCATGTTCTCATAAAGTGTCACTGGCCAAAAATTCTTCAACAACTGTGCTTCTCATCACTCATGTTGTCTCTGAAGGGGTTAACAGTTGCATGCCACCGGTGACCATGTATCAAAATATATTTGAGCTAATCTGGCTCTTGTCAGGAGAGAAGTTTTTTAATTGGGATGGCTTTCATTTAGTTTTCATGGTAGGTCTTTAGCTTACCCATTTGCCTGGATGCTACTTTATTGCGTTCAGGGAAGAAGTTACCGTGCCGTAGCATTTTCTTCTCCCCGTCTGTGTATTTGTGGGAAAACGTTAATTACAATGTTCTGAAGTGGAAGTCCAGAATCAGGACACAGCTGCACAGGCGCGTTATTTTAAGATTTGTGCGTAGTGAGTATTTCCCCCTGCCAAGTTACCTGTGAGTTGGAGAGCTCTGCCTTCGGCTGCAGGAGGTAGCCTGTCCTTTTGCTCTCATTCTTGTCAGAAGAGGAAAGCGCTGTGTAATCAAGCCCTGCAATAACTGCTGGGTGAGAAGAACTCTGTGTTTGTGCTGGCAGCGCACTTTGAGCTAAAGCTCTGTTCGCAGTCAGGTGTTATCCTGGAAACAACTGATTTTGAGGAATCAACGGTAGTTGTCTTGAGGTGATGTACAATTTGGCTGGATTATCTTCTGTGATGAACATCTCATCTGTCTTTGTCTTTGAGCGTACTGTGGTACAATAGATGTTCTTCGTTAATGCCCAGTAACAAAAGCAAGTGGGAGACAGATCACCCGACAATTTGAGACTTAACCAGCATTTGAGAGACGTATTTACGCTGAACATCCTTGGGGTCCGATCCTCTGCTTGCCCGCTATCTAAAGAGGACGCTCTTTCTTTAATCACTGTCTAAAAGGACCTTTGAGACCAGGAGAAGGACAATTTGAGAGACCTTTCCACAGAACTTGTAAAACTTAATCCTCAAAATCAAGTAGTTGTTTTCTTGGTGCATATTTTAGCCTACAGGCAAACCTGCTGTGGAAATTGTTTATGGAACAAGAACACAAGTTAATGGGAATTTGCCCTTCCCAGTATTGCCATGATGTTGGGTGTCACAAAAATATTCTCATCCTCTCAGAGTTTGCCGGATTTCTTTTACGCGCTTCAGGTATGCCATGGTATCGTTATTTCTTGAAGTTATCCTACAGAAAAAACGTAGTCTGTTGACATCACAAAATACTTATAGCATACTTTTCTAGGAATGACTTTGCAGGTGTGTTTTGGCTTTTTTTTTTTTTTTAATGGAATAGACTGGTTTTTGGTCAGATACTGTTCTGTTACAGCCGATCTTCGTGAATGAAGCGGGATAACAGATCTTCAGGAACGAAGTGATGGTTTGGCCTTTTTGAAAAGGACACACAGTATGCTGCTGTATATTGTGCTGTAAGATACTTCCTGTAAAAGCACAATCAAAAGCAAATTCTCAAAACCATTCTGTGTGGCTGTAAGACTCTTGCACAGTACAGATTTCTTACTAAGGTGAAGTACAACTTCCGATACCTCCACTGATCTACTAATAGCATCCTCCTAAGACTTACTGCCCATCCAGTGCCTTTTGACCAGGTGATGCCTTTGAACATGCTTAAAGCAGCAAATGTGAAGTTCTGTTATCCTAAGGGCATGCAAAATCCACGGAGAAATCCCAGCTACTGCTGACCGCTAAGTAGTTCACTGGCCAGGGTTGACCTGTTCTTTACATTGCATGAGCTGCTGGAAACCAGAGCTAGCTGAGACAGCAGTTCTGCTACTTGGTGGGGAGAAACAGTGCCAGTTTTCTACAGATACATCGAGCCCGTGAAACGGGTAAAGCCCTGTGGGTGAATCCGGCAACGTACAGTGCTGACTGTGGTGAACAAGTGAAATTAATGTACCGATACGTATTTGAATGAAGGAAAAAGAAGCAGGGAAAATTTTTTTTTTTTTTTTTTTTTTTTGAGACACCTTAAGAGTTCTACAAAATGGTTTAAAGGAAAAAGCAATCGTGCGGTTCCTCTTTCAGGTTTATTCCTTTACCACCTGTTTCTGCCTGCAAACAGGACAGTCCCTGTAGCTTGCATCAACAGACCTGTACTTTCCCAGAAGTACCCAGTTCATTCAGAAGTTGAGTCACCGAAATCAACGTTCCCCTGAATCCCAAATGCGGTGCTTTCCACGGGTTGTTTTCTGTTTATCAACTTGATGGGTAGCTGACCTGACATGTGCCACTTCTAGTCTTTCCAATGTTAACTATAGAAGACTTTAATAATAAAAAATGTGTATTTCTGTCTTGGTTACGTTAAGGACACGTCTTTGCAGAGACTGGCGGTATTCCCACAGTTTACTATCAATCTTCTGTTTGGTAGCCTAGCTGAATATAGACGCTGCAATGATGATAGAGCCAGGGCTAGGTCCTGCTCTGGCGAGTAGCTGGACTACGCTCCTGAGTAGCCACCTCCCTCAAGATCTGTCTTGCAAATGGAGAAAGCTTTTGCAAGAAAGATGACAAACCGTTGGCATTCATCCTCTTGATAAGAAACAGTCTTTCTGGATGATGCTTTTGGAGATGAAAGCTAAAGTTGCCGGTGGGATGATGGAGGAGGAATCTGTGACTTCTGTGAATTATATCCTAATATGCTTTAAAATCTTTGGGACAAGAAGATTTGGGGAGTATGTTGACATGGGGAGAAGCCAACTTTGACGTGGCTCTCAGTAGTCTCATTTCACCAACAAATTTCTTGGAAACGAGTCCCTGTTGTCTGAGTTGTGCCAACTCAGCTGTCTGGCCACACAGTGTGTGATGCTACTCTGGGTTAAAATAAACCAATGACCCCCTTAACCCGGATGAGTTCCTCTATCTGGTTCTCTCGTAGCTCTGCAAGCAGTTATGCAGCAGTGTGCTTGGGAGCCAGCGGTTGTATGAGCTTGTGCTGCTGCTGAAATAAATACTTTCCGAGCTGCTCCTTCGTGGTCTGGAGCCGATGGGAAGGAGCTTCTTTGGAGTAGGCTCTGAAGAGTATATTTTATTGCCCTGCCTAGTTACTGTCCTATTTTGAAGTAAAATAATAATCCAAGTAGCTGTTACTTTATCTCACAGGCCAAAATAGAGCTGGTGCATAGTTAAGCTGTTTTGGGTTTCTGGAGTTCTCCTCGGTGTCTCTAAAATCTTGTGGAAGGGAAGAGATTGCTTACCTGTGTCTGATCAGCCTGCGCTCTTGGGCTAAGTCGAGGGATATTTGGTCCGTATCGCCCAGTCCCTAAACTCCTCCGTCTTTGTTCAGCATCGTTTCTTTCTGTAAAAAAGCATGCTTTTGCATTCCTCTTGAACCAACATAGTATATTTTTTTTTTCAAGCCCCGCACTAGTGAGTTGTCGTGTTGGTTTGAGACAAGAATTGAAGTGATTGGGGATGCTTGTGGTCCGGAGACAACCAACGGTCTTGCTGTTTGATGGAGTCTGATCTGTTTGTGGCACATGAACAGTGCAGGAAGTATCTGGCGGGACAAAATGAAACGTAACGGGGTGAAAGTTTTTATAGTGTGGGTTCATGTACGATTGAAGGAGTAAAACGGAGCCTGGAGGTCTGGAAGAGCAGTGTGTATAACGTCAAGAGGGAAGGGGGCTGAATTACGCTTTGCGGACAGTGCTTGTGTGAGTAGCGCTCTGTGGATGAGCAGGGAAGGTGACTACGTGTTGCGATTGGCAAACAGAGGTCTGTTACTGCTTTTTCTAAATATCCATCTGTTCATTTCATTGATTTCTCATCCTACCAGAAGCATTGCATGTTGACTGAAGGTTCGGCATGAAGGGGAAATGAGTCGTTACCAGGGACCTGGACTCTACCTGACTGAACCTGCAGCTCCTTTACGTTCAGGATAGCCAAAACACTTTTGGGGTCACAGATGTGGCTTTTAATATCACCTCGTCCACAGCCTAGCTGCTGCGCTGTGTACCGTTTTCTTCCTCTGCAATGGGAGATATTAAGGAGCTACTGAAATAGTAAACGGGAAGAATTATATGGAAATGATGCCATCACCTTCTCCTACTCTTTTAAGGCAAGTCTTTGCAAATTCACGAGTGGGAGGCAACGGGTTGAATAAACCCATTCTGAAACGTATTCTGGTACCCATGTGCTCCCACTCCAGTTCTCTCTCAGTACGTCAGCTATAGTCGCTCAGCGGCAACTCTGGAAACTATAGCTGTGGCTCGTGTTGCTTACACAGATTTCCTGAGCTTTTGCTCGTATGTTGGGATTTCTTGTGGTGGAAGACACCAGGAGGAGAGAATTAAATGTATCAAATAAGGGTTAGCATCTCTCTGTATCTTGTCTTCAAACCATAGATCTCCTGGTATGGAAACAAGCGTAGCTGAAATATTGGAAAATACCTTCCCTGGTTGTTGCCCGTACGCGGTTTTTGCGTTGAGCTGGTGGTGGAGCTTCTGCAGTCATCTGAGAGCAGCATAGCAAATCCATCCCGTCTTCTATGATTTAGAAATTTTACAGTGTGAATTCAATTTTTGCATTTCCAAATTTGCTAATTCATCCTGGAGTTGTTGCTTTAGTATTTTTTTTTAAAAGCTTTGTCAGACAATGGATCTTTGTTGTGGCTCCTAATCATTAACCTGAAAACTTTCCAAAAGGCTCAGAGAAAATGTAAAGCAGCTGACTGCTTCATTTCTGTCTCTTGAACCAATTAACTGAAGTAATAGTTTTTTCTGAAGTTGCTTTTTATTATCTTCCTCTACTAAAAAAGTGTATGTTCATCAGAGCTAGAAACAATCATAAAGTGCAGATAAGTTACTACAAACTGAGATCATAATAGCAAGCTGCCAATGATAGTAGTTCAGTAAAACTTAATTTTTCAAAATTAAGAGGTGATGTGTGGAGGGAAGTCAATGAGACGAAGAAAGATGTAGGAAGCTAAGGAGATGATCGACATTGAAGCTGAACCCTATGTGTGCGTTACTGGGAAGTTAGGGTGAAGTGGTAGATGCCTGCTGGAGGACGGCAACGGACAGTGGTGATTGGCAATGTCACAGGGAAGTAGCCTGGCTTCACGTGGAGTTGCTTGGAAATGCCAATAGTAGGAAATAGCTAAATTTTGGGATGATTCAGAGCTGGGCGATTCAAAAAAAGCCACTTAAAGTAGCTTCAGTGGGGCTGTAGGATGCAAATACCATGTCCTCAGTGGATGCATAGAGATGGAATTGAAATGGAAACTGATTTTCTTGCTCATAAGAGGTCTTTGGAAGATGAGAAGCATCTGGGAATCGTGTGTTGTGCTGGCTTTATAGGCCAGGAGATGGCTGATGGCAGAAACGTACCTTGGTGCGATTCTCTCCCAAGCCTCAGGGGATGGCAGAGGAGGAGAGTATGGATGGGCGGTGGCAGACCGATCTGTTTAGCTGCTCTCCTCATCCTCTCACAACAGCCCTCTTATGTTCTGTCTGTAATCGAGCCAGGGAATATTAGATTACACGAAAATTTTCCAGCAGCTTCTCGGAGTGCTCAGTCAGTGGTGTTTAAAAACTAGCAAGCTTGAAGGTACCTTCTTTAGGAGATCACATCCTCGGAGGTACTCAACACTTAGATCTCATATTCTCCATTTGATTCCCGGGAATTTTATTAAGCTGCTAGAAATGAGTTTTTGTGCTTGTAAAATTTCCTGTAATTGTCTCCTGAAAAAATAGCCGTGAATGGATCTTCGTGAACGAAGGTCACCCAGCGCGCTTGCAAAACAACGCAAACCTTGCGATGATGGTCTTACTGTAATGTGATTCAGGCTAAAAGCTTATCTAAAACACTTTCTACTCTGTAGGTTGATGTCTAAGGTTACCTGTATGGGGCTGGGAGAGATGCAAGGGAAGAGCAGCGGTGCTAAAACAGAGCAGATGATCTAGTTATTGCAGAATTTTGGGCCGATTTCCACTTTGTGCCCAGTCTGTTGTGTTGGTTGCCCTTCTTCTGTGCCGTGGATGGAGAAGGAGCTGTTGTCTTTCAGAAAGGAGTGTCAGTGTGCAAACCTGTTGGGTTTTTGAAGAAATGTAAGGCTTATGGGTGTGTGTGTGTGTGTGTGTTCAGTTCCTGCTTGTTGGTGGCACTTAATGCATTTGAAGTCCTGAGGTTTAGGGCATGCCTGCCTGCACGCCACCTCTGTGACCTAGAGTCATCTGGAGAGCACTGGGGAAAAACATGCAGCACATCTGATTCATGCTGGTCTCCAGACCATCAGTGAGAGCTACAGCTGAGGCAAGTGCAAAAATCTCTTTTAATTTATCAAGAAATCTTTGAAACCTTCGTGTGGTGAGGTTGCTCTTAACTCTACCTGCTAATGTGTGATTTACAGATGTCTGAGGCTTGGGCAAAGCCAGTGTTTCTGGAGTGTCTACCATGATTCAGGAATGCAAAAAACCAATTATGTAGAAAAACCTGGAAGTGATATTAAACTGTACCGAATCTGAAAAAGCCTCTGCTATTGGGGTACAGGTGCTGCAGTTAGGATGAAAACTGTTGAAATGCGAAAGCTGCCATGTTTAGAAAATGAAACCAGCTGTGAAATGGAAAGAAACAAAATGAAGAATTTAGAGACCATGTCTTAAGGAGGTGGGAAAGGATTTTGCCAGAGAACCGAGCTTAAGTTGTTCTTAAGTGGTTTTTATCTCTAGTGAATGCTGAAATTGAAACAGGAGCTTACTCCCAGCACGTGATGAGAAACTGAACTCTAAAATATCCTTTTCTCGGTAATAACTGCAAGAATTAACCACACAGCTCATCTTGATGAATGCAGACATGAATGGATTGAGTACTGCAAACTGACATTCAGTAAATTATGCTACTTGGAAATTCTGATTTAAGCTAATGTCCTAATAATCTTTATAATTCATTTATGCGCTTAAGTGCATCCAGGTTCCTCCTTCCAGTTCATACTTCCGTATTTTGACAGCAAAAAAGAATTCAATTCAGATATTAGTGATGAAACTTTCAGTTCGATTAAATTCTATTAAACTAAGGAGTTTTATTTCAGTTAATAATGTTTCTTTGGAGAAGTCCAGATCTTCGCAGGGTTTCCCACATGGATTGGTGTGCCCGAGCATGGCAATGTAGGTAAGGATAAGAAATGTAAATTTACTTCAGTGAAAAGCAGTGGTGAAGTGGGGTCTCTTTTGAAGCACATTTGGGACTTTGCTGCTTTGTTAGCCTAAAAAAAGAAAAATCATCATAAAATAAATCACTGCTGCAGGACTGGCTGTGTTTTCTCTCTGAGCAGAGCTTTATTATGAATGTCTTGTTAGCGAGAGATAGTTGTGACAGCTTCTCTTAAAGCGCCCTAAGAATTTCCACAAAATGGCTGCTTTCCTCGGGTTTCGTTGCTATCTGGATATCAACAGGCTCGCTGCCCTGAGCTGTAGGCAATCTTCCTCGGCTTCAACATGTAAAATTTAATAGGTGGCTGTTTTAAATTAGATCTGCTGTTTCAGCTTTCATCAAACCGCGTTTGGAGGAAAACGGAGCGTCTGAACGCGTTCGCTTTTCCCCTTGCTCGCCGTCTGTTTCTGGCTGCGTTACTGATTACGGTTTTCCTTTGTAAACAGAAAATACCCTTTGCAAAAGCACGCTTCTCCCCGCTGCAGCTTCTAGCCTAAGTAGTAATCCCGTCTGAGCAGCATCATAGCCTGTTCATAACTAATCTTTGTGGTGTAAGAGTCGTAGACATTAATCCTGTGTGCCAAACAAGAAGCCCGTCCAGTTTCAGAACAGAAACTATAATATACTGGTGGTGGTGGTGAAATATTCTGTTAATTTTCTCGGCTCTGGGCAGAGCGAGTGTCCAGAATGATTGCTGAGGGCTCGTACAGCAGCGGCAGGGTTGATAAAGGGCTGTAGCAGAACTAGTGTCAAAACAGGGGGTTGAAACACCAAATTATTTTGGTGTCGTTTTAAGCCCGTAAGACCAAGTTACAGGACACAGCTGCTCTGCAGCAGCTAACCTCTCATTGTGAGAGATTCTGTGATTTGCTCCTCCAAAACTGCTCCCAAATAATGGTGAGGTAAACGTGTGCATGCAAGAAATGAATGCGGAGCAGCTGTTACCCGGTGCCTCGCCTTAAATTAGAACAATCCTTAATGCCAGAGGTTTTTGCATTTGTATTTAACTGTGATTTACATTATGCAAACCAAGCCTCTTAGCGCTGCCTCCCTCCCTGTCTTCAGTCCTCCCTGCGTAACGCAGGCTCGGGTTTTATTGCTGTCCACGCTGCGTTCAAGCAAGGGCAAAGTTGTATTAATTCTTGCCTTCTGTATTGGCGAAACGACTAATTAAGTTTTGAATGCTAGATCTTAAATGTGGCAAGCAGAGAAAACAGGCAGCCTGGCTGTTTCTGGTAGGGGTTAGTCACGCTGCTGGTGTTTACTTTTTTTTTTTTTTTTTTTAAATGAACATGTCGAACAAATACTGCTATAGCTAGAGGAAGCTAAAGCCCAACAAGTCAGTAAAAGCTACCCCTTGCATCATATTTGTATTATAATATAGCGAGCCAACAGCGCTGGTCTCTGAAGTCTAATACTAAATAACGTGTGGTTTCATGCACTGCTGTCGCAGTGAGAAAGCAACTTTATTTTTGGGATGTTGGGATACTTGGGGAGGGGTCTGATGTAGAGAAACTCACCTTGGAAAGGTGTGGTGCCGCTTCATTGGGAAAATGGGGAAGCCACAAAGGAAACAAAACCCTCTTCTTTTTCGTGGTCACTTGGCCTTTGGTAAGCGATATTTGCTGGGTTTGCCCTGTGGCACTTGATAATCACTGCAGACCACTTTAAATCCTTATTAATACGACATAACTTATCCTGCAGTGCAGGGAAAACTTGTCTGTCTTCTTTAGAAAGAAAAGTCAGACAGAGACCATTACCTTCCTTGTCTCTTACCTCTTAAGCGATTCATAGGTGATCCCAGAAGCCTTAATACAGCGGTCGAGCGGGCTGCTGTGGCAGAAGCTAGGGCAAGACGCTCTCAGTGCCGTTGGTTGAGAAGTTTAAGAAAATAACTGTTTCCCTCTGCATCCCCTTGGCAGATCTCTGAGCCGAGCGGAGAATCCTTGCATCCGAGAAGAGCTGCGCGCTTTACTACCTGAAACTTGTTTGTAACTGTAGAGCACGGCAGGGGTGAGGGGCTCAAATAATGTGCGTTAGAGGTGAGTGCTGGAAGGTTTACATGGAGAAACATAGACGTGGGATCTGCTTGGTACGTTTAGCAGATTTCCCAGTTTGAGGCAAGACTTGTCCTAGAAAATGCAGTTTTTTTAAAAAAAAAAGTGGTACTGACTATAGGAGCTGGTATCATAACCAAGGTAATCTAGAGATAGGATCAGATTGTTTACTAAGGTATATTTTCATCTTTGATTAATTTGCTCTAGGAAGCATGTGCGTTTAAGTGAGCTACTACGAGCTCCTTTAGGTACTGCTACACACTACAGCTAGTATTGTAGGAGATGATGTTGTGGAGACCCAAATACAAAGTAACCTAGAAAGATCAAAACCTAAAGCTCTGAAAGAGGCTGAAATCCTCCTCCCTGAAACTGGAGTAGCCTTTTGGTGAAGGAGACCCTTAAATTCCCGTACAGCTTCTTGGCGGCAGGACTGACTTAAGAGTTCAACTACTTGCTCCCCTCTGCCCGCAGTGCTGGCACAGGCTCTGTGCTGCCGCGCGCTGGGCTGGATCAGGGATCGATGCTATCAGAAAGCTTGTCGGTTTTATTTTCTTTTCTTTAAATGGGTTTCCGTGCTGGTTTAGCGTGATTCCCACACAGCTGGAGCAGCGTTGGCCGGGCAGAGCGCTTGTGGGCCCTGCCGTCAGGGCAGAAGGTGAGGATGCAGCTCCCTGGGAGATACAAACATGCAAAGACCATCGTCTTTCTCGAAGAGCCTCTCACCCTTGCCTCGGGGTGTATACTCAGTGTATCCGCATTACATTTGCACAGTGAGGTGTATTGACTTGCTCCTTTGGCCGAGATCAAGAGAGGGGAAAATAACTCCCATCGGAGCAGCGAGCTAGTCCAGCTTGTCCCGGAGCTGCACAGTCACTGCTTTGATGCAAGGAAATGGGTAAATCTGCCCCAAAGTGGGATCGCCCCTTTAGCAGTTGGCTGGAGCGCCGTTATCACAACCCTGCTGAAGGTCGGGGTGCTGCCTCGCTGCTTCACGGCCAGTCGCGCGTGGTCGTCAGCCAAGGACCTCGTTGTGTTATTACAATTAGGAGCTTGGATCCGTATTGCCTGGGAGACTTGTTCAAAGAGGGACGGGGGCCACGTTTTCACAATACAGTGCGTTTGGCAATACCAGTTTCTGGTTTTTCTGCACCGTACCATGTGGCAGATTTGCCGTCCCAGCTGTTTATGAGGCTCCACATGGACTGGATCAGAGAACTGGTCTAACCTTTGCAAAGCTGCTTTTGTTCAAATGGGCTTTTTAAGCGGGGAAAAAAATGTCTTAATTTGGCCTTTAAACAAGCTGTGCTGGCATTAATAAGAGTAAGAACACACTGCGGAGGGAGAGGAGTGTCACTTTATATATAAACCACAAGACTAGTTCTTTGTGCTTAGATTTTGACCCTCGGGCTTGATCTCAGTGAATGTTTTGTTGGTGTCGCCGCTGAAAGATGCGGTCCGCTCGTCCCCTCTTGCCCTCTCCCTTTTGCTAATGCAGCTGTTTGTGTGGTCAGGCAATCAAACAGATTGGGGAACTGATTCAGTGAAAAAACAACTTAAAGGAAAAGAAGAAGAAGAAAAAAAAAAAAGATCTATTTCCGAGTCAGTAATTGGCAGTGTTGCAGCGTAAGATGGCTGTACCAGCGTGGACTGGTGAGCGCAGGACGTGCAAGCGTGCAGCTGAGGGTGACGATGGGTGGGTGGGGNAATTTGCCCTAAGGCAAGCTTCCATTTTGGTGTCAAATGGCAAAGTACACGTAGCTGCTCTCGGGGTGCTCGCTGTTGCCTCCGTTGCACGTAAATGGTCTTCGAACCGAGCTGAGACGGTTTGGATTTAGGGAGCTAAAACGCGGTTCTGGGGTGTAACGGAAGCCATATGGTTTGTCATGTTTCTCGGCTCATAACCGAACCCTTGGCTGATGATATTTAGTTGGAAGAAAAACTCATGTACAAATGAAAATCAGCTTTTATTTCTGGTCCTATTTCTGACCTTTCTAGGCTGTGTTTCTTTGCTTAGTTGTATAATTGGATAGTATTTTCTGCATCGCGGGGTGCTTTGGGAACATTTGGGGACTTCAAAGGGCACCGTCATCGTACGCTGGCAGCCGGTTACATTCTGGGAGAGTTTTCAGCCCCAGTGTTTTGGTGGTCAGGGCTGGGACAAATGAGGACTATTCTCGTTCTGCAAATAGTGTGGAGCTTGTGGCAAAAAATGGATCAGAGGGATGCCAGTTAGCCCTTCCTGCGCTTTACGAACATCCTGGGTTTACGTTGCATAAGTGTGCCAAACGTGGCGATGTTGGCACGTGGGCGTCTGTTGTGGTAGCAGTAATGAACCCGTTCCTTAAGTCTTCAGCTACATTCTCATTTGATATAGTCATTTGCTTTATAGAGGGTTTTTTAAAAAATTTTCTCTCTGTCAAACTATTTTCCAGTGTATGTTACTTAACATAATCTGTGCAGACAGTACACATTATCAGACACTGATTTCTCCATTTGCTTATTCACAACTCCGCTTGGTGTTCTCATAACAGTATACCAGCTTAGACAAGCAGTTACTCATTTATTATTTTTCTTTTTTTTTTGTCTAGAATCCAGCGACTATTACTCGAATACTGCTTAGCCATTTCAACTGGGATAAAGAGAAGCTGATGGAGAGGTAAGCAGCCATCTTAGCACACAGCCACGTTTCACTTCAGACCTGCAAGAAATACTTATTATCAGATGAATGCGAGACTGGATGAATGCACAGTATGTGGCAGGAGGATCTCTTGTCTAAGCTCTAAATGTTCCCCCTTTAGCAGCCTTTACCAGCTAAGAGTGACTCTTTGTTTTAGTATTATTAATACCTGTTAGACTTCAGAGAAGTTTTGGAATTGAGTTGCCCGTTGGAGGAAGGAATGCCTTCTGGTTTGAACATGTCCAGGCACAGGATTTTCACAGGCTCTGGAAAAAAGCAAGCAGGAAGAGGTTCCTGTTATCTCGCAACTGTTTTGGATTTGGATTTAGTTGCTCTTGCATGGGTCTTCCTGACACATTTATTTGTTAGTCTTGCTGGGACTAAATTGGTCTTGACTGCTAAAGGGTACCGGTAAAGTGCATCTGTCTCGACTTCGTCTTTTCAGCTCTAGGTTATCTTCAGTGTGTGTGTGTAAATAATGGCTTGAATTGTGCCTCTCCCTCCCCCTCAGAGCATTTTATGGTTACTTCTCATCTTTGATTCTCTGCTCTTGAGGACTTGCTGGTTGTTAAGGTCTTTTGCTGGTGGAAGGAAGACGAGGGCAGAAGTGCTTTGAGCCTGGTGAGGTTGGTTGTTTGCCCTTCTCTCGGTTATCATCGCTTTGCCCGGTGATCAGGGTATGAGAAGATGGGATGTTTCGTAGTCTGTAAAAGCACGTGCAGAAACAGCAGTTGGTAGTACTGTTGAATCAGTGAATGCCGGCTAACAGCCCGTAGGTGCTCTGTGCTGGGGGCTGAGCCCGTGTGGTTGAGTGCTCTCTCGCACAGGGTGCCACCGCCGAGGAGCAATGCGTTTTCAGTTGGCTCGGAGATAGTTTTGCAGCTTAACTTTTTCAACTCTCCTGGGAAAATGGATGTAGGACACCTTTAACCCCCTTTGTGTAACGCTTTCAGTTAGTGATGGCACTCAGGTATCTCTTGTATTTTGTTTGGCCTAGATTTTTTTTTTCCTTCCCCTGAAGTGATTGTATTTTTTAAAGCTTTCTAGTCTTTATTTTCCTGAGACTGACCTCTTTGAGCTAATGTTGGAAGTATGGAAGCTTTGTGTTACAAATACGGTCACATTGAGGCTATTTAACTCTGACAACAACTGCTAAGCATTCTGATTTAGTTCCTTCTCTATAACATGCATCTGTTCACGTCTTTGTATTTGATTTCTCTTGTGCTGGTTCTTTTGGTCAGGCTAAAGTTCACTCTCCTTGGCTACCTCCATCTGACTTTGAGATACCTCTACAAAGTGTACTGAAATGGCATCCCTTTATTCAGTAGTTTTTTTTTTTCCCTTCTCACTGAAAGCTTCTTTAAGGCTGCCATCAATTTAATAAAAAAAAAATAAATAATTGGGCTGTGGATTTTTTCAAAGGCGGGGTGTCAGCCACTTCTATATGAAGTATTATTGTTAAGGCTTTTACAGTTTCCAACCAAAGCACTTTAAGTACACGTAAATATTTACAAAGTCCACAGGTAAACATTTACTCTTGGTACGTACTCATTAAAATACTTATCTTAATTCTATAGGATTAGCCCTGTGAGTAATGTAATATGTGACCCTTGCTTATGCAGACCTATTGCACGCTGGTCACAGTTTTGCTGCTGCTGTCCTGTTGTATTAGAAAACCATTAAAACATTTTTCTCTCAAGTAGCCGGCGCTGCTTTCTGTCACTTCTTCACCAAATAGCTTCCACGAAGCCCTTTGCAGCACTCTGCTGTGCTTAAACCAGGAGCAGGGGGCTGAGAGCTGGTTCTTGTTGTTTAAGGTGAATTTTATTGTTGCTGCGGTTACAGGTGAAGACAAGAGTGAGATGCAGGTGGTCGCTTCGGTAGCCAGGATGCAAAACAAATAGGTTTTAAACTAGTGACAGAGCCAGAAATGTTGCTGCGAGCTAGCTACACATCACATCTTTTTGCTAAAATCAAGGTGGTTCTCGTTTAGATGAACACAAGCTGATTAAGCTCAGATCTAGGCTTAGTTATTCTTGCAAGAGAGATCACTTTTGAGACTTGTTTGGCTTTGTGTGTGTCCGGCAAATCTTATTGCAGCACTGTGCTAGTGTAAACGAGCTCAAAAACACTGGGAAGCATTCACGTGAGGTGGAGGGGCAAGCTCTTATGAGGCACAAAGTTAAATTTAAACACTATTTCTTTTAATGGAAAGAACCCCTCCCAATCTCATATTTTACTGTGTCTTCAATGTCCGACCCAAAAAATCTCCTGTGTCTGAAATCCCCAAGACTTCCCAGGAAATTCCTGTCGTTGCCTGCGGTCTGGGTGGGTTTAATGCTTGCTAAGAGGTAATATTTGGGTGCAATTTTTGGTGCTTAATTTCACACCAAGTCAGAGCTTGAACTCAGTTGCTTAATGGTGTATATTTACAGTATCTAGCCGGTGTCTGCTTTACCTTTAGCTCATCGTGAGTCAGCATGACCCAACAGGCAGCCTTATCAAACTTTGCCTGTAGTAAAGCAGATTAAACCAAGTGGCTTTTTTTTTTTTTCTTTTTTAATAAGTGTTGAGTTTGAGGGCTGAGCTCGTGAGATGAAAATTTCCACGTTTTAAACCACCAAAACCTCTTTGTTGCTTTTTGGTATTGTTATGCATATTTTTCTTAAGTGGGTTGTTATTGTCTGTGTCAGCTTTGTCATGGAGTAATTACACGGCATTATTAAGAGGGCAGATATGTTACAGGTATTTATTCTACTTGTAATGAAGTAATAGCCACAATTGAAAAACTGCCCTATCCACTGGTGAAGCACTAATTATTTGAAATTATTTGACTGTGTCTGAAAGCAAAATTGGTGTTTTGGGGTGGATTTGTTTGTAGGATGGAAGTGGGTACTGGAGGAAGTACTCGAGTCCAGCTTCTGATCTGCTGCTGCATGTGTTTTGGAGAAGGAAGATGTTAAATATTATGTTTTCCTCTTAGTCTCACGAGCTTGGTTAATAGAGACAGGAGACCAGCAGGTGCAGATTGACCAGGTAACCTCAGAAATAAGTCAAGGAAGTGTTTTGGTTTAGAACTTGATTACTTTCCAATTTTACCATGGCTGATAGCATCCATCCCTTCTGAGGGATGAACCTACTCATGAAGAGGAGACTAAAATGCAGCTCTTCTGGTAATTTTTTATTTCTCTTTTAAAAAAGTAATTCAGCATGTAACCAAAGGCTTGATTTAATCCCTAGAGGTACAGACAGCGGTACACAGTCCCCCGTAGGTGCTTATCTTGGTGGCCACACGTCTGCCGTCCCTCTGAGCAGAGGACAGATGCCAGGATGGTCCCGGTGGCCTGGCTGCTAGCCCAGCCTGCCTCTTCCCCTTGCATTCAGGGTCCGACTCCTCTCTGTAGGTACCTGGCTGTCTGCTTTCCTTTGGGCAAGTAACTGCTTAACGCTATTCAGCGGAGGCTGAACAGGGGAAAAACTGTGTATGACAGGCTTTTTGGTATGAATATAGCTTTTACTGCGAGTATACTGATTCTCTGACCTTCACAAACGCCCTTTCTCTAAAGTAAATATCCTAAAATGTGTACTAGAAGCATGTAGGGTTTCTTCCAGTGAAAAGGCTTTTTATCTTTGATAGTCCCTTGGAAAGGATTTGATTATGTCTAGAAAATTGTGATTAGGCAGTTACAGGCAGCAGGAGGAAATTTTGAGGAAATAAAGAAGCTGACAGCTTGATCCCTCTGCCAAAAAGACCTGATGGTATTATTACGGAGTTGGTGTTGGTAAGCAGTGAAGAAATTATAGAAGAACTTGAAAAGAATTCATTGGTGTCTCTGTTCATTTTAAAGTCGCAGAGAAAACAACTTTGTGATGAAGAGAATGAATTCTGAAAAACTAATAGTTGTTGAAGTCAGCTATATTGAGCAAAGAGTCTAGTCTTGAATAGGCCAGAACATTTCTTGAGTATCGGAAGCGCTGGAATTACTGAGTATCTGCATTGCAAAGGGAGAAGAGGATAAAGGATTTAAAAGGTTGTTAAGGGTGCTGTGCTCCTCCCTAAGATGAAAATGAGGAGTGAGCTACCAAGAAGCAATCCACTAATAGTGAGAAATTGAGGGATGGCTTGAGGAAAAAATCAAAACCTTGGAGTTGTGAAAGCAGCGAGGACATAATCTCCTAAAGGGGTTTTTCTCCCATGTTTCACAGCAGAGGTGATGGTGTGCGACTATAGGATATACAATATGTAGCATACATTGGGTTCCACTGTTAGTATGGTCTGTGTGGAGTTACTTTACCTGTTAGTAGGTCCCTTATCGGTTAATTTTGGGATGAACGTTTGTTAGTGTTAATAAATGTCCTGACACAAGTCTGTTTGGAGGCATTTGGTTCGGAAGAAGATCCAGATGTCATTCAGGGGAAAAAACCCAGACAGCTGGGGGTTTTTTTTAGCAATGAAAGCGGTACAAAGTTTCATGAGAGGTCTCATCAACGGAGAGATGGAAAAGGAGCTCTGGAGAAAGGTAGACTTTGGTTGGGATGCATTAGATCTGCAGGAGAAATGTAGGTGAAATTGTATGAGATTGTGGTGAAATCTTAACTGGGATTACAGTTTTTTTGGTCTCGTTGGGTTTAAGAAGGATGAATGGAAATGGAACCAGCGTTTGAGAAGGTTTGCTGGGACAAGGAAGTGGAGGAATGTCACCTGAGAAGTTTATCTGCTGTTGGGGAAGGGTGCTGCAGCTGCTGCCTGCGAATCCTTTGACGGAAACCACGGGAAGGGAAAAGGGAGAGCTGCTTAAACAGATGGTCTGTGTTGATGCTTGAACAAGTGGAAAAAAGGTGTGGTAGTAGGAATTACGAGTCCTTCCTAGCCATCGAAGGAACTGGAACAGTCTTTTGACTGGGCCCTCGGTGTATTTGCATAAGGAGTGGTGGAGCAGTTAGAGGGTGCTGGACTTTACTCTGCAGTACCCATTGCAACTGTGTTTTTTCAGGGAGATCCAGGTTTTCTTCTGCGTTTTCTACAGTTTATATTTTCTTACCGCCCAGTGACAGTGTGACTTTGAGTCTGAGTCTATCATGTGCAAACGGTTGTGGAAATTTCTTGGTCAGCGCATCCCAGCACAGCAAAAAAACAAATGCATCAAAAGAAAACAGCATGGGGAAGGAGGAATACCCGATGCCCTGTTTCCCCTCAGCGCTGCTGAGGTTTACAAGTGGTGATCCGAAAGAGCAGAGCGAATACTGTAAGAATGAAGAGTGCAGCAGAGTTAAAAAGGCAAAACTTGGCCTTTTTTCCCCTGTAGATTTGTGTTTTCTCCCTCTTTTGCACAGCTCTGGCTGAATCTCAGCTGCCTCATTTGCTTCTCTTGCGTAAGTGGAGGAGAGACCAGACGCTTCTGAGATAGAAACCATTTAATATGAGCTGGGGCTCTTGTACCAAAATGTAAACACCTGCTTGCTTTGCAGTATATTTGTGCTTTGGAAATGTTTAAATTGATTAAAAACTGCAATCATTACCACTAGCCTTTAGCCTCAATAAACACAGGATGTCAAATCACTTATTTTTCTATCTATTATTGGGAAACTACCGAAAGCCTGGGAAGAAAATGGTTATTCTGAGTTAGTTACCTGTTGGTATTTAGAGGGGATAGGTAATTCCAGGTGAAAAGCAGTTACTGACGACTTTCTGTCTATATGTCTTGGGGTGGAACAGGAGGTGTCATGGCTCAGAAGATGAGATTTTGCAGAGGTTTTGTCTGGTGGAAGTCTTAAAGTCAAATTCCTGATGTGGATATGTACCCTTAAAAACAGTCCGCAATTACAAACGTCTCTGGTATTTCCATAAGCATTTAGCTGACCAGGAATGCCACTATTAAAGTTGCATCATAGCATTTGTCTTCAAAACTATTTTCTTTGCAAACATCACACCCAACTGTTTGTCCGTTCTTTTCGAACAGAGGATGTCCTATGCTGATCGTGCTGCGTGTAAGGACAATTTGAAGGCTGGAAACCTTTTGTGGAGTTAATATTTATTTATCCATGACTCTTTAATAAAAAAATACCGCCTATAATGGGACTGCACTGAATTCACTTGCTAAAATTTTCTAGATATAAGTAATCCTGAAGGCAAACACAGTAATTTGGTTGAGTTAAATCCCTGAGCTAACATTGAAGAACAGTGGCAAAGCCTCGTGTATGCTGCAATGCCAGAATTCACCTTCAAAATTCAGTGTCTTGAAAATTAAGATCTAAAGTATTGCGAACTGCATCAAGAAACACGTGAAGGGGCAGTGAAATTAACCCTTTTTAACTGTGAGTCCAGTAGGTAGTGCTGTAAGAGAGCTGCTATGGATTTGGGACTTTTTGGGAATACTGTAGGATAAGACCACGTAGCTGGAGAAGGTTTGGTGAGATGTTGTATACCCGGCCTAGTCTGAGATTTTTGAGAGACCTAGTAACTTCTTCTCCAGCAGAAAGACTTAGTTCTCTTGTATCTGTTGGTGGACAGCAGATTGTTTGGTCGGTCTGGTTTAAGTACGTAAAGACTCTTGAACTTCAGCCTTGCCTGTGCACGTAGCTACGGGGACGGTTACCTGCTGCGAGTAAATCTTCTGGTCTTAAACGTGACTGCGCTGTGGTCAAAGGTGGGTTTTTTCCTCAGTAGATGCCACCTTATGTGGATTTAACTTGCTGCTAAGGGTGGGGGGGGAATGATTGGTTTCCTGGCATTGAATGGGGGATGTATGTGCAGGCAAGGTTAGCTGGTTAATTATCAGATTTGATTAGGTCTTTGCAGCTGCTGCAGGCTGGAGAATGATACGTGGTGTCTTGATACTGGGAGGAGGCAGACCTGCCTTCTCGTGGTTCTTTCTAATTTGGTACTGCTCACCAAGTTGAAGAGCTTTCTGTAAGACTGTAGACCAAACCAGTATTTATTTCCTTAATGGAAAAGGAGACAGAAAGTGGTCTTTCATCTCCCCCCCCC
>VXBL01008569.1:319271-340894 GCA_013400195.1 Aramus guarauna
CCGACCAATTTTGCATCCTTCCTTCCACGAAATACCTAATCTGTGGAAGCATTGTAAACTTGGAATTTTGTTTTCTTAGGAGGTTGTTAAAATACCTGGGGTGGACGGGAGACAAAAGTTACTCAGATGGCTAGGATTTTTGACCCTGCTGATGCGTTTCTCCGTAGATGAGAGAAGGAAGTGCCAAAATTGAAGTCAGGACCTCTTTGGGGCTGAGCACACGGAGGAAAACATGAAGTACAGGAACTAGGGACCTGCTGAATCACGAACCGTGACTGATGGCTGCTTCCTGTCTCCTCTTCAATGTTTCAGTGATTAGAACACGAGGGAAAAATGGAAGGCTTAAGTTGAAAAGGGAATTGAACCTGGGGGCTTCAAAGTTGTGCTTTTAGGAAAGTGTCCTGATGCTTGGACTGTGAAGTATGATGTTCTTGCTTCAGTTTTCTGTCCTGGAGCTTTAATGCAAAGAAATCACTGTGCAGAATCATGAATTACTTGAAATGCAGCTGAAGAATTGAATGTACCTGAATTTTTAGGGGCGGGCAATTCAAGCCCAAATCTCTGAAATGGAGTTGTGCAATATTCACTTTTATGTTCAGAGCCGTGTTGTGTTTGTTTAGTGAAGAGTTTGTTAACAGTAGCGGGTGTGTGAGCTTTTTGAAGTATTAAACCCAACTTTGTACTCCCAAACTGAATTTGAAAAATGACTTGCAGGGAAGACAGTTAAATTTTCATTCTCTCGTGTGTGTGATGCAGGTACTTCGATGGCAACTTGGAGAAGCTCTTTGCAGAGTGTCATGTAATTAATCCAAGTAAAAAGTCTCGAACGCGCCAGATGAACACGAGGTCGTCAGCCCAGGATATGCCTTGTCAGATCTGCTATCTGAACTACCCAAACTCGGTGAGTACCTGGCGGCCAAGGTGGTATCTGACCGGTTACTCCCCAAACTTTATCATCTGAAATGTAACATTTTGAGCAGAAGTCTGTAAGGACTTCTTCAACAGTATTTAAAAAAAAAAAAAAAACCCTTTGAAATGAAACTGAGATTTCACTTTTTTCATTGAATCTCCTAATCTGTAGTAGATGCATTAAAAAAAAAAAAAAAAAGTGTTCAAGATTGTTTCTTAATGCAATAAACCTTGTGTCTTGTGTGCTGCAGCTTGATCCAAGTAATGCGGTGGTGGACCACAGAATTATGTCATGCTTTATGAGTTCTCTTTAATTCTTACCGTCTGGTTTGACAAACTTTTTTTTTTTTTAAAGCAGACCTCAAACAGTATTAGTTTACCCGAAATGGGATTGTATTTCCAATGAAATGATTACCCCTTCTGCAAAAATCTTTGAGGATGCTGGTGTCTGGGGAGCAGCGTAGTAAAGTTCTTAAGAAAAAAGCAAGCAGTAGATGAAGTGATTCTTTTTCTTTTACAAAGGTCAGATATCAATTCAGACATGCAAATAAATGATACATAACGAAAAAAATATGTGGAAAGCATGAAGCTCAAAGGGATTTATTTAAATAGAATGACAAGACAGGAAGCAGCTTACAAAAGTAGTAAATAATGATGCAAACCAGTCAAGTTAGCCTAGAATAAAACTAAGTAGGACTAGGAGTAAAACAAAGTTGTGCTGTTCAGAGAACACAACCGATGTGGATATCTTTGGTTCTTTGTTATGTTTGTGCAATACTTTTTTAATCCGAGAAGATTAGGGTAGAAGTGCTTGCTGGGGCTCTAAATTAGTCTTCTGGTTTGTAGTAAGGTTGGCGATGGCGCTTCATTTTTTTGGTAGCTATTGACAAATACTAACCTCTCCGATAGACTGATCAATGATGATGGGAGATCCTGGAAGAAAATGAGATCAGTGGAAAAGCTCAAACGTGAGAGCCCATCCGTGGTTTTGCCAAAAGGCAGGGTGCTGAGATACCTGAGGAGTTCTTCTTTTGTTGGAATTTCCTGTTCCTGGTGGAGCTGTCCTGACCCTCCAAAACACCGTAACACCTGCCTGACCTTTAAAGAGCAAAGCAGCCTTTACGTAAGGCTTCCGCTCTTGCTCTGCGCGTGTTTTACGAGCTTGCTTTTCAGCAAGAATGGAAATATTACGAGCTTTGGGTTTTAGGAGAATCCTTGGATAAAGGAGCCTTGCTGCTGTAGGCTGACTGCAGTCCTCTTCCTCGCTCCGGAGCAGGCGGGGCAGAGCAAAGCCTGGCTTCAGGCAGCTGAGATTCTCGGCGTTAAGATCACTTCTTGCTCTTGAGCCAGTAACCACAAGACTTTGTCCATCTCCTTTTAAGCCTCGCGTGCACTGCCTTCATTTTTAGAGACTAGCTGCAAAGGGGGATCGCTTGCTTGCTTTGTGTGAAGAAGTGCTGTGAAAAAGAAAGACAAGCTTGAGAAATTTGCCCTCTACCTTAACGCTAAACTCCTACTGCTTAATTGCTGCAGACTTTCCATGTTGGGTAGTAAGGAAATAATTTTGATTTTTATCTCCAGAAAAGATCCTCTTGGAAACTTCAAATTGAGGTTTCATGTTTTTAATGTATTTTTCTCTTTTTTTTTTTTAATAGAGTTGCTGTGTTGAGTGGGAATGATATGCCCAGCATTCCCAACGGAGAGGGTGGGGACACACGTTGCTGCCTGGGAGGCAGCTTTCTGGCTGCTGCAAAGAACTGCACAAAGCACAATAATACCTCTTGGTTTTGTAGATTGACTAGCACATAAAAAAATAGTAGTAGCCAAGTTATTAGAAGAGCGGTTTCTTACCTGGAGCAGTGAGATGTTGCAAGTGAGCAGAGGCGTCTCTACATTGTTAGTGCTGATTTAAATCATGAGATAGCAGAGGGGAACCTCTCTGGTTCTTTGCCATACATAAAAGTTGGAGCATATAGGAAAAGTAATATTTATGATTTCTTCTTTAAAAGGCTGTCGTGTCTCGGTGTCTTTGGTGCTGTAAGCCATCTGGTTTGAAATCTGTTTTGAAGCTGTTTTGGTCAATGTGAATTATAAATTCTAGGCTAAGTTATGTTAGGTACCTAACGTACAATCTCAGCTTTTAGATCCTCTTGCGGCTATCAGCTTTTTATTTTAGTCCCTCTGGGTCCCCCTGAACCTCTGTCAGTAGTTATTTCAGGTGAAACCCTTACCAGTGAAGACAGGACGTGAGAGGACTTCGCCCAGCTCCTCTCTTGCATCTCACCTCTCAGATCCCGCTTGAGAGGAAGGCTGCTGGGGCGAGGGTGTTGGAGAAACGTCGTGCTGTTGTCCAAACTGTTTGTTCTGAGGACACACAGGTGACTTAGAGCGGGGACAGGTATTGAATGGCAGCATGCTGCTGCTAGCACCCGACCTTGCAAGAAAAGTAGGTGATGAGTGTAGATAGGGTGAAAGGAGAGCTGTCCCCCGTGATAACGTGCTTTTTCAGAAGTCGGTTAGCCTTTACGCTTGGTGGTTTTATGTTGGCCTTTTTGCTTGCTCCCTTGACATCTGCCGTTAGCTTAGCCAAAAATAATTGGGAACTCCCTCAAAGTAAAGAAATGAGTTGAAAGATACTCTGAATTCTTTGCAGCCCAAGAGGAAGTGTGGTGGCTGCCTTTTATGTGGGCATTTAGCAAACTTTTTCACTGCCTGCAAGAACCGAAACGAATCTTAAGTGAAGCTGTGTGCTTACCTGAGTTCTGTAGTGCTTCCTTGTGTGTGCTTGCTGCGGGAGTATTTAGGTTCATTCAGGGATGATCCCCTCGTCCGTGCTTGCTTCCCATCATATGTGGAGAAGCTGTAATTCTGGGAAAAATCAGTGTCATCTTCAGGCTGTTTATGTGCTGTTGGTATCCCCAAAGTTACAGATGTTGGGGCTTTTCTGCCATAACCCTGCAGCTCCAGTGGATATCCACTGTCTGTGGAGCATCAGATACTTCATTAGCTGGCTCAGTAATGGTTCCAAAACTGGAAGTGTGGGGTTTTTTTGGGTTTTTTTGGTTTGTTTTTTTTTTTTTTTCTTTTCCCCAGTCTTGGAGTTGGTCTGTTGGCCCTATAGCTATCTGCCTCTTCTGTCCTTGAGCAACGGTGCTGACAGAACACCACTCTAATAATTTTTATTTTTTTTTTGTAGTTCCAAAGAAATGAAAGGTTTGGGTGGGTGTTTCTGGTTTTATTTTGACCACTCGGATGCTCAGCTCTTGCTGTTGCGTGTGGTAAGTGCTCTCCGGCAGGGCTGTGGGAATGGCAGGCAGAGTCAAGTCCAAGCCTCAGGTTCCAACCTGTGCCCTTGTTGATGGCAGGAGTGCCAGACGAGCCTGAATCACGGAACGGCAAGGCCGTGGGAAGAACGTGCTGACGAGCACCTTCCCTGCGCAATCCAAGTGCTGTAGCATCCAAAGATGAGCGTAACCTAGCTAATACACCAGTGTTGGGTGAACAAAATAGGTGATGTGGTCCTGGTAATAGCAAATCTCTAATGGTCGAGAAAGCTTTTTTGGTAGAACATTGTTTTCTTAGAATGGGCTCTCTCCTTTTCTTAATTAACAGCATCCTGCTGCTGTTTTGGGCTGTTCCACAGAGGATACCAGGTTTCTTTCATTTATGGAGTTTCATATAAGTTGATGATATCTTAGGGTGGAGCTCTTGGTTTATCTTACTGGCTGAGAATAAGATGGTTGGAAAAGCTAAGCCAGCACATAATAACCCACACAGTGGTACGAGTGAACTGCTTTAAATGCAATTTGTCTTTGCCCCTGGCTCTGGATATAAAATAACTTTTAAGATGTCCTGAGAAAAATAACTTAATTTCGGTCTTTCCTCAGCAGTGTTTGCTTCTTCCCCTCTTGTGTAACTATTCAGTCCCAGATGGTATCATGACATACTCTGTGTAGATGATGCATACGCAGGTGAAGTTGTCCTTGTTGCTGTCTGCTACAGCTAATCATTACTGAATTTTATTTAGTAATTTACACCTGCCACTTAGCATCTTTGGTCTCTGATGAGCGTCTGGGTTTCAGGGAGAAGTTTACCAAGCAAGTTGGCAAACTTTATGCGGGCGCGTTAAAAGCCTAAGTGCCCGCAATTCTTTTTATTTCTGTTGTGTAGTGCTCACCCAGTAGTGCAGACTGCTTGCTGATCACTTACTGTTTCCTCTACAAGAGGGAGCTAAATTAGTGCCTTTGCACTGGCAAAGGCCAGTGGGCAGCACCCACGTGTGATTGCAAGCCAAGTGGAAGAAATAGGAGGAAAGACGTCTCCGTATCATCTTATAACCGTGACCTGTTTGGTGGTGTTGCATTTATTTTACTCGTTTGCAAGAGTAAAACAAGGGAGAGCTGTGTGTTTACTCCTAAAGCAAGCATCAGTTTCAATGGGTAGCAGGATGGAAACGTTGGCCACACCTTTCCTTGCTGCTGAGGTTGAGGATTAAAGTCTGGCTTTGAGAGCGTGACTAAAGCTGCAGTGGCGACATTCTGTAGTGGTGGTGATGATGCAAAATAAATAGTAGTGTCTCAAGTTTGGTGTGGGGGATGAGATGTGATAAACTGCACAGCGCCGGGAAGGGCGAAACGCTGGAGAGAATCCGTGCGATAAAATGATCCCATGTCTTGTGTTCTTTGTCTTTGCAGTACTTTACTGGCCTAGAGTGTGGACACAAGTTCTGTATGCAGTGCTGGAGTGAATATTTAACTACCAAAATAATGGAGGAAGGCATGGGACAGGTAAAATGTCAACTCACCTACCTCATGACTTATTTCTGGAATTCTGTGTATTGGAGATTAAGGGGAAAGAAAAAGGGAAGAATTCTTTCCCGCTGAAGTTTTAAAAAAAAAAAAAACCCACCAAAACCAACCAAAAGGCCAACAAAGAAAACCCAAGCCCCAAAGCTTTGGGGGCTGCAGTCTTTGCCACGGGTGAATCCGGAGGGAAGGACATGGAGTTAGTGGGGGTGTCTTTGCTCTGGGTGGGAGGAATCGTGCTGCGCACAGTGGCGCATCTGGGACGTGATGATAGTTCCAATGTACTATTTTTACTATGGATTGTAGTGAAGTCTGTTGCCTTGGAATTCTTTGTGATGAAAAAATACGATAAACACTGTTCCTTTTGTGACCTTTTTGGTTTTTTTGTTTGTTTGTTTTTTCCTAGACCATTTCATGCCCTGCTCATGGCTGTGATATCTTAGTCGATGACAATACAGTTATGTAAGTATGATGAGTTGTTACCTCTTGGCTTTCCTCTCTTCTTCCGTTTTGTTACTCATGTGCTATCCAAACGTACTGGCTTATTAAAAAAAAAACAAAACAAACCTGCATAGAGGCTTTAAGGCAAGAAGAGAGGTTGGTCCTTAACTGTCTGTTTTGATACCGGTACGTCTCTAGACTTCCTGGTTAGCTCTGAAAAACCCACGCCGCAGTACTTGGAGGAAAGACTCCTTGACCAATTGGGTCAGCATGACAGCAGAATAAACACCAGGCAGTCTTTCCAAACCCTGTTTAACTGCTTTGTGCATTTTATTTCTTTGATTTACGTAGGAATTTAGGACTTCTACCTATGTCAACCCACTGGTTCACCAAGTTCTATAGCTATAGTTAATACATGAGTCAGAGGAAAGAAGTCCTGCATGCAGTCTGATGTAGGTCGTGTTTTATGCCCTCCGCTAGAAAGCGGTTGACCCTCAAACATAAGATTTGATTAAGCTGGTATGTCAGGCTGTGTCACTTCGCTTATTAAGCTGTCCAGCGGTAGGATGACTGCTTGTACATTGTGGAGCAGTGAATTCCATGAGCTTCCTTCTCTTTTATATTGGGTGATGTTATTGCATGAGTAACATCCTTCATAATTCTGAACCTTGATTAAGTTCATTTTAATTCTTCATGCTAAGAAGTCTTTAAATGGAAGCTCGTTCTCTGCTACCTTATTCCTTCCTTCCTGAAGTCTGACTCACTCATTGATATTAATTTGCTGGGTTTTATATCAGTTGCTTTCAAACTAGTGATTTCCCATATCCCTCTGCATTAGTGGCTCTATGTTAGTCATGAAGTGTAGGCTGGCTAGAAGTGGAAGTAGCTGAAATGTTTTCAGGCTCTGTTGAGGGCTGGTTCGGTGGGTGGAAACAACTGAAGTTGGTGTAGTATCTCAAGGGACGTGATTGAGAGTTTTGTTTACTGGAGTCTGAACTCAACTTGCGTCGTATGCTCTCAGCAGGAAATTTTTGAGTGGTTTCTTGATTGCAACAGTTGAATTAAGCTGTTCAAATAGTGCATGTAAAGTAGAGGAGCTGAAATCATTGAGGGCCGTGGTGGTAGCAGTAGCAAGGAAAGGATGGAAGAAGAGAAGAGCAGTGCTAGCTTTTGTTGCTGTGACTTGTTGATATTAGTAGTAAGTCTGACTGCCCTTATGTTTCACTTCATGCCTTATAGCACAGAAACCTGCGACACTGGGGTGAATTTGTGGTCTTCACCTCACGCCATGTGCCATGTGCTGTGAGATTGTTTTTTGCCTAGAAATGGCAGAGATATCCAGGGCCTGTGATAGTAAAATGGCGTCTAGGTGGTAAAGCAAGCAAGTTCTCTTTGTCCAAGTAAAACTATGAAGGTTTGTGGGGGTAAAACCCCACCTTTCCCTGATACTACGATGTCTGGGGGAGGGAGGTGGTGTTTGGTTTTTTTTGTTTTGTTTTTTTTGCAAAAGCCTAATGCTTGCCTTTAAAAGCAAAGATGGCCAACTGCAGCAATTTCATGACGTGGCATGAATAAAAATGTAAGTGATCCCAACTGGAATCTGCACCTCCATCCCACGTCCTTAATTTTTCTCTTTTTAGGTCTTTTCCTTTTTACAAAGCCTCCAGCTCTAGGTTTCTAAGCTATAGCATCCTAAGATTAATGTGTAATGTATAGACACCTTAGTTTTCCATCAGAAAATCAGAGCAGGTAGACCAAGTCATTCATTTACTCCCTTCTTAATACTCGCCCTCGACAGGGCAGCACATTTCCAAGTGGAATTATCTCTATACCAGTCCAAATGTAGCAATTCAGATGACTTTCCTGGATTTGTGAGTATTTACCTAGCTTATTGTCCCTTTTCCTTGTTTCCGCTGAGCTTAAATAGGAAGGTTGAAGAGAAGAGTCCCTTTCAGCTCTTTCAAGACCTTTAAACTGGTTGAAGATAATCTGTTTCTATCCCTCGTTCACCCTTGCTAATGCCACTGGTAATTGCTTTAACCTACATGCAAAGATGTTGATTTCATTAATAAGCGAGGCAAGTTGCTTTTAATACTGGTGTGTG
Source organism: Aramus guarauna (assembly GCA_013400195.1). Lineage (NCBI taxonomy): Eukaryota > Metazoa > Chordata > Aves > Gruiformes > Aramidae > Aramus > Aramus guarauna. Next base: position 327,531 of record VXBL01008569.1, read on the forward strand.
TAACGACCGCTGCTCGTGGGTGGCAGCAGTCTGGTAGTAACCTCTGAGGATCAACCCGCCCAGTGGGATTGGGTGGGTTTTGGGTTCCTGTGTGGAAGTTAGATGGAGTGCTGCCTCGTTTTTAATCTTCTTTCGCATAATTGCAAGGGCCGTTGCTGTTGTGTCAGGTCAGAGCGTAATAAAATCTTGAAGTAGTTGCTTTGGGAAGGTGTTGAACCTCTCGCGTGATGTGCGTTCTGCTAATCCCGCCGATTTGTGTCTTTGAGGAGTTTGCATTATCAAAATGGAACAAGAGCGTAAAATTTATGGCCTGATAAAGGATTGCTGCCTTCTTTGGATGAATTTTTGAGATTGTGTGGTTTTGAACTGACTTGCCAGAAGGGTTAAGGGTTTGGTTTTTTTTTTTTGCAAGCAGTTTGCTTTTCCAACCTGGCTTCTTCGGTGAGGTTCCTTCTTTTATAGCTTGGCTCACAGAGGAATGTACCCCAACGTACGGTTTGTGGGCGCTGGGTATGGGTTTCATCTCTTGTCTAGTTTCATTTATTATTTATTTGTCAAAAAGACAATAAAATTCAGAGCAGAGTTCTTGAAGGTCTTGACCTGAGTGGTGCTGTAGAACTTAGAGCAGGTGAGGCTGCTGACATGAAGTGGGCAGTTTGCTAAGCAAAACCAGCGGATTGTGTCCTCCCCGTGCTCTGGCTAGCTATGGCATTCCTCTTCATTTAAATTCCAGTTCCTGATATATACATATAATACAATAAATCTTCAAAGTGACATTTATAATGCCTAGAAGCTTATGTATGGAGTAAGAAAGTGGGATTTATAATTCATATTATAAGCTCAATTTGGTTTGGGGTTTTGTTTTTGTTTTTTTTTTCCATTCTTCAATAAGTTTCACTCCAAAATTGTACACTTGTCGTGGACATGGGCCTGACGAGATGCTTTGTCAGCTGATTTGTTTTATTTTAGCGCTGGGAATTTGGCTGCCACGTGCGATGTTTATGTAATAACCAGCATGCCGTTTGGTGAGGAGCTCCCCAGACTGCTAAGGGCTAGGATTTATGCAACATCGCATCGTCACATGCGCTGTTCTTTAATGAATGTTGGCACGATAACGCACAGGAGTAAGCTTGATTTTTTTGGCTGCACCCTGAAATGGATAATCTATTAATTTCAATATTTATATGAGATATAGCCTGTATAAAGCTATATTCCACCGTTTGATTTAAAACAGAAATACCGCAAAGTGCGTATTAGTCCAGCTTTATATATACACACACACACAGAGACGACACTTTGGTCATAACTGAAAGATGTACATAGAAGTGTCCAGCAATAGATAATTGAATTATTTAGAATGCATCTAGGCTGGACAAGATGTAAATGCCAGGTGGGTCGGTGTGTCCAGGGGAAAAGTGGTCACTGTGCTTTTACAGGATTTTAAAGGATTCCTCTCTGTCTAGTTTTCTGCTTTCTTGCTTCCGAGCCAACTGACTTAACTAAAATTTAAAGTCAATGTTGTGGACAACCTCCACGATGTTGGATTTAAATCAACTTTGTTTTTATGGTAAATAGATTAAAACCACATTAACTTTTCAACTGAAGCTGTAGCATTCCATTGAAACCCAGATAAGGATAGGTCTACCCAAGGTATTAACTGCACAAGTTTTTAAAAGGGTTCACCACAAAATGTGCATGTTTAATTGAAATGAATTAAATTGTTTCTGGACTGTTCAGGAAAGTGTTTGGGTTTTTTAAATAAAATCCCCACACCAAGAGGTTCATTTCTCCTGAATTGTAGGAGCTTTCTGTATGATTCTCAAGCTAATATTAAAAGTTAAATATAATAGTTGTAGATTTCATAGTAATATAATACAATAAATAAAGAACAGGTAAATACAAAAAAAGTATAAGCACAAAAGGAAGAATCAATTTAATTTTTCTGAAGTTACTGGCTATGTGTGGAAAAAAAAAAGTTTTCTACTCCAACAACTTTTCTGTTTCTTCTCTTTCTGCAGGCGTCTGATCACAGATTCCAAGGTTAAATTAAAGTACCAGCATTTAATAACCAATAGTTTTGTAGAGGTGAGTTTTTTTTATTTGAAATTTTTAATAGCTCCTAGGTTGTTTTTCTCCCATGTGTACCAAACCAGAGAAGTGAGGATTGTTTAGAACTGGAGCAGATTTGTTTGCATGGTCTCTACTAGAGTATAACGACGAGGTAGAGGCTTTGCAGGGGTTATTTCATAGCCCGTTTAGTTACAGGTATAGGTGTAGGAAAATACGAAAAAAATCTGCAGGACGAAAGACCTAGAGATCTAGCAAACCATTGGAAGTAAAGCTACAACATTGCTTTTAGCAAAATACTAATAGCTTTGCAAGTTCAAAATCAAAATAAACCTAGAGAAAGGTGCTTTGGAAGGTTTTTTTCCACTGTCCCAATTTCCCAGTTGTACGCATTCACGTTCACTGTAGAGCCCAGTATGTAAGTTGTTAAGACAGGAAGGATTGTGACCGAAGGTCATGGTTGAAAGGGTTTTTTGGGTTTTTTTTTTTTTTTTTTTTTGCTTTATTTCGTAGTGTAATCGACTGTTAAAATGGTGTCCTGCCCCAGATTGCCACCACGTTGTTAAAGTCCAATATCCTGATGCTAAACCCGTTCGCTGCAAATGTGGACGTCAGTTTTGGTAAGAACAATCAAGTAAAAGCCGTTGATGTTGCTTTCCACTGACCACCTTGACGTGCATTAACACATATTCTGTAAATCTTAATATAAAGATGTGGTTTAGATAGTGGGAGAAGTGTGGGGTGGGCTTTGAATAGTAAGCCAGGATTAGGTGCAGCTGGTTGCAAAGTAGTTGTTGCTCTCTGTGTCTTGGGCCTCCTTTGACACAGAGATGGATCTGACTTCTGCTGAGAGATGGGTTTCAGATTAGGTAAGGTTCTTGGCTGCGGGCACTGTAGAGAATCAAAACTTATTGAGATAAATACCACTCTGAGATGGCCATCGAGGGATTTGAGGGTTGGGTGGGGTCTTTTTGCCATGTGTAATGTTTCCTTAGGACTGACTTTGGTCTTTCAGCAGAACAGCCCGGAAGAAAACTTGCATGGCGTTAACCTAGTTAAATAAAATTATAATCATCTGGCCTATTTGCTTGTTTCCCCCTTTCTTTCACTTACAGCTTTAACTGCGGTGAAAACTGGCATGATCCTGTTAAATGCAAGGTGAGCATATCAAAGTTCTCTTCTAAATGCATGGCTTTGAAAAGTTTAAAGTCGATTTATGTGCAAGACGTAGAAAAGAAGCACAAGCTCTGTGGCTGCTCACATCAAGAAGCGTAGTAGTTAACCTGTTCAGGTCATAGCATGAGACGCATCAGGAAAATCATCCTGGATGCCTTTAGGATGGTTCAGAGTTTGACTTTGAAGGACCGGTGGCTCAGGCAGATGGGGAAGTGTCTGGAGGAGGAGGCTGTTACAGCTGTGACCTTCTGAAGAGGAATGAAGGTGCTTCAGGAGGGACCACTTCACTCGACAAGAAGCGTTCCTGTCCTAGGCGTTTCTGTAGGGGTTCAGTGCTTCAGCAGACTTGGGATTTGGTGTACTGAAGGAATTAACTTGGTCCTGGGACCTGCTGCCACAGTGAGCTCTGGAACTGGGCTGGGTTTTTTGGGGTTTTTTGGTGAAAGTGTCAGAAGCTGCAGTCAAGCCCAAGATCCTGTGGCCTGTGCAGAGCTCATGGGCAGCCAGGGGACAGAGCAGTCTGCCTTCCTAGTGACGCATGCAAAAAAAAAACCTTCTTGGGAAGAGAGGAGGGAAACCTCGGCAAAGGTTTAGCTGGTCTTTCCAGGCTAGATGTGGTCAGTTTGTCATCTGACAGGTACAAGCTTTTGCTTTTGTTACTTGGGTTCATTTGATAAAGCCACGTTCTCAGGAGGGTTTAAAAAAAAGCATGAGGTGGACAGTCTGGGCATTGCAAGGAAAAACGGTTTGATGTAAAGCGAGGCATCACAGAGGGTGACTGCAGTTTTGGCTGCAGATCACCGTTACGATGGCTGGAATATTTGAGAGTCCCGCCTGAAGTTTGTGCTCGTCGAACTTAAGAACTGCAAACGCATTGCTGGAGTGTTTGTGCCGAGTGACGGTGCTCCCTGGATCAGGACGGTGCCGCAGGAAATGTCTGCGACTAAATTCGTTGCTGTTTGTGCTGTTTTCCAGCGCCGCCACCCCCTCCCTGTATTCCCATGTGGTTGTGTGTACCTTACCCTTAACGTAAGGAACATTTACGGTTCCTCTATTTAAATGTAACTCTCTTTTCCTTTTTCTAACAGTGGTTAAAGAAATGGATTAAGAAGTGTGATGATGACAGTGAAACTTCCAATTGGATTGCAGCGAACACAAAGGTGAGGGTTTTTCTCACATAGACTTACCAGATGAAAAGATGAACGACAGCCTAATTTCTCTGTACTAGGATTATTTTTTTTTTTCTGCTGCATGCCATCAGTTAAGAGCAAGCCTCAAAATCCACTGTATTCTTGTTTGAAGAGCAAATAAGTGTTACTGCCTCGAATCAGGTGAAGTTCTTCAGATTAGGTGGAGTTTGCTCTTGTAAGAAAGGGTTAATTGGAGACCCAAAGGAAGCTCAAGCTTTTTAAGTCTTTAGGCTCCTGTCTGGCACTGACGGCTTCCCTAAGCAAATCTGTGCCTCGCTCCAAGTGTGTGAAACATGTTAACACCACCCGTGGCTTGATTTGGCCGTGATAATTTACATCTGCCTTTAAATCCCCTGGGTTGGCCCCTTGAGGAGTCGTTCATTTCCGCTGGGCAGGATTCCAGGCAGAGACTGGCAGAACAGCTGTTAAGATTTTATTATGTAAATGCGTTCGTTCCAGCTAGCCCAACTTCGCCTGAAACTTCGGCATTTGTTGCGTTTGGGACGAATTAAAACAAAGGTTGGCGTGGCGGCAAGAAAACAAAAGCGGCAGATGCCATGGGGGGGGGTTAGGGACAGACGTGGGTCTCACGACTGCCAAGGTGGGGAGGGTGTGAGGAAATGCTGTGTTTTCTTAGCTCTGTTGTGTAACTGGTTAATGGTATTGTTTGCGGCAGCGGCGGGTGCTTTCTGGGGCTGGCTGTGTGTTTTTCATTGAACTGGAATGTTGCGTTACGGTGAAAGCAGAAACACCCATCACGCTGAAACGCGGAGTTAAAGTCAGGCTGAAATTGTGCAGCCTTGGCTGCTGCTTTCTGTTCCGTGGGCTGAGACTTGTGTGGTCCCCGCTTGGAGGCCGAGTGTTGCTCAATTAAGCAAACTTGCCTTTTTTTTTCTGAGGTTGGGTGTGTTCAAAGATGTATTGTGGCTCGAGAACCGAACCAAAGCTTGCTCAAAGTTGACTTGGTCTTCAGGTGTCACCTGTATGAAGCTTGAAGAAGGGTAGCCAGATAGCTGGAAAGAGCTGAGCGTACGCACACGTAAAGCAGCTTTTAGCTTTGAGTATCGAATATTTGGGACAACAGAATGGCCACGGACCTACTTTGCCTGGGACAAAGCCCTCGCGAGCCAGATCAGATCCTGCTGCCGCCCCTCGGGGGTGCGATATTGCCCACGACCGTAGATCTCTTGGTCTTCTACCTGCCCCAGCCTTAGCACGTGCTGCTAAAGCTGAGCTAGCCTTGCTGGGTTTTATTAAAATCGAATGGTAAGCTTTCTGTTAGTGGATTCTGCGCTCATTAAAAAGACTGAAATGATGTGCTCCTATGTGTTAACGTAGACCAAACATGAATACCGTGCCACTAACGCTGGCTACTGAAAATAGGAAGCTACTTATCTCTTTTTCAGGTGAGATGATGAAGCTTTACGCAGCTTGCTTGCCCACAGAGTTAAGCGCAGACAGAAATACTATTGTAAAGATTCGTTTTGGTTTGGGTTCCCCCCTTTTCCATACCAGAATCTAGATTTTGTCAGGTAGGAGCCATGCTAGTGGTTGGGCTGGTATTTAAAGCATAGCTCAGACTGTCAGAAATAGTATTGAGTAAGAAGATATTTTTTTTTTTTTTTTTTTTTTGTGGGAAACACCCATCCAGAGGCTGAGGAGGAGGGGAAATGAGTATGGCCAGGCCATGCTGGCAATAGCCCAGCTTATCTGTTAGTTCCTGTAGTCTGGTGTCAGCAGCAGCAGAGCTGGTGTCCTTGAACATCCCTGTCTAAGCTACTTCCTCTAATACCGTACGAGATGCTCCTACAGCAAGAAGATACTTTGGAGGCCAGGCCGTACAGCAGCAACGGGAAGAAAAATAACGTCAGGTTAATTACACCAGACATTTGAGCAAGCCAACTGTCCTGGAGTCTTACGGTATCCGTATCAATTGAATTAACTGAAGGACAATATCACAATTCTTCTCTCTTCTCTCGACTGACGCTAGATTCAGTCGAGGGGAAAGTTGGCAGGAAACGTTACCCACCCCTCGTCGTCATCTCGCAGGCAGCACTGATGTGGAAGGTGGTAATTTCACACTGCTGGAATGATGAAGCGCGAGCGGCGCTGGCTGCTGAAACACGTGCAATCGGAGCTTCCCAGCTTCCGGAGAACCGGATCGGCCCAGAGCTGCGGGGTCGCCAGCCACCACATCCTCCGGCCTGAATTGCCCGCTGGCCCTTGGCCAAAGGCACGGAGAAACCCAAGTGCCTATCGGCAGTGACGCGGTCCTGCTGCTCTTCAGAGAGGAACAGAAAAAAAAATCCTTTCCTGCTGTAGCATGAGGTCGTAGCGACGTACTGGGATGGGAATTGCATGGTTGGAAAGCGCGTACATCTGTCCTTACGCTCTCTGTACTATTTCTAGCAGGAAAATGGGGCAGTTGCGTTTGGGGAGGGATGTCTTCCTGCCTTCACAGCTCTCTGCTTCAGTGACTGCAAGTCAGAGCCCAAATTCTGTGTTCAATTTCTTCATTTTGAAGAACCTAGAAGGGAATCGGATGAGGTACTATCCAATGCAAAAAAAACAACCCAAAAACCCCCTCTTTCACGGGGGAAAAAACTCTCTCCCAAGTAATTTAATTGCTACTATGGTCTCCGTTGCTGTTTCTAGCTTTTGAGAAGTGCTTTCTCGAGTCCTCCAAACGTGATGCTGAGCTGCAGTCCTGTCCCATGTGGTCTCCATTCAGGGAAGAAAACTTCCTGTCTTGCCAAGATGAAGGTATAAGAGAGAAATACCGGTCCTCCTGGAATGTGGGCTTGAAATCTGGGTAATCCTTTGCAACAGGAGAATGGGAGATACATTTGTTCCAGCTTGCCCTGGGAGACAGAATAGGAAAGGAAAATTAGGCAACTGTATGACAGAAAAGTGAAACCCAGCTGAATTGGTTTCTGTTCACAAACCGGAGTGATGCGATGCTTTTTTTTTTTTTTTTTTGATAAATTATGTAGAATGAATGAAAAACGAGGAGATTTGAGTAGCGAGTTTTGTAGTCTGGTGTATAATTAATTTTATTTTTTTTTTGCATTCATTTATTTGCACTTAGGAGACCTGCACTAAATTCTTTCTCCTTATACAAAAGATACAGACCTTGCAGCAGAGCGTGCGCTGGAGTAGACGGCCTTTTCCTTCAAATAAGCTACTTCAGCATTAAGCTTAACGAAATGAATTTAAATTTGAGATAAGCCAATACGAGTTCTTTATCGAGCCTTTAATTTTCAGTCTTCTTGCAGAGAAAGGTTGAATTATCCAAGGTGCTGCATGTTTCTTTCTTTCTTTCTCAGTTTCTTGGACAAATTTGGTTCTTAAACAGTTCTTCTCTTGAATAAACGAGGCAGGTTTCAGGTATTGTTTGGTCCATGTGGCTTTGGGAATAAAGAAACCACATGGATCAGGTGCTTCTGTGAAGTGGACATTCAAATGAGTAAGAAATACAGAAAACTTGGATTCGTGCATTTATTTTGGGCTTTTAAGGTGTATCAAGACTGAAAGGAGGGGGGAGAAAACCTGTTTCAAACCTGAGTTTCAGTCGTGTTAATCTTTCTGTGTCTTAGAATGCTAAAGGAAGAAGAACAAAGATGGTAACGGTGCCGGTCGTCACCCAAGGCACTGTTTTTTTGGGGGAATTTTCTTTTTTTTTTTGGTTGAAATTAAATTGGTGTTAATGAAAGTTGTTCATCTGATACTAAAAATGCCTCTGCCTTAACCGCTTGTGGCTTCTGGCATGTCACCATCTCATTATCTTCTGGGCTAGACGGGGCTTGAATGTCTGATGTATAAACCAGGCAGATTTTCTTCCTCCAAAAAAAGCTATTGGCCATTTTTCTCCTCTTAAGTGAGATAAAATGGCACGAACCCAGTTCTCTTCCTTTTCAGGTCACTTTTTAATGCCTGAACATGCTCTCCCTCTGTACTTTCTGGAAGTCCTACATTTGTTCTAACGCGTGGAAATTCTGGCAGCCTGTTAGATCCTCCCCGGGCATCAGCATCGAACTTTGCTCTTTCATTTCTCACCAGCGCAATTTCGTGCCAGAGCTGCGAACAGCATCTTTCCGAAGATGTCAAAGTGCCATCTTTCCCTCTCGGATGAGCGAGCGTTTAAAATACCCTGCTTTGCTCGATGACTCTAGGTGTTGTCACGGCGTACTATTTTACGCCAACCGTAATTAAGTTCAGCGGTTTTAGATTTTGTTGAAATGTGTTAAGAAATCCCCGTGGGTTTTGAGGATTTTTTTAATTTTTTTTTTTTTTTAATAGGATGGGTTATAGGTGAAGCTGTGAACGTGGCTGGGAGGCTGATGTATACCGGTTGTCTCCAGGAGTTCTGGAGAGGACTATGCTGTTTCACCTGCCCTGAAATATGAAATATGTTTCTATTTAGCCTCCCGTTCATAAAACAGCAGCTGAGGTTTATGATGTTTTATGTACATGCAGCCTTTCATGACAAAACAAGGGGTATTCTCCTTTGCCAGGTTTACCTGGGCTTTTGTTTCAAAGAGCCAATTTTGTTTGAAATTTTGTTGGAACAATGTTAATGAGGTCGCTTCTGCATGGCGGCATGACAGATAATGTGCAGAATAATCTACTGGTATAGTAATTTGATTTGCTGGCTATTAGGTCGTTGCGTAGCTGTAATTCTCAATAAGATCTTCCTGCCCTATCCTCCTTAATCTATAAATCTCTCCCACTCGTGGCTTGAGTAGTTGCTGCTTTTTTTTCTTTCCGCCGGCCTTCAGCATTTCTGTAGCGTGTTATTCTCATGGCTTTTCCTTAATTTTTGATAATATTTGATTTTCTTAAACCACTTTATGGATCCGTATAGCTTGCTTACCCGTCTTCCTTGTGCTTTGCTTGTCAGGTGTATAAAGCCCTGTAACGCAAGGGTTGGCTCCTCCGTTTATTCTGTTTGTAGTATAGTTGACCCTGTTTGTAGGACAAATACAGGTGGTGGGGAGGAAAGCAGGGCTGGACAAGTCCCCTTACGTGTCTGCTTGCCGCTTGAACCCGTCGGAGTAACAACCAGCCCAAAAAACCCCCCCGAACCAAAACAAGCGAGGAGTCAGCTAGCACGCCGCGTAGCGATGGAGCACGAGGACGGGATGCGAGGCGTGACTGAGGAAAGAAACGGGGAGACCGGAATTGGGAAATGATTTAGGTTGGAAGGGAGCGTCATCTTGTTCAGCCCCCCAGCTCGGAGCAAGGATAACCTCAAAGTTGGAGCAAGCTGCTGTAATGAGCCTTATTTTAGTGCTCAGGTCTGCAAATTTGCAGTCATTGGGAAACAAAACTAGCTGGAAGCACTTTAATTATGTTGACCTAAAAGAAATTAAGAGTCTCATGTCTTCTCGCTTGTCTCTTTTCCCTTGTTAACTCGCTTTGCCGTACTGCAAACCTCCCTCCCTGCAGTGGGAAGGGTCGTGCCTGACATCCGGAGACCACGCTGATCCTTTGCGCCTCCGGAGCTATCTTCTCAGTGTGCAAATTCTCCTGCCTGTCACACCACAAATAGCCAAACTTGTATGAAAATGTAGTTGGGGCGCTTGGAGTGGATGTAGGAGAATGTGTTGGATTGTGTCCTGCATAAAAGTAGCAGTTGTAGGATGGGATTTTGTATGTTTCTGACCCAAAAGCTGCAGCTGACTTGACGTGAGTGTGAATTTCTTGTTTGGATATGTTATTGCCTTGTCGATTAAAAACTGGCTTTTATTTCACGGATGCTGGGTGGCTGGACTGAGCAACTCAACCAGGCTAAAATACTTGTTGGTTTTAATTTTGGATTTAATTTTTTTTTTTCCTCTGTACTTGCTTCTTGATTTTTAACCCGATGAGTAGGGATATCACGGAAATTATCTGTTCTATACGAGTTGAACATCGCTTTAGGAAGTGGCTGTATGCTGCTGATGGATGAGAATGATATTGGTGTTATAAAAAAACAAACAAAAAAAAAAAACAAAAAAACCCCCAGCCCTATGCCCCAAAGATTTCCCTGTGCAGTGCTGCTCTTTGATATCCTGGTATTTGTCAAAGGTCCCGCACCTGAAAGGGAAGCCCCGTGTGGGCTTTTGTAGAGAAATCTTCAGCGAGGTGTCACATGAAGGGGGGAAAAAAGGGACCTGATGGGAAATGTGGAAATGCCCAAGGAGGAGAAGTGTCTTTTTAGCTGACAGAAGCTTTTTTTGAAGCCCTCTAGATTCTTGCTTCATGTTTTCAGATACTTTTTGGATGGCATTTTACAGCTGCAGGTGTCTCGGATTGATAACAGCATGATATCAGCTCACCCTTTGGCTTCTTTCAGTTTTGAGCGGACCAAACACTTGGTAGAGAAAAAAGCAAGATGCCTTCCCCTGGGCTCTTACGGACAATCACTAGTACTGTAATTTTGGCGAAGGTCATGAAATTACCTGCGCAGTGTACTGCGATGACAGCAGCATAGATAAAATGCGTTCTTTAGGGGTTTTTTGCTAGCTAGCCGCTCTGATTTTGGAAAGAATTTAAGGCCGGAGTTGGAAGAGGATCTTGATGATCCAAAGGAAGAAGTAAATGGTGCATTTCATTTGGCGTGAGATTCCTACTGGCACGGGAACCCTTCTGACTTCAGAAGAGCGTTGTGGGTTCGGGGTTTTCCCTGCTAACGGTGCTCTCTGTCCTGCGAACAGGAATGCCCGAAATGCCACGTCACCATCGAGAAGGACGGGGGCTGCAACCACATGGTCTGTCGGAACCAGAACTGCAAAGCGGAGTTCTGCTGGGTGTGCCTGGGCCCCTGGGAGCCCCACGGATCTGCCTGGTGAGTTCAGGACCGTTGCCTTGCTGGAAGGCGAGGAAGCCGCGATGCAAACCACATGGATTTGGACTGAAATCTGTGGAATCGATGTCCCCGTTACAGGTACAACTGTAATCGCTACAATGAGGATGATGCAAAGGCAGCAAGGGATGCACAGGAGGTGAGTCCATAACCTTTGGTGATAAGGGAGATCACCAACCCGGTGGCGTGTTTTCGGGCTTGCTGTAAACCTATACATTGGCTCTGAAGAATTTCCTGGATTTGGGCACAAATCCAAAAGACAGTTCAGTTCCCCCCGTGGCTTTGCACTCTTGCTTTGTGCCAGGAAAAAAAAAAAACCCACACACGTTCAAAGCCACTTTAACCCAGTTTAAAGAACATGTTAGCTCGGTTGCTATCTGTCATGCTGCCTTGCCTGTTTTGTAGCAGCTCTTCACATGAAGTCATCATAATACCGTGGGTCTGAGACAACAATCCTCACGTCCTTCATAAAATAGTCTTTACTGCAAAGTTCTTAATGCGAATCCCGAGGTGTTTAAACACAGCAGACCTTTTGAATGTAAATAGAATAGACTTCAGCTCTTCCAATACTTACACTTGAAGGTTTGTCAGAGAAACCGCGGGTTTCTCTGCAGCTACATGAAACTCTTTAGTGAACATGGATAGAGCCAAACTCCCTTTTCACGGGGAGGGATTGCACGCTGTGTGCTGCGGCTCGCAGAAATCCATTTCCTCCATCTCCATCAAGAACGGTTACAGCCAAGAACTGAAGTATTTCCTGCAGCCCCTCCTCCTGCAAACAGGCCTGACTTCGGCTGCTACCTGCTACCTCTGTACGGCCACAACATAAAGCTTAACCCTGCCCATGTTGTCATTTTTTTTTTATGCAGCCGGTCTGTCAGTGAGAAGAAAATAAGATTTAACGGCTGTGTATTGAGTCACCTTGGTTCCTTGTAGTACTTAGCACATGGGCTCTTTCTCCTGCATTACAATTTTTTGGGGTTTTTTTTTTCCAGGTTGCCCTCTTAGTGCAAGAACAGTGATTCTTTCATTAGAATTCCTTATTAGCCAAAAAAAAAACCCAAGGAAAATCTGCTTCTTACTGTTTGTCGTGACGCTGGAAGCATTTAAGTCCCGTAACTTGAATTGAGAGGCTGAAATTCAAAACTGATCGAGCTGTAGCAGCGTGATTCTGCTCGCTGCCAGGGTTGGGAGCGAGGGTGCCGCAGCTGAGCTAGGAGGTCCCCTGCGTGACAGCGAGCTGCCGTGGGTCTGGCCTCTCATCTCTGTCCGACGTCGGGGTTAACAGCGCCGCGCAAAGCGGCGCCATCCGAGTCTGGCCAACGTGAGAGGAGAGGAAACACCTTTGGAAAGGAAGCTCGTTCTCAGGGTCAGGAAGAGCCTTGCGAAGGGTTTAATTCTCTTGCAGCCGTTACTTTGTTTTAACTATTTGTTTTCTTTTTCCCCTAATGGGAATTAACACAGCGATCCAGAGCAGCCCTGCAGAGGTACCTGTTCTACTGCAACCGCTACATGAACCACATGCAGAGCCTGCGCTTTGAGCACAAGCTCTACGCTCAGGTGAAGCAGAAAATGGAGGAGATGCAGCAGCACAACATGTCGTGGATCGAGGTGCAGTTCCTGAAGAAAGCAGTCGACGTCCTCTGCCAGTGTCGTGCCACACTCATGTACACTTACGTCTTTGCCTTCTACCTCAAAAAGAATAATCAGTCCATTATCTTTGAGGTAGGAGAAAACATGGTTGTCAGGAGTTCAGATTACGGAGTTAAGCGAAATAGGGATATCACACTTGGAGAAGCCGTTGGCCCCAGTTGTACAGAAGTGTTTCGGTCTTANCGCGGAAGATGTAGGTCTGGCTGTTAAGTACGCGGGTTTGGTTTTGATCAAATGAAGAAATTTCAGTTTTTTCAATCAGTCTTGATGTTCTGAGCCAGTTACTAGTGTGTTAAACAGCGTATATCTAATCCTACTATTTATTTCGGTACTGATTTCAGTTGGATTAAAGAAAAAACAACCTTCTTCCTCTCCTTCCACCCCAAAATACTCTTTTTTTCTTTTTTTTTTTTTTTTTTTTTCCAATTTGA
>VXBL01008569.1:349213-389715 GCA_013400195.1 Aramus guarauna
GGGGGGGGGGAATGTGTGTGCGTGTCTGGGTCTCTGTCCTCCAACCGCCACCGCCGCCTTCCCGTCGGGCTTAGCGCCCGGCTCCTCTATGGTTGTCCCGGAAGTGCTTTGCGCGGGGGTAACCATGGTAACGGGCAGCTGCTTCCCGCTACCGGAGTCATGGCGGAGCCGCAGGCCGCACCGGTGAGGAGCTGCCGGCCTTCCTCCTGCCTCACGGGCANGGTAACGAAGGCCGTTTGGTGCATCTGCAAATGATCTGGAAAAAACGGTGGCTACAAAGTTATTTGGGTGAGGAGGAAATACAGTAAACGACAGGAAAGTCTTAATGGTGCTGAGCGATAGGACTTTGAGTTGGAATGATGGGTATGGATTTAAAAACTGCAAATATATTAAAAAATGAGGAAAAATGAGGGGGTTTGTGCTGGTTATTGCTGCTTAGGAACGAGTTCTTGGAGCTGGGTAACTCTGTGAAAATATCAGTTCAGCTCTTCACATTAGGAATCAGAAAAGTGAATAAAATGTTAGAAAATATTAAGAAACAAAGCTGGTAAAAGCCTTTTCTGCCTACATCTGAGGTGTTCCCATGTCTTGGATACTATGTGCAGTTCTAGGCCTCCCTGTTTCCGATAAAAAGAGTAAAATGAGAAAATGTTACCAAAATGGGATGAGGGATAAGGGTAGACTGAATCTCTGTTTTAAGAAATTGTTTATTAAGGAGAGGGGAAGGCAACACAGGTCTATAAAATCCGGTGTTGTGTCTGGGGAAGGGGAGTGAGGAATGTTTCTTCCCCAAGAAACAAAAATAAAAATGCTTCCCTGTGTAATCCTGTTTCTCTTCTGTGAAGGCTTGATTTTTTTATTTTTTTTTTAATGGAAAATAGGAAAACAGTAGAAGATGCATTTATTTTCCTCAGACTGGGTACCTGCCTGTCCGTGAGCTCTGGGCAATATTTGCAGGTGGAGGTTGGTCCGTGCCTGCAGACCCTGATGGTTCCCCAGGAACGACTTTGTTCTAATGAACTTTATAAATGTTTTATAAGAAATGCTTTTTTTTTTTTTTTTTCTCCCTGTGTGATCTCTAATTAGCATCTTCAATGCTTGAGTTTTCTTTTTTTACAAGGTAAAGATCACTTTCTAGAAACCCAATAAATGGCAGTGAGCCTACGGAACAGGGACGTACTGTAAAATAAGCGGGTTTAATCCCCTCTCCCCAGCTACGGCCAGGGAAGATCGGTGCTTGTCTAGCAGCAATGATGCTGGTTTTATGCCCTCTTTTGGGATTTGCCAGTTGTCCTTTCCGATTATTTTGTGGAATAGATCTTCAAGAAACCTCGCCTGGTAGATTTAATACTCCTCTTTTCTGTCTTTTCAGGTTTCTTCATTGCCAGTGGCTACAGAACCTCCAAAGCCCCATCCTAAAAAAGGTTTGTTTGAAGACGTGATTGTGTTTCTTGGGCCGGTTGATTTTAAGATTTCTTTTATAGTTTGTGCAGCTGTCTAGTAAGAAATGAATGTCCGCTGGGAAAAGACTATTTAGACTGTAAACTGCTGAGTACAAGTACTTTTTTTCCAAGGATCTATGTGATGGTTAGCTCCGTGCTGTTTCAGGCTGACTTATTGTACCTACAGCCTGCATCGTGTTTGCCTATAAACTGAAAAACTGTTGATTTTATCATGTACTTGTTGGGCTGCTAATGAGTTGGATACTCGTTTATCTTTTTAAATCATAAGAGGAGTTTGTTCGTTTTAGGTTCTTCGGAATAATGACTTGAAAGGATCCTGGGGAACTAACGTTGTGTCTCGTTGATTTTTCATGTTGCGTTTTCTAAGTTTTGGGGTAAAAGAGATGTGCAAGTGCGATCAAACCAGTCATGTTGTAACTGGTTTTAACTGTAATTTGTTTGATTTTGGGGTTGGGGGTTTTTTCATACTGAAAGCGAGAATTACTGAACTCAGTCTGAGTTGTTGTTTTGAAATCTTGGCTGATGCTGAACTGGAACAGAAACAATTTCAGTTATCGGTTCAAAATATTTGACTAAAGCATGACGTTCTGTAAGGAGTTCACTCAGGCGTAGTGAACTCACATTCCTAGTACGGATCTGTTCACTCTAGAGACTTTTCCGCCTACCTAAGGCGAGGTTTGGGTGGTTTTTTGGGGTTTGTTTTTTTTTTTTTTTTTTGGTGGATTAATCAAATGCCAATTCTTGGCAGCAGAATTCCAGCACTCGAGCAGAATATTGCTATCCTGGAGGTGGTGCTTGCTGTAGACCTACAGCTGTTGGCTTGCACAAGTCCAAGCCTCTTTTGTACGTTGCCCGGAGCTGAGAGGAAGCAATTGCTATAGCTTCAGGCCTGTGTGCAAGTAAAAATAACCCCCAAATTTACTTTTATCTTGACTGCCAACTCTTTCAGAGTAAGGACAGCTGTTGCTTTGAACCAGTTAGCATGGCTTCCATGGAGGCATTGATTCACTCCTTAGCGAGATGGTTCGTCTCCATCCTTTTCTATAAAGATTATGACTTTGATCTCCTCATCCTCAATAACCCCCACCTCGTCCTGCCTCCTTGCGCAAGTCCCATCTCTGATATTTGTGCCGGTTTTACTGGACAGTGTACGTTTGCAAGGTCCCTAAATAAAACGTCCGTAAAGGGATCAGGCTGATGGTGTTTGCCAAGAGGTGGCAGCGCTCTTTCCTGGCGGGCTCAGATCTATTAAATCAACTCTGCATAATTCATGAGCGAACGGAATAGCTGAAAAAGAAAGATGGGGCCATCAGCCGTACAAACAAGCGGTGGAGGTGTGCCGGAGAGAAGCTGTCGTGCCTCTGTCAGCTTGCTTGTTAAACTGTCGGTCAAGTGCCTTCCTGCTTTTAGGTGTGCGCAATTTAATATCGATTGTTTGGGAGAATGAACTGCGGTGGTTGAAACTTTCTTAACGGGGCTTGTTTCTCCAGATCCTGCCTGCTGTTTGATAAAGGGCTGCTTGTTCGTGGCACCCGAGGAGGGTTTTTTTTTCCAACTCAGTAGCATTTTGCATTAACGGCCCTGAAACAGAGCTGGCCGCTTGTTTTAAAAGGGCCAACGCCAACGTTCCTTCAGGTTTTTTAAGGTTGGAAGCCTGAGGCTGCAAAGGCCATGCGAAAGAATCGGTCTGTCTCCATCACCAGGCAATGCTCCTCCCAGCTCCTTCATCCGGTGTCGGTGTTCGCACAACTGTGTGCCAGAGGGGAGAAACTAGTAAATGAAATCCAGTTATTGGTGGCTCCGGATCTTCCTTTTATACCAATACAACCCTTGGCTCAAAATTAACTATGGTGAATTAAAAATAGAATCGAGCCTGTGACTTTTGTAACTGTGTTTTGTGGCTCTTAAGGTAAATTGAGGCATCTCTGGTACCTGGCACGCCTCGGGTAGTTCTTAAATGAAATGCTTTGGAAGCCTTTGTGCTTTGCTGTTTAACCTTTGACTGCGTTGCCTTCAGTGCAGCGGGCAAAAGCTGATTTGTGCTGCCCGATTGTTAATCTCTAGGAAATGAGGGCGGCGAAAAGATTTGTAATAGGGAGTGATGTAACAGCGCGCTTTGTGTGTGGGTGTGATGCTGGGGGCACGTGAGGGAGGAGGGGAAAGAATGAAAGTGATGTATGTGCTTTTGTGGAGATTGGCATGAAAGAACAGCATCTTTTTCCCGTGACAGGTTGTTGGTTTTGGTTTGTTTTTTTTTCCAATTAGATTTTTCTAGAACATCTGAATGAAGTATCTCATCCTATTTTGGTTTCACTGAGAATTATGGTGAACTTTAAGGAGCCAGGCAAATTGACATCAGTTCTGTGTGAATAGAGCGGTGCTGCTCAACTTATTTTAAACTGACATTTTTAAACACGGAATGGTAACTTTCTGTTGCGGCAATTTGCCTTTTTACATTTGCATCGGATTTTCAAGTAGGATGCAAGAGAGATACTGAAACCAACATTAACGCAAGCAGGTCTATGAAATATAGAGACCAGATGGTATATTATGGTCTGCTACGAACAGTTTGGCATGGATAAAATTTGTGCCCAAATAGAGCGGGTATTGCAGTAACTAAAGAAAGTCATCGTACACCAATGTAGTAGAGTACGACCAAGTCATCGCTGAAGTCCTAACTTTAATGGATTCAGATTGTCGTGTACTGGGTAGGAGGGAGGTATTAAACGTATGTGTCTGAGAACGTGATCTCAGATTTGCAAAAAGTCATTTGAGTGACAAAATGCACACGCGAGGTTCGGTGCTTAACCAGAAGGAACGCCAGAGGACGGCGTTTTCAGTCTGATGCCGATACGTTGAATACTGTTGAACCGTGCAACCCGAGAGTCGCGCGGCTTCCCATCGCTGTTGCGTTGCTTTCCTCCCGTGGACGCTCCTTTGATCCTGTCCGTGAGACAAGAAAAAACTCCCAAAAAAAAGTTTAGTAACCCGGTTTTACGGCTCTAAAACGAGAATTACTTTGAGTTAAGAGGCAGAATTTGCTCTTCAATTAGCTGCTGTCAGGGCTGATCTGTCTGTGGCTTTTAGGAAAACCCGAAGGGCTGGGATTTAAGAAAGTCTGTCTCGCAGGCGGGTCGGCCCAAAGGGAAGACGATGAGCGTTCAACAAGCGCGTAAATGGTCTGGAGCAGACTGTGGTGGTGGTGGGGAAAGGCGTCATACGCAGCGATTGGGTCAGAAATCTCAACATCTAGCAATCTAAATTAAAGGGCCCGGCGGAAGGCAAACTCCTCGGAGTATCTTGTAGCTGCGCTTGGTGACAACCATTATTCAGCAGCTGACACGTTGGTAGCTAAAACCATTCATTATTTTGTCCTTTACCCCCCGTGGGGAGAACCGCTCTAAAAATCAATTCCCTTTGTTGCCACATCAAGATCCATAACTCTCCCCGTGTTGATATTTTGTCCCCATGCAATTGATGGTAGAAGAAAGGCAGCCCTGTTCCTTGAAGCTATGTAGAGTTAATATCAGCCCGCTGAGATGGGGTTTTAATCTCCCTCCTGCATTTTAAATTAATCAGATATTTTCCGAAATGCTTTACTGGTTTTGAATTGAAATAGGCTGCCTCCCATCTTTCCGCTTTCCTTTTGCCACACAGGCCAATCAAGTCATTTTTATAGTAACTGATAGTACTGTAGTGGAGAAGCGCTTTTACCAGCTTGTATTGTTGATTTTTATGGAACGTATCCTGAATTTATTTCCCTTTATTGTGGAAAAAAAAAATATTTAGAAAGGAAGTTCTGGGCTCATGTTAGTCTAATAACAGTTCAGAGGTTAGTGGAACGATTTTAAATGCATTTGGATTTCTACATAAATATTAGACCTCAGATTTTCTGAGATACGTGATGGCTTTTTAATAGCAGGGTAGAATCCTTATATATATATTCACACACAATAATAAATACACTGAAGCAAAATAAAATAGATTTCACTTGAGTCACTGGGAAGAGCTTGGGCTAGAAATCCATTAGACTGTGGAGAAGGAGAACTCTGAATTGTTACCAACCATCTCTATGTTTGCCCAGGGAAGGGTGAGGTAGATAATTTTCAAAGCAAAAATCTTCCCCTTGTGAATCGTAAAAGGATTAGCAGGGATTAAGTGTTCTCCCCAGTCCTGGCCACTGGGATATTTTTTGGATGCTTTGTAGGTATGTTTTTTTCCTAGGGTTTGAAGTAAGGAATTCTGCCTTGGATTAACTGTGACCTTCGGCAAAGCGCTTTGACTTTTGTTTCTTCCCATTTATCACCCACAAGATTGGTCTAATATCCAATGATGGTATTTGATGCTGTGGGCTTTCAGTTAACAAAACGTTTGGAAACGTTAAATGAAAAATTATCTTATAAATGGATGTATTGCAATCCTACTTGGCCTTTTGAGTGCCGTTAAGGATCGTACTGAAGGGTGCGGGTGAGATGCATGGGAGAAATTTTATAGGGAGAAATTTTAGCGGCCAGGTCTGCCTGTTGGGCATTTTAACACACTCAACGCATCCCATCAGAGGACTTCTGTAAAATAAACCAGGTGTCTGGATGTTTCAAGACCTGTGAGTCTTCATCTTTTTTTTTTTTTTTTTTTGGGGCAAGTTCCACTTCTGTCTTGTATAATGACAAGCATAACTAGCAAAAATGTCTTGTAAGGCTGGGGCGAGACATTGAAAGGGAAGAACTGAAGTGCCCTCTGCTTTTATTGCATTCAGAAAGTAAGTTGCTGACCTGAGATTAAAACAGCTGATGAGGTAGGTTTATCAGCACGCGCAAACGCTCGGTGTCCCTTTGTAAGTAATAGCAAAGTTCGATTCGATTTGGCCGTTGCAGATAAATGAGGTAATAGAAATAGGGAAGCGCGGGATGTAAATGTGTGTTTTAAAGCTGTGGTTGTGTGCTGTACTTAAACTCTGCGGTAATGAGGGTGTTGTTCTTTGTGGCTCAAAGTTACCACACTTTTACCACATAGAAACCTGGGGTTTGGATAGATGACGATGACACAGTATTTTGCATCTTACCAGGGTAGTTTCTTTTTGTTTAATCGAAGTTTGAAATCTTCTCAAGTGGCGTGCGTTATTCTTGTCCAGCTAAATCCCACGTCGGTGTTTAGCTCATCTACTGATAGTGCCGTCCTTTCCGGCTGGGTGCTCATCCTTGAAGCCAAGGGTGTAGTTAATGGTTCTAATAAAAACTAATTGCACGTGCTGATGTGACGGGCAGTAAAGCTCGCTTTATCCGGTATTGACTCTGGTTAGGAAGTGCTCGTCACGATAAGCAAACTCAGAAGGGGACTGCCAGGTAATAAATAACTTTCTGTTTATGCAAAAGTAATAAGTGGCTTCTGATGATCCATCCTGCAAAAATGCACCTTGTGCTCTCTCTGGGCGACTCCCGCTTGCGCAGATGAACCGATGGGGATCCCTCCTGCTCCTGCAGATAGTTTAAGGGATCCCGTAAGTATTTTAACAGCTCGAGCACTCTGAAGAGCAGGAACTTTTTAGTACCCTGAGGAGTCGATTCTGTGCGCTTTCAGAGCTGATAATTTCTGAATTCCTGATACGTTTCCTTAAATCAATATAAATCTGTTCTTTGAGCCGGCTTCAAAGCTGCCTTTGAACTCCTAACAGTGAAGCTGCCTGACAAATCCAGATAAAAACCAACCCCCCTTGAGTTAAATTAATTAATACTTTTAAGTGTGTCAAAAAGAAAAAGACGTTAGTGGGAATGTTGCGGTTGGGGGGCAGCAAATGCAGTTCCTGTGTCTGTACATCCCAATTTGTTTCTATTTGGCCACGTGCAAGCCGGATTTTTTTAGCTCATTTAAACCTACAACCTTGTGGGAAGAATATAACATAGATTAGTTGGTAATTACATCATTGTTTTAGGTAAGAGAATTAGATATTTTCATCTCTCTGCCATAAGTGGGTAGTAGTGCTGTGCGTATTTTGTTCAGAATCTGTTAGTTTTGAACGGCGAGATTAAAAAAAAAACCCCAAATAATCATTTTTGGGTAATTCAATTGTATAAAATACTTCATCCTCTTCTCCCCAAAATAACAGGCCAGTAATCCCTGCGCCACAAAGAACTGGTAATATTTGAGTTTGAATGTGCTAGCACAGCTCTGCCCTCTTGTGTGTGTGTGTACGTTAATATCTGCGATTACCGGATCAAGGAATCCTTTGCAGACACCAGAGCAGGTGTGGTTTTTTTTTTTAATCTCAAGCCTGCTATCACCATAAAGGTTTAGTGCTCATTTTTAAATCCGAAGATTCGTGGTTTCGGGTCTAGCTTTACGTCATTTGGCGGTTGTCAACCTACTTCGTTTCCTCTCTGTAAAAGGGGAAAATCTGTATCTGCTTCTTAAGCCCACTGCAAACTTAATTTGGCAATGAAAAGTGCCATAAAAGTGCTACCTCTTGTAGAAAGCAAGTATAATCTGACTTTTTTTTTTTTAATTTGCTAATTAAGACATATATTACACTAGGAGGGTGAAGTTCATTAGCCCAGCTTCAGAGGACCTAACCGTATGGTTGCAGCATATTACTTTTGGATGACATTGAAATCGGTAAATTTATTTTTCGAGGTTCCTTTGAAAGTCCCTGGTGCTAGGCGAGTTTCTTTTGTATTTTAAAGCATTCACCTTCGCGTTCGTCTGTTGGCGTGCTGCTTACGGATAAAATGGCACCTCCTATTGTGAATTTAAAAATCATTTTATACAAAATAGGAAGTAAATTTAGGAAGGTTGGGATTCATCTTTTTGGATTGAGATATCTCTGACGTAGAGCAAGGCTGAGGAGATCACCTGTGCTCCGTAGTCAGTTGGTGGAAAGCCCGTCTGATGCCATTCCTCTGACGTCTCCCAGCCACCTTATCTTGGGATGCGACGAATTGCTCCCTGAGGACGCGTATTCCTCTCCCATAAAGACAACTCAAGGCAGGTAACTTAGATATCTTCATTTTCAGGCGCTTCACTTGAGGGGGATGCAACTTGAGTTCGAGCCTTTGAGTCTTTAGTGACATAATTACGTGTTGGCTTTAGCCCAGCTCTCCACCATCATCCATTGCGTAGGAATGATGGGACTCGCTGAAAAAGGAACAGCTCACCGAGGGCTTTTAAAATAAAAGATATCTTCGTTATTCAGTGCAGAGCCTGTTGTCGTGTTTATCTTCAGCTATCAGATCCCATAGGTAAATTCCCTGGTGCTGGAAGGTTCTTCCGTGTCATACTCAAAACCGTGCGTTATCCATTAAAGGCTTTGAAGAGACAATTCGTGCTTTTTGCGGCTCTGTGACAGAAATCGGAGTGAGGTTTCTTGCAGTTTTACAGTGTCTTAACGAAGAGACTGTTCATTCACTCCTTCCAGGGTCTGTCCCCTTTGCCGCAGACGTTTTAAGCTGCGTAACAGGCGCTGCAGAAATCCTGTGATTTAGTCACTGTTTTATTCATATTTCTCAACGATTTCATTCACTATCTGACCTTGATTCATTTTTATATTATTCATCGTTGCGAGGATGAGGCGGGGAACCTGGTGAAAATACTGGCGTGTTCCTCTAATTATAGATGTGCTCGTGTAATTAAAGACTGTATCATTAAGACATTCATGCAGTAGGGAAGAGTGAAGGTTTCACGGGCAAATATTCATCCTGGGACAGTCATAAGACCTGGAAAACTTTATCCTGAGGCAACAAGTCTGCAAAATTTTGCGTATTCAAAAAATAGGCTCTGGGAGTAGGAAATGTTGAACCGTTTGCAAGACCAAGTTTAAAATATTCTTCTTTTGGTAGTGGATGAAATGAGGACAGCTTCGGTTCTAGGTATTACTCTGTATTGAGTGGGGAAATTTCAAAGACCATCAGGGCTGGCTTGTGGTGCTCTCCCTTTTGTAATTTTATTTTATTTTTATTTTTTTTAAGAGGAAAGCTTTTTTACAAACACCTTATAATGACTTTCATTTCAATTTCTGTGCAAAATACCTCGCGCCGGAGACAGAAAAAAAGACTTAAGCGTTAAGAATTTAAGCCAAAGGAAAGATTAGACTGGAAATCCCAAAACTACCGTGCTCTCGATACCGGAATTAATGAGAAGCTGGTTACGCAGGTTATTTTGGGAATGCCTGCAGCCAGCGTTGCTTCGTTTGCGGGGGAAATATCTTCCATCCCTGCTTTGCTGTGGGAGGAGACGGTGGGTAGTCACCAGTTAATCTCTCAGGCCTCCCGTGCTATTTATAAGCCATTTTCTTTCGGAAGCCCTCTGCGATGGCGTACTCTACCTCCTTTATTTAGGAACAAAAGTTGGCAAATAGACTCCCAGAGGGAGCCCGGTCTCCTTCTTGCCTACAAGAGCACAAGGCATCAAGCAGGAAAAAAAAAAAAAAAAAGGTTTAAATGGAGAAAATAATAGTTGGGGTGCTACGCCAGGGGTCTGGATCTTTGAATATCTCCAAGCGTAGAGTCCGCATCCCCGGGGATTTGAGAACTGTTGCGGTGAATCAGCTTATTTTTTCTAGATTAGGTCGCGTTTAAAAGCCAAAATAGCACCAGTGCTTTCAGATCCTTGTTTTTCTTCTATTTGGAGCGTGTGCCTTTGCTCAGCAGTCGGCGCTGACCGTCAAAATTGGCTCGTGTAGAGGAAACAGGCTTTCAGTTTTGGTTGGGTTTTTTTTTTGAGCAAATCAAGAAGATTATACGTTTCCAACTTCCTTTTTAAAGTACGCGTTTGTTCCTGAAGTTCATGCCAATTTTATTTGAATCAAATTTTAGGCTTGAATTTAAGCAATCTTAAGCTTGAATCCATTTTTTTGTGTCGCGACAATTAGGCTAATGTACTTGTGCATGTATGTAATGTATGTAATTCCCCCTTCTCTCATCGAATGGAGTCAGGATGGCAGAGTGGGATCTCGTCAGCCTCGTACTGCTAATGGAGATTTCCCAGTAACCAGACTGGTTCTGCCACTGGGAACATCCCTGTGGCATTGGGAAGTCCGGACTGGTCACAAGTGTATATTTATTTACAGATCTCCCCATTTTACCTTAAGGTAAAACTGGAGCAGCACGTAGTAGAAGACATTTATATCGAATAATCAGTGTAGGTATTCGCTTTGTAAATAAAAACATTTTTATTTGGAGTCACTCAGAACTCTAAATGTCTTAAATCAGAAAAATCACTGAAGGCTGAGCTAGCAGCTCTTTAAGATTTATGCAGTGTAAACTAACAACAGAAAAATGCCCTTTTTTTTCCTTTGCTGTAGTGTATAAATCAGCTTGAAGATAACAATTTTCAGCTCTTCTCTATATATAGCTCTGGCTAATTTTCCTGCAGGGGGAGGTGTAGAGTCAGAAATGTTGTTTTTTTGTTGAAACCGGCTGCTGTTTTTCAGGCTCCTTCCAGTTTTCTCTGCGTCTTGCGAAGCTATTAATACACGGTGGGAAGATCACAGCTATGAATTATGGCTTTCTTGCCAGCACTAGAATTGTATATGATGAGTTTCATTAACCCCAGCTGACTGTAAATAACGAGGAACCATACGGGTTTATTGTTTGATTTAAAGGTGTTGAGCAGCAATTTGCAAAAGGAAAAACCAGAGGGAAGGGGATTAAACGGAGAGAACGGTGACAGCAAAGGGCTCGCTCCTTTTTTTCTGTTGTTTTTATCCGTTTTGCAGGTATTTGGGTACGCAGACGCCTGTATTCTCACATACGTATGTGTATGCTCACGCGCGATGGGTGAAATACAGCAGCCTCCTCTGGGTGGTGATTTTTGGTGTTATTTTTCAACGTTACTGAGTCTTGAATACATTATGTCTCCGTTTTCAAACTCCAAGGATAGATCCCGGCGTAGGAAGGCCAACAACATTCCTCTATTCGTTTTCTTTCAAAGCCATAATGTATTTAGATTGCTACATTCTCAATAAAAGCCTTTGAGTGTCCGAGTGAAGAAGAGGATTTCTTGTGAAATTAATCTGTGCGCCAGCCTAGCTGGGAATTTGTAGGATGCTCCACTGCTATCAAGGCAGTCTGTTATTTTTTCAATCTAAAGGCCTTGAGATTAGAGCTTAAAAATGCTTTCTATCCGGTATTCATACCTTCTTCTGGAACATACAATTCCCTGGCAGCAGTACGTCGGTTTAGAGCAGCTCTTTGAGTTTGTGCCTTCTTTTTTTTAATATTATTTTTGTTTAGAAGATGCGCCTTACCTCTTTTTCACCGGTTTTACAAACAGTAAGGTAATTCCTGGCGTTGTGAAGCTCAAGGCAGAAAGGAGACGCGCACAGCCGGTTTCATCCTCGCCTTTCCCTCCCTATCAATGTTGATTTAACATGGTTGTGAGAGCGCCGAGCTTCATTTTGGTCTGTAACCTTCCCCAGGCTCTGCAAGCGGGAATAATCGTAACCCTGGCAATAATGTCAGCAAATGTCTCTAGGAAGATGGGTTGGGAATTGAGGGATGGGGCAGATGTTGGTCCTGAAGGACTTTGATGCGTTGCCGCTCGGATTTGGATGCTCTCCTGCAGCGGCGAGTGAATTGCCTTTATGCCGTTTTGAGTTTGCTGTTAAGCCGATGACCGGAATTACTTTAAAATGGGAAATGAATCTCATAATCGAAAAGATCAATCCTGTTTCTGTGCCTTGCCTGATGGTGGGAGGTGATAACCTCGCTCCCTCATGGCTTCGCCGCAGCAAAGCTTCCCGCTTTGATTTCTTCAGAGCAAGATGCGCTTTACCAAGTTCTTCTTTGGTGCCGTTCTCTTAATAGCAAAATATTACGACAGAGACTTGAGTCGTTGCCTCTGTGTGTGTTTATTTTGAAAATACCCGTGTGCTTCAATGCTGGTTTACAACATGCAGTTTTTAATTAGAATTCGGAAAGGGATAGTTGAGTCAGGATCTAAATTAGGCCTTTTGGATAGTTTTACCCATGTATGCGGTACCTACTGCGATGGATCCAGGCGACGCCTCGTGAGGCTGCTGCAGAATAAAAAATAAAAATACTTCCGTTTAATTACTTTTCTGAAGATTTTTTGTTCTCTACCTGTCCTATATGTTACGTGGGGTTTAGGTTATTATGGGTTTTGGCCTGTTCTTCTTTGTATCTTCTGGAGTCTTTTGCTTTTCTGCTTCTCCTCCGGGCTCTTCTGGCTGCTCTTGCTCAGGTCACTGCAGGTTGGGTTGCAAAGCTGGAGGGATGGGGAGTGAACTGGGGCTCAGACTCTTTCCAGTAAGCTGGTGTGGAAAAACTGGGCTCTGATCCCTTTTTTTTAGTCTGGTGAGACTAAAATGTGTTCTTGAGCTCTTTCTCCACCTCAGAGAGCCGTAGCTGATCTGTGCTTTTCACAGGAAGGATGCTAGGGTGCTCCAGGCTGCTGACAGTTTGCACGCTGGAGGAAATAAGGTGAAAAGCTGCCTGGTGGCTACAGTTATGCCGTTATGTTCAAATCCACTTTACTCTGGCTGTCCCCACAACAAAAGTGGTCTTTCTTCACCTGGCAATTTCTTTAAGAGGACGACTGGTGCTTTACCCGTCGTTTTCCCCAGGAAATCTGATAGGAGCCTTCCGGGGCTTTTTTTTAATTCCTCCTCTCTCTTTACAGCAATTTCAACCCCCTTTTATTAAATCTAAACCCCACTGTTTGATAGTTCATATCTAAGCTATAATTACCCAAATGAAGATGCAAGCACAAAATAATTTCCTAGGGAGGTTTACACAAAAGGGAATAACTCTGATTCCCCACCCCCAGGTCCTTTGAGAAAAATCTATAAGAGGATGAAAAAGCAAAGAGTGATGATAGCGCAGCACAGATACAAACCTGATGATCTTACTCCAATTCTGTCGGGGTTTCTGCTCCGGTGGCTTCCTTAAAGGAGTATTGTCAGAAAGAAAAATCACATTGCTGGAAGTGGCTTGTGCAATCAATCACTGGCCACCGAGAAAGTGGGGGATCAGATGGATTCCCTTTTGAATTCAATCAAAACACACTTCAAAGAAACTGGCATGTCTCTTGGCTGAGGTATTTAATCATAGATTTGGTTCCTGCCTCCCTGTCGCAGTTGCTTAATGAGACAAGACTTTTGTAATCCCAGAGAAGAGAGGCCAAAAGATAATTACGCAAGTTATATACTCGCTGTGATACCAAGTTTTTGGATAATTGTGTTTTCTTGGACTGGCCCTTGAGCAGATTGATTTACAGAAAATAATGGCTTTTTTTTTTTTCCTCGCCTCTGCTAGAATGGTACAAACTACTATTTTCTAACCTGTAGTCCCTGCTTCCCTGCAGTACCTGGATTATTTGCGAGGGCTCTGCAAAAGGTGACAAAGAAAAGCGCGTCTTCATATGATCCGCAGCAGTTACATATGAGAAACTTCTGCGGGTCCATATATTGAAGAAGGTGGAAAATTGCGATGTAGACAGCCAGAGGAACTTGATGAATGTGCTCGGCTCCTCCTGGCGAGGCCAAATTCGGTGGCCTGTCCCCGAGCAGAAACCTTCTGAGCGACCGGTAGCGGCAGTGTGTGTTCCCAGCTCTAATTAGTGTGAGATTGCAAACCATTATATGCCATATGGAACCTCCACTGTTCCCGATCCTTGTGCTTGAGAAGACCGAGACGTGCTGCCAGGGCTTCTTTCTGTTCTTCTGCCTCTCGGAGCAGCTCCCCCGGCCGGATTCGGCCATACGTCGCTGTTCAGGCCGATGCAGCAAGAGCTGAGCGACACACATCATGTGCGCGTGTGGGGTTTTTTTTAGGTATTCTGTGGGTAATTCCTAAACTTGGAAAAAATACGTGGATATTAGAACCAGCAATGATTGAATCGGGTCCTTTCAGAAGGCACCGAATGTTTTCTTCTTTTCTCTGGAGCTAGAGTCCCAAACAGCTGGGGATTTGTATTTCCCTTTTCTTCAGAAAAATGCAGCCACCCTTTGCAGTGGGACAGCCTTTATCTGGGGAAGCAAACCTAAAGGAGATAAATGCACCAGAAGTGGGTAACTCACTGCTTGCATTGGGGAAAACAGAAATGCAGATTAAGATGGTTGCAGCTCTGGAGAGGTGTATAAATAAGTTGCATTACTTCTTTCTGCCTCGGCATAGAGTAGAGAGGCCTGATAATAATCCCTTACTTCCCACAGCCCTTTTTTAAGGGGATCTGACACGTTCCTGTGTCAAATTTATGAATTCCTTCACAATTTCTACGTCCTCCTCCTCTGCCCTCTACGGGTTTCACACCAGCTTTGGTTCGTGGTGTTTAGGTTGGATTTTTTTAAGAGAAGCGGTCAAACTGTTCACATATTCTTTCTGGAATAGGTTCAGGGAGCCTATCAGCTTTCTTCTATGAATCTCTGTGTTCAGATATAAGATTTGCTTATTATATCTATGAATTAATCTAGACATCTTTTTTGAAAGACATCAGAATTGGTTGCCTTTTTTCAATTTGCTTGTCTTAGGGAAAAAGAAAAGGGAAAAAGAGAGTAATGTCCTCTCAGTCAGGTTTGTTGCTATTTCCAAATGAGTTTTAGGAGCGTAAAAACTCCATGTGTTTTCCCAATTCCGCATAGCTTTCCTCAGCGTATCGCCGGGGGAAGCAAAACTGTTTTATCTCTGCAGATGTGAACGCCGTTCACTTCTGTGTCTCCTGGTGTGTTTTGATTTCTCTGTTTTCTTTCTTTTAGGTAACTCCGCTGGGTTTTTGCAGTCTCGGTCCCGGAAATCAGGCGGTGTCTGCTTTACCCTTTTCTTTTACAGCTTGGTACTTTGCTCGGCACTCACTCTGGCATTCAGCATTTCTTCCTTCCCAAGCCTCTTCTCAGCAGGCGTTTCCGTAGTGTGGGAGTGGAGTAGACTGTCCCTCCAGTCTTAAAAGTGTGAAAAAGCTTCAGGAATAAACCAACCGATCTTCCATCCGCTCGCTGATGTACTGTCCTCTTAGCATTTGTGTAGGCTCTAACATAATTTAATCTTTCCCATCTCCACCAGCCAGGTAGTTTTTTTTGTATATTTTAATGTCTGGTTCAGTGCTTTGTATCGGATAGTGGCACCAGGAGATGCTATGCAGGAAGAGCGCGGAAGTCCGGCCGCTTTCTGCGGTGCATTTCTCGCATCCCCAAGTGCTGCGTTCCTTGGAAAAGAAAGTTCTGTCAAACCCCGGCACCCGTAGTAACTTACACAGGGAGGTAATTACAAATCTGCAACCCCTCAGTGGACTAGAGAACAGCAGCCCTCCAGACTCTTTGTGAAATGGTGTTTTTTCAATAAATTTATAGCTATTTAGGCAGCCTCTTAACTTGTCCCTTCATGGTTTCATCGTAAGAAGGGCAAATAGAAGATGTGAAGTCATCAGAAATCAGTGAATCTGATCTGGGAACGTGCATATTACAATGCCTTCCTTACAAAGATCCAGGTATTACACAGCAGAGCAGAATTTGAGGATGTTTGGATCCCTGATCTGTGGGTTTCCGTAAGCTTAGCTAGTTTGGATTACGTTTTTTGTTTGGATCGTGGTTTTTCTATTTGTTTTTAGGGTAGTTGAACCTTCCTTGTAAGGTATTTGACCTTAATTTGCTGGTGTGCACGCTTAAATCTCAGCTCTGGTATAAATATGGCTGGATATTCTGGAATTTAAGGAAAAAAACAAACCCAACAACAAATCCAGAATGGCTTCACAAATCTTTTTTTTTTCCCAACTTTATCAGTGGAAGAAATTCAGGTTGTTTTTAAGTGCTCTCAGCGGTACTAGACTTGGTGTGAATTGTGGGGGAGAACCTGGTATGTAATCCTTGCACGACTAAAGCTCAGTGTTTCTAAAAGATAATAACGCTTTGCACCGATAAACATCTCCCAACACGATTCAGTCCTTCCAGCTCCAGAGCTGCTTCTCTCTTACATCTGATCGTGACCCGCGCAGAGGGAACGGCGGACCATTTCAAGTAAAACCTTCTGCTCTGGCTTGCTGGAAGCTGAACCCGCATCTCCGTCGGTGCCGTGGGTCCGTGCCGCGCTCCGTGGGGCTGGGAGAAGGTGCTGAATCGCCCTCGTCGCTGCCCCGGCTCCTGCGACCGTCCTCGCCTTGCTTTGCTTCTTGCGCTTCTGTCACAATATTGACTTGCAAACATAGAGCTTTTTTGCCAGTTGCTATAGTTACCTCGCAGCTACCGGCATCTGAACTGTAGAAATGAGTAACAAGCAATACATTTCAAGCCTTAATGAAATGCACAGTAGTGTGTTAAACTTTTAAACCCAACGCGAATATCGCTAAGCAACATCCATTCGTGATTTGCCATAATTACTGCTGCAAGCTCCTTAGGATTGAAATGCCAGAACACAAGTCTCTCTCCTCCACTGCATCAAATATGTTTTTCTGCCAGTAGCTTCACGGTATCTCAGACCTGTGATGTTTCACAGTCCCTTTGCAGTTATTTGACCTCTTTAAATTATTCACACCTTCAGACCAGCAACACCTCCAAAATCTCCTTTGGTGTGTATCACCCATTTCCTTCTCATTCAGTCTCAGAAATTTATTTTAAAGACTTTTGATTCTTCTGCCCTAGTTCCAAAATGTGAATCCAGCTCGTTTCCTCCAAGCTGCTTCTTGCGTATTTGGAAGAACCGATTCTGCCGAACCAGCGTTAGCGTTGAATTAAACCCTGTGCGGCGTTTTCGGTGCTTGGAGCCGTTTGCTCCAGTAACCGCACCAGAAACAGCCGATCCCTCAAGTCTTTCGAGGTGGCGGTTTTATTTAGTGTCTACTTTCAACAATGCGTTTTATCCATCCGTTTGAGAGGTAAAACGAAACTGGATGCAGGTTGTATGTCCACACTCCAGTCGAATGATTAATTGCACTGCCCGGTTGTGCTTGCGGATCGGGTGGTTCGGAATATCTCTGTGCCGTGCCCAGTTTCTCTGCCGATCGGTCTGATTTCCCGCATTCTGTTCATATTTTACATGTAGCACTGGAGTTACCAGTCCTAGAGAGGAAGAACTGGTTGATCTATCTACTGTATGTTCGCAGAGACTACGACGAGTGTAAGGTAAGAGCTGCTTTTGAGACTTTGCATTACGAAATATTTTACTAATGTTATGAAATGATAGTTTTCATATCAGTTTTCAAACCACCCTCTCTCCTGACCTCTTTTGGAGTAAGAGGACTGGGAAAAAATACAAGTAAAATAACTTTAATCTTCTCAAATCATCGGCTACCTTCAGGATGCAGTTCTCTGGAGCAATCTGTGAGCTCAGTATGTCCTTGGGAGCAGAAAAATGGAAAGAACTGCAAACCTCTCCTGTCCCAAGTGATGAATGGGGTCTTCCAAACTGATCATAACGTAGTTCCATGGTGCAGGTCTCTCGAGGGTACTATAGAGTAGCTTGGTAGTGGAAGTTTGGTTTGGGTTTATAACATTAAATGGACTAAGGAAATGGCAAATCTATTAAATAGCGTGTTTTCCCAATAAAATGAACACAAACTATTGAAGATGATGTGCCAGCGGGCAGGAGGAGGGGAATCGGAGTTGTCTTTCTGTTTCTGTCACGTGCAAAGAAGATCCGAAAAGACATTTTTTCCTTCTGAAAGACCAAGGTTGGTCAGGACTTGTCTCTCTCTCTGCTGGAGAACTCCTGGGGTTGCTTAGGAAAGTGGCAGGCCGGAGGAAATTAATTTAGCTTTTAATTAATGGAGCCGGAGGGTTGTATCATCAGCAGAGTGATTTCCTCTCAGATTTTAGTTTTAATAGGTACAAACAAAAGTTGGACTAGCAATCTAAATAGAGAATTGTTTCCCTTTTCTGTTGATCTGACTGCGGTTTTTCGGTCTCTGATTGTGTACGGTTGCTGTTTCTGTGATGTGCTGGAGAATCACAGAGTGCGGAAAAGATGTACAGCTCAGGAAAACAGAGAAAATAACCAAGTGGATGATATAATGGCAACATTGACTTCTCCACGTCTTCATCAGTCACGGAAGCCAGCAAAATACGGGGAAAAAAGAAATCAAGACAAGACAGCTAATACTCTTTTGCT
The DNA here is from genome assembly GCA_013400195.1 of Aramus guarauna. Classification (NCBI taxonomy): domain Eukaryota; kingdom Metazoa; phylum Chordata; class Aves; order Gruiformes; family Aramidae; genus Aramus; species Aramus guarauna. Next base: position 367,722 of record VXBL01008569.1, read on the forward strand.
TGGTAGGGCAGCTTTGGAGGAGCTCTCACGGTAAAAGGCGGCAAAGCCTTTCCTTTGGGCTGGCAAAGCAGGCTTTCCGCAGTAAAGTTGGAAGAGTTTGGCACCAGACTGTAGCAGGTTAAATCATCTTCCCCCATCGCTGGGGAGCGGTAGACACGTCTGAAAGGCGATTCGGATCTTAGGGAGGGGTGAGCTGCCCTCTGGTAGTCTCCGTCTCTCTCCGCTGGTGTTACGTAGGGTTACGGATCTAACCTGCCTGCACCGGGTGCTTCTCCTTGTGTGGGCTAAGCATAGGCGGTTCCAAACATGCTATTTGGGGCTAATACCCTCAAAAACGAAGGAGATATCAACATTATCCCCAGTGGCTTAAGTTGCTGCAAACTCCTTGATTTCAGTATAGTTTGGGCATTCGTTAAAGTCCATTAATTTTCTTTTAAGCCTCAGATAAGAAACGAGTGACCTGTGATGCTATTAATTTTGGCCTGAATCTCCTCCCGTGCCACTCCTGTGCCTGTTTTGGCGTTGCCACGCTTTTGACAAATTTTGCTGCTCGTTACAGCGAGAGATTAATAACACTGGCTGTTTGATTCACCTCTTCTTCTACCCAGCGAGGTGCAAGACAAACATTCCTCGGAGCCTGCGGCCGCAGCATCCCCTGCAATCGCGCGGGGAGAGGAGGGACAAGCCCTGCCAAGCAGAGATCATCACTCAGCTCTCGCTCTTCGCATGCAAAGCTAATAAACTGTGTTTTCTGCTTGCAGCATCAATTCCAGCCCTGCCCCCTAACTGGTTTTTTCACAACAGAAATCTTCCGCTTCTGTTAGGTGCGAGGAACGAATTATTAAAATTACCAGATGCTTTTAATTAATTAAAATCGCTCATGCTGGTTGGTCTCCTGCCAGTATGTCTAAATTCTCTCGGCGAGTTAAATAAACTTGGGAGGAAAAGCTGGGATTACAGATCATATTTCTCAGCTCAGGGCCTTTTGCTGTGGGATCTTTTAGGGCTTACAGAATTTATCGGATCTCTCTAAAAGATAGCTCTCTATTGCCCTCTCTTGCTCTGAGAAACTGGTTTTATGTAGATGGAGCAATATAGAGTATCCGTATGCAGGAGATGCTTGGTTATATCCGAGTTGAATGTCCTGTACTTTGTAAAGAGTATATTATAGATATATTAGATCAGCAGATACCAAGCTGCGGGGAAGAGCGGCCTGGACTTGTTCCTCCTATTCTTTGCTCTCGTTAGTTTTCTTTTTAGGAGTGAGGATTCTCAATAATAACCCCCCCTTGCTTTCACCTCGCTTTCATTCTATGTGCTGTATTTGAGGTTCAATTTTCCTCCTTGTTTTCAGGTCCTTCATTTATATTTGTCTCGCGGGCAGGAGACGCCGGTGCTGTTCTTACACTTGACAGAAGTGCCAGATGAGCACCGGGTTATCCCCAGCCCAGAAATCCTTCTTTCCCCTCTTTGTCTCTTGCACTTCCAAGCAAAAGAGAAGTCTCAGAGCAGAAATGATGCTCTTGGTTCGTAGCCACAGTGCTCATTCTCCCAAAGGTTACTTTTTTTTGACCGGTTTTATAATTTCAGGTCGTGTGTGACTATGAAATGTAGACAAACTGCACTTGCACCCCAAACTGTCAGCTGCGTGAATGCAGCCAGCAAGAATTTACATTTTCATCGTTTTTTTTTTTCCCCCTGTACTCGTCATTGTTCCTTTGGCTTTCATTGACTCAGCTGCAGTTGCTCCAATTCAATTTATTTCTTCACAAAGGGCCTAGAGTAGATACCCTTATCAGCAGAAGATGCTTTCAGAGATTCCTTGTGGCATTTTCCCCAGGTAACATCTAATTATCTTTGGTAATAGGAGTGAACAGAGAAATACTAAATGGCTTACAGTATTCCTGGCACAGTGCTCTGCACGCACGGCAACCAGCTTGCACTCTCCTGTGCACTCTGGTAGTTGTCCCAGCCGCAGCCCGGTGCTTTTATTATAAGTGAGGTTGTGGTTTCTGTAACCGAAACCAAATCTCTGTCGTTAGCTTTGTTAAAATATTGACAGTTTACCAGTTAGATAGCCTTTTAATATCGTATATTGCAGCAGCTAGCTACAAGTTCTGTATTAATATTGACTTTTCCCAGCACAAATTCTGATCAAACTAGTTCTGTAGTTCTCAAGTCCGGTGTGATACCGCTGTTACCGTCACATGAGGAAGAACCGTGTCCGACATGTTGCATGACGGTTGAATTCAAGTTATTCTAGGGCATTCCGCAAAAAGCACAAATACGGCGCAGCTACATGCAGCCCATTCAAAAAAGTCTCCAAATCAAGGTTGCAGAAGGTGTTTGGTCAGTCAGAAACCAATTTTTTTTCCTTTATTAAAATATTTGAAGGGTTTATATTCTTCTGAAAGGGGGTAATAAGGAACCAGCTAACGGGCTTTCCGGTGGGGGTGGCTGCGTGGGGTATGTACTCTCTGCGCTCTGTCGTTTCAGGCAGTCATCAAAGAGCAGCTCCAGGAATCTCACGGGCTTTGTGAATATGCAGTCTACGTTCAAGGTATGTTGCAAGAGGCCGCCGAAATTCTGAATTTTGCTATAGCAAGTTACTTGTGGTTTGAGATACAGCGGACAACAGGGAGAACAGATGATAGAAGCGTATAAACTTGCTATGTAAAAAATATTTGGCTTTTTTTTTCTACTTGCTAGAGCTAGTTTTGAAGTTTGGGATTTTCACATGAACGGACAGATTAGTCTCTGTTTTCTCCATGTCGATGACTTTGTCACCGGTTCCTCCTAGGACCAGGGGCTCTTGGCCTTCAATGTGTCGGCGCGTGCTTGAGTTGTATGTTTGATTGTATGACAGATGCGTATTTTCTGTTTGAGCTACCTGCCTCAAGTGATTGTTGTCTTACTCTTTGCTTTAAGGACAGTCTTCCTCTTCCTCCCCTGCCCTCTGACCCCCTAAAATGTGTCCCAAAACTCAGGGTTGTGATTCAAAGTGCCGTGGTGGAGGACAGCTGAGATTTGTTGGCCAAGGATGTGCTGCAGCCTCAGACACGGCTTCTGCCGGAGGTTGCTGCAGGAGGGGCAGAGACCAAATAAGCATTTTTATAATGTATCTGCACTCCCCTTCTTCCCCTGCTGTCAGCCAGGCGCGTTTTTCCTGCAGATAATGGACTAATTTGCCTGCCTGTGTTGTCTTACAGCTTTGATATTTCGCTTGGAGGGGAAAATTCAAGAATCTCTTGAACTTTTTCAGACGTGTTCCATTCTGAACCCTCGAAGCGCTGACAACCTCAAGCAGGTGGCACGATCGCTGTGAGTGGTGTTTTATTGTTTCTCTTTGATGTGCCACCCAGGACCTTCCATGTTTTCTTTTTCTCCCAGGCATCAAGTGAGATCCCAGGCTGCTTAATTCCAAACATGCTTCCTCCTTATCAACGCTTGAGCTGGCTTCCAGAAGCGTGGGCTACCCTTAAAAACAGAATCTCTTGTTATCTGCCGGGCTGCTATTGTGTTTTCTTTTTCTTTGTGCTTTAAGCAAGAGAGGTAACACACTGATTTCTAGCTCCGGAGCTAAGGGTGCTGACTTGAGCTGTGTAAACTTGCCCTACAGACCCCTTTCTGCCTCTGAACGCCCGAATAGATCACCTGTCTTTTTCCTTTGAGACAAAGGCAGACTGCAGAGCCCGTGAATTCATTCCTTGCATCTCCAGTAACGTCACGGAGTGCCTCAGCATCTCGCAGGATTGATGACCTTGGCCCCGAAAGGGAGCAGTGCTTGGATTGTCGTATCGCTGAGATTGTAAACTTCTCGAGGCTTCTCACGCGGGGTCTCTGGAGAACTAGCAAATAGTGCCATTTCTCACTGGCAGAGCTGACAGTGGTTGCACAGCAGGATTTCGGAGCAAGAAAAAAATAAAAATGGAAATGTTTTCACAGGTTTCTTTTGGGGAAACACAAGGCGGCCATCGAAGTGTACAACGAAGCAGCTAAACTGCATGAAAAGGACTGGGTAAGCGTTTCAGTGAGTTTCAGGTTATTGTAGCGCGCAGATGTTTCTGCAGTTTTACGAAGACGGCTGCAGGCTTGTTCCAAGCAGAGGCGAGCTCACGCCGCCTGCGGTCTGAGCAGAGGAGGAGCTGCAGGGCAGAGGCATTGCCTTTTAGCACAAGCTCGTGAGCACGGACGAGCCTCTGCAGCGACCGGTTTGGATCCCAGGAGCAAGGCATCATTTCTACCTGCAAAATCCCACACCTTGTCTCGGGGCACAGAGAATCGAGCGACGTGTTCGAGCTTTGAGAAGTATTAACACAGCCCTGTATAGTACAAAGAGCTAAATTACATTAAGGCAAATATGGGAAGTAGCTCCCTGTTTGGAGACCCTCAGTTATCATTAAAACTTGCTTGATTAATTGGGAAATCTTTTGTAACGCGACTCAACATTGAAAAAGATTACCCTCAAACTATCTGAGAAGGTTACTTGTTACCTACCGAGCATTACCTGTTTGGGCATACAGGAGACTGATAGCTACAGGAGCAGTAATTAAATTAGCTCTTCTATATACGAAGACAGAAAGTGAAGGAAGAGCGTTGCAAAGGGAAACGTGTGACAGTGGGTGGGAGGAGCGAGGACACGGCTTGCCAGTATTGTGGGCAGCCTTCTGCAGGTGACTGTTTTGCCTGCGGAAGTGTTGTGTCTAAGAGAGACTTACTCCAGGCGATCTCATTCCCTGCGGCACCAGGCGTTCGCTGACTTCAGCCGTACTTTTGGTGCTCGGTACATCTAAAATTCAGGCTCGATACAAGGATACGTTTGGTATTATTCAACTTGCCCTGTGCCAGACAGCTCAGAAACTTTTTATACCACAGGTCTCCTTTCAAGTCTGCATTCCCTTAGCTAACCGAGCGACCTGCGGTATGTGCTTGGCATGACTATAACCCTATTTACAACCACAGCAGGCAGACTTCAGCGGGTGTTTCGATTAGTTATTTCCCATACCTGGCTCAGCGCTGGAAGTAGAGCCGGCCTGTGCTCTTCCCTTGCGCTGTCTCATTCTGCAAGCTGCAGTAAACCGGGAGTTACTGATTCATTACTGTTCTCCACAGTTGGAGAGACTGTGTGGAGGAAAATATCATTCTAAGAGGGTTAATGGGGAAATAAGAGAGTTTCCTTTTAAAGGTCAAGGCTGTCTATACTGATGAAGCAGTGAAACGCTCACCAGAATAGAAACGAGGAACTCGTGGACTTTGCTTTTCAGCTCCCCAAGATGTGCCAGGGTGGGGAATGTGGCAAGTAGCTTGTCTGTTAAACTCTGGAAGATGAATTAGGGGCGTGATTGTTCCCTACAGCGTGTTTAGGATCTCTGAATGAACTTCCTACTCCGTTGTAAGTGTGTTTAAGATACCAGAGGGATACCAGCCCTTCTGGTGCTCGACTTGTATTTTGGAAAATTAGATGCATCTTCAAATTTTGTTCATCTGGGTGCAGCATTGTGCGTATCCTCAAGACCACACGGGTAGATGGAGAGCCACCCGTGAGGGTAGCTTAGCCAACTTCAGAGTTCTCGCCGGGAACTGAGTCACATCTCAGTGAAGAAACCAATCATTGCTCCTTGTTCTCTAAAGAGACCGTCATCATTTCTGTGGTTTTATCTCGGTGGCCTGTAGTCTTTTGTGTGCAATCACACTTCAGCTCTGTAGGTTCCTGAAGTAACTTAAATTTATGGGTTTACTTGATCTACAAACCACAAAGGCTGTGGGCAGGCACAGGAATCTCCCCATCCAGATCAGTGATGACCATTATCACTGACAGATTACGTAGCATGTATCTCAGACCTCACGCTGATTTGATTTTGGGGGGTTTTATTGTGTTTTGTTTTTTTTTTTTTACAGGAGATCAGCCACAACCTGGGTGTATGCTACATGTACCTGAAACACTTCAACAAGGTAATGCAAATGCTCACCTTCTCTACCTGGAAATGGGAAACGGGGTCCCCAGAAATTTCACGCTCTCTGGTAGTTTGAAGTGAATCGTTTGCAGCGATAGGTATCAAGGAAGTTCTTTGCTTCAGTGTTTGTTTCTGGGAGCAAAAGTTTGTGGGCTGGCTCTGTTTTTATTTGCGTGTTGAATTACTTTGAGTTGGCTGCAAGTTAGTGAAGTTGGAAAAGAGTAAAACTGAGGTTAGCCTTGTTGCCGGTCAGGAGGATTTTTCCAAACTAGGATTTTTCAGAGAGTGTTTCTGGTTTTAAAGGGAATGTTTGAGAAACCTCAAAAAGCCGCCTCAAACTAGACAGAAAACCAGCTGTGCTCCAACAAGAGCTGCTTCTGTTTCCGAGCCTTTTAAAACCAGAACGGTAAACGCTGCTGGTTTTGTGAGGGGCAGCAATTCGTAGAGCGTGCCAGTTCCATCTTCTTGAAGAAAGAGAAGTGCGATGGAAATGACCCATCCATTTCCCCAGCGTACAGCTCAAACTGCTGCACCTCCTGCAGAGAGTTTTTGAAGGAAGCTTGCTGCCCCTTGGGTCTTGCGGGATTCAGAGAGAAGAAATACGGGGTTAGTTTGCTGGAGGTGCAGCAAGCACCTTTTTTTCCTCCACGGAAAGGATTTTGCTCCGGTGCCTGAAGCTCCTTTTGCACCGAGCCTGGAGGAAAAGTTACAAAAGAGCATAGCTGCAGTCTGGGCAGCACTACCTTTATTAGCTTTGTAGCTGGTAAAGAACTTTTGGGAAGGTTGAAATGGAGTTTTGTTCCCGGGTCTGAGCATGCTGTGTCCAGCTCTTCTCTTAACCCTTTCCTAGTGTCTCATGGTGAGCACTGAGCTGTCTCTGATCCTGTGGGGTTACTTTGTAAGGGAAAAGCCAGCATTTAGAAACTTTTTGTTCCCGGTTTGGACCAATCGCTCCCTGCTGCTCTTTCTGGTGGAGTGCTGCAGCCCTTGGAGCGAACCCCCGTTGTCCCTGTTTAAGGCATCGCTGTGAAGCGAGAAGCTCTGGCATGTGAGTTCATACTTGAGATTTATTGTCTGCACTAACACCTTCCAAACTGGGACCTGCTAATTTCTCAGCTTTTCCATAAGTCTGAGATGTACTGGTCACCCCGGGCAGCAATACTTCCATGAGTCCATCTGAAATATAACGAGGCCCTCGGGGATGAATGTCTCTTCAGTAGTTGCTGGTAACAAATATCCTGTATTTCAGAATTCCATTACTGTGTCAGCATTTCTCTTTCTAATCTATCACGTGTTTAGAGATAGCAAACCTTGCTGTCCTGCCGGCGAGGCCTGAGGAAGTAAGAGGAAGACATGCTTCAAAGTGTCTCCTGTTGGAGGTGATCGGTGTGTGCCTGGCAAGAGCCGATTCCCTCCTCTCGCTCACTCGCCAATCCGCGCTCATTGCTGGAATAAGCGTTTTAGTGAAGAATAAACTATAATGTACCTGTTAACCTGACAAATCCAGAGATTCACTCAAAGCAAAGTCAAATGCAGGAACAGCCCTGTGCTCCTCTCCTCCTTGGGAGGTCATCGCCTCTTGGCTTGGCTTGAGGCCCTGTCACGTTGTCTTTTCCTGTCCCGAAAAGCTCCTGAGGCAGAACTCGTTTCAACAATTAGCTGGCCTGGGTTTCGCTGGCAGGGTTCTGCGAGCTCAGGGGGTGTTAGCTGTTCCCTTTCGCTAGCTGCTGAGGTTTGCTCTTGGGCTCTTGCTTCACTGAGGTCTCTAATCACTTATTCATTCTTTTTTTTTGTTGTTGTTGTATTCTCTGTGGAGGTGTGTTTAGGCACGAGACCAGCTAAACAATGCCCTGGAGCTCAACAGACATGATCTGACTTATATGATGCTGGGGAAAATTCACCTATTGGAGGGGGAGACGGATAAAGCCATTGAAGTCTATAAGAAGGCCGTGGAGTAAGAATATATCCCTTTTTCTATCTGCCCATGTCCCATCCTGTGCTAGGAGAAATTTGATTGCTGTCCCAGATCTGAATTGAGGACATGATTAAAAAGCTAATGGTAATTATAGTGTCTCTGTGCAAAGCTGGCACTTTCAAGCTCTTCAGCTGTCTCTGCTCTCAGCTGTAGTCCTCCTCCTGCTGACAATGTGTCAGGGAAGAAGGTAGCTGTTTGAAGGTCTGCCAAAAAAAAGAAAAAAAAAAACAAGTGGAAAAACAAGTGGACAGAGATGCCTGGGAGCAAACCTATCCAAAACGGACTTCATAAATCCCAAAGGTTTATCTATCAAAAAGATCTAACCCCGATTGTCTGTCAAAAATCAGTTGCTGGGTTTCACATACTGTTTTCACTTGGAGAGATTTGTGTTTGAAAGCGTGTGAGTAGGCAGGCTAGGGATGGGTTGGTGCACGGAGAGCTTCTCGGCAGCCATCTATCTTGTTTTAGGGCATTCCTGAGCATCTGATTTATCGGTGCTTTTAAAATGTAGTTTTGTAACAGAGGCAAACGCTAAAGAAAAGCGGGAGCGCGTGGAAAGCCACTGGAGGATCTACATTTTGTACCGGCTCTGTTCACATACCGTTTCCTTACACATCTGCTCTTGGCTGCTGTCTGACAGTATATTGGGTTGGGTAGACATTTGGACTAATCTAGAATATTTATTACGTAAATAATCCTTGCTAAGCATCTTACCAGGTTTATATATCTTAGTGCGCCCCTGCCCTCCCTTCTTCCTCGCTCCTGTTTTTTGGGGTTTTTTTTTCCTCCTTTTTTCTTTGTTCTCATCTGCCCGTTACGCTTTGCCTGCTGTTATCAGCTCCGGGATAGTCTGTCGTCGCTCTGTGTTCATCAGGCGGAAGGCGGTTTTGTTCTGGCTGAGGTTTAAAAGTGCCTGTGTTATTGTGCGTATTAGATTTCTGAAGTCTTGATAGCAGGGACTTCAGTTATCAAGGTGAGCGAGGCCACAAATACACAGTGTCTCTTTCTGCTTTTTCTTTTTGGTTTTTATTTTTTATCCTATTTATGTCTTCAAAGGCTGCTGGGAATGGGGATGCTTTTAAAAGGCTTCACAGCATTGCTGCGTGAACCTCAGACCGGCAGCGAAGGATTGGGAGTTGCTTTCAATTAAAAGCTCTTGGCACCTATTTTTTTTCAAGCTTTTCTGTGCTGAATGGGGTGGTGTGTATGGCCAGGGATACTTTAACCGGGAATTCTGAGGTCTGTGGGCTGCAGCGTAGCACGGAGCTGTGGTGAGCAGTCCCCAGCCGGTCTGTGAAACCAGGTTTGTAATCTTTTCATAGAGTAAATTAAAAGTCTGACAATGGGTGCCGTGTAGGATCCATCAGAAATGCTGAGGATTGCCTGGCCTATGCGACCCAGGAGGCTTGGGATGGATTTACAGGGTGGTTTGTGGGGAACGATGGAAAATCCCATTTTGTATTTCCAGGTCGCTGATGCAGACTGACTTTGAAGCTTAGCAAAACCACATGATCTTATTACGCATCCAGCTCTGTTTCACAGGGCTGTGTTGACTTCCCATTTATATCTCGAAGACATTTTGAAAGCTTAGGTTTAATATTGTTCAAAGGAAGTTCCCGTGATGGCAATTGTTCCCATATTTGCATTTAATAATAACCATTAATTTCCTGGGGTGATACTACTACAATGTAGCGTCGTAACTCCATGTTTTGTTTCTACCTTGTTATAGAGAAGGGCTAATAAACAGCACAGCTCTCTGGCTTTTGTATTACAGGTTTTCTCCAGAAAACACAGACCTCCTTACAACGCTGGGATTACTTTACTTGCAGGTAGTGAAGACTGTTAGCTATGACGTGAACCTATTTTTGAAACCACCAAGTTATTTTTTGGGGTTTTTTTTAATATAGTTAATTTCTATCCACCTTCCTATGACTTACACACATTTCACTAAAGACTGCATTTAACATGACAAAGCTTGCTTTTCTGTATCTTCTTTTTTTTCCTTTTGCCGCTAAAAGCAAGTTGATTTCCTGGCCCTGAGCCAGAGCAGGAATTCTGTTTGGCAACTGCCCTAATTCTGCTATAAATCCTCCAAATACAACAAAACATGACTAGTCATTACCTTGCTTCTGGAGCAGGAGCCTAGCAAGTTATTCTCCTACAAAAGCACCCATGAAATTGTCAGTGTTAATGCACCATAGAAGAAAATCGGAATCCATTTAAATAACAAAAGCATCCGTAAGCATTTTCCTATCCGGTTAGATGCTTGAGAATAAAATGTAGATGTCGGAAAACATTGCCTTGCTCCAGAGACGAGGAAATTCAATAGGAGCCTTGCATGTCTTACATGGATATGTGTGGATTTAGAAGGGAGAATGACCTGGGAAGGGGGATCTGTAAGATAGAAGTAGCTTGAATATAACATTAATGCAAATGTAGCCCTCAGGTTTCTGTGCTGTGATTCATTTGTTCAGTTTGTCACGTCTCTCTGGATGCTTACTCACCTTTGGGAGTTTTAAAGCTGCTTCTGCAGCTTCCCCACTTGCTGTTAATTACAGAAGATGCTGGACTCTGATGCATCAGTGTAATTGCTGGGGTGACAGCGATTTGTAGCCTCTTTGCTGAAAGAGAGGAAGGAGCTGGGGAGTATCAACCCAGGGCTCGCTCCTGGATAAAAAAGTCAGAGTATGAACTATATGGAAAACTTTGGTTTGGTCAGAACAATGAATCCAGCCCAGCACAATACATTTTTAGAATCTGTTCTGTAGATTGTCGGACAAGAACGTGTGTGTATAATGGGAGCACGGTAAAATTCCCTTTTCTGAATATTTGTTTTAACTGAACCAGAAATTCTAGTGCCCAAAAAGCATGTGTTCTCCTCCTTAATCCCCCTTATTCCTGAATTCCTGATGCTTATTTACTTCTTTTCCCAGCGTGGGGATTACCAGAAGGCTTTTGAACACCTTGGAAACGTGCTTACTTATGACCCGGGCAACTACAAGGTATCTTGAGGAGCGGAAAGGAACCAGCTGAATAATGATGAGAAACCTCTTAATGTTCATTCCAGTATCGGAGCTTTGCTATCCGTATCCAGGGTCTTAACCTGGAGAGGCCGAAAAGGATTGTGCCCAGAAAGATTTCTCCAAAATAACATTTCTGGGACCTTTCCGTGGGTGGGGACTTGGATGTGTGCGGAGGTAGGGAAAGGGGAGGAGGCAGAAGATGGGATGTTAAATCGATCCCTTTGGTTTTTAATCCAAAGTCGCAAATAAATTACAACAAATGGAATTTACTTTGCAAGGAAAACGTTCTAGACACTGTTTCAAAAATCCCAAGAGCTGTTCCTGCATCCCTATGACTCCTAGGCACGGAGCACAGATACAAGTGGGATGGCAAGGTTAGGTTAGCGGTTGGACTTGATGATCTTAAAGGTCTTTTCCAACCTAGATGATTCTATGATTCTAAGTGATATTCCATGACATTATTCTCCCATCTGCTAATAACCCTGGCTGTGCTTCCAGCTGTCATACACAAACGTGACTTTTCCTTGGCTCTGGTCTGGAAGGCCGAGCTTGGCATTTAAGTTTCATTCCTGACCGTGGAACCGCTTCCCTTTTTAGCCGTGTTACTTCATTTCTCTCTGCCTCTTTTTCCTTCTGTACGACGCTAACGATGTGGAGTATTGAAACGGGGCGTTGACAAATGATACATGAACGCAAGCCGAATGTTATTGCGAAAACACCTTTACACTTACAAATTTTACTTGTCGCTGTGAAACATTATCAAGGACTTAACTAGTGTGGTTTAAATATAGTGTGTGGCAATCATTTGCTTTTTTTTTTTTCCCCCCCTGTGCATATTTCCATTAATTTGCAGTATCAAGCAGTCAGTGTGAACTAGGCTAGCTTTGCTGCATATTTCTTGCTCACGTATGTTTTCCTCTGCGGTTAATTCGCCCCAGAACTATTTCTATCTGTGCTTGTTGGTGAAAAGAAACTATTCGTACATAGATCTTCTCAGAGACTCAGACTCTAGGAGATACTACTGCCGTGCCAAAACATACCCTGAACACTTGGCACGTTGCAGTATTTCTGAGACAGGGATGATTTGAGATGGTGCAGGAAGAAACAGACTCGAGTCCCTTCTTTACCCTGTCTTCTGCTATATGTTGAGGGATTCTAGAGTCCCCATCCGCTTCTCGCTGTTGGTCTTGGCAGCCTCTAGAAGAAAACACTTGAAAAAATTAAATCCTTGCTCTTGAGCTGGCTTTAGTTTATTAATTTTGTCCTGTTGTCTTCTTGCTATATTTGGGGAAGCGCAGTTCCTCAGCTGGCCCCTTGTCTTCTCTCAAAGGCTACCTTGGCGGTTGGCAGCATGATGCAGGCCCACGGAGATTTTGACGTCGCCCTCTCCAAATACAAGGTAGTGGCCAGCACTGTGCCTGAAAGCCCCCCGCTCTGGAACAACATTGGGATGTGCTTCTTCGGGAAGAAGAAATACGTAGCAGTAAGTATCTGGTTTCCTTTCTTTTCTTGCAAGAACAAGATTCCTCTTGCGGCAGAGACCCGAGGAATAAGCACACTTCTTCCTTTTTTGAAGGCCATCAGCTGCCTGAAGCGGGCAAACTACTTGGCTCCCTTTGACTGGAAGATCTTGTACAATTTGGGCTTAGTCCACCTCACGATGCAGCAGTACGCATCCGCTTTCCACTTCCTCAGCGCTGCCCTTAACTTCCAGCCCAAGATGGGAGAGCTGTACATGCTCCTCGCAGGTATGCAACGCTCCGTTATCCAGCTCCGGTGGATATCCACCTTCGGGGATGCAACCTTAGAGAGAGAGAGGAGGAAAGTTTGGGCTGAAGCAAACAAATATTGGTCCATGGCTATACAAAGGAGCAGTTCTTCGGTAGGTCACTGACAGGAATAAAGTCTGGATAGTCTGTTCTCTCTCTGCGGTGAAGAGGGAGGTTAAATTGCAGTTAGATCCAGGTTAAACATTAGAAGAGACTTTCTACGTGTAGGAGTTTGGGATGCCTAAGGAGAGAGTGCGGATTTCCAGCACTGGACGTTGTTAGGGTCAAGCGAGACAAATATTTGTCAGCAACTACAGCAGTAGGGTTAATCCTGGCAGAGCCCAGACAACCCTGCGAGCACCTAGTTATTTTACGATGTAACGACATTCAGAATTCTCCTAAAAATGAAGTCCTTGTGACGCACCAACACATACCTGTACATTTTGCTTTGGTGCAGTTGCTCTGACAAACCTGGAAGACATCGAGAATGCGAAACGTTCCTACGAGCAAGCTGTGGCGCTGGACAAGTAAGTCTTCATCACAGCCGTCGGCTGTTTCATCGCGTTGCTTTGTCCCTCTGTCTACTTTAACCCTAAATGGTTTGCGATAGGGAAATGTTTTTATTTCTGCAGCTGTGCAGGTCACTGTTTTGAAACAACCTCTTTTTTGTTGTTGTTTTAAATTCAGGTCAGCTCTGAAAAACGAAAGGGACGTTTTGTTTCAGTCCAACCCAAAGCTGGTTTTTATTTTGCCGTTTAGTTGGTGATGACTTTAGATTCCAGGCCACCTTCCCGTGAATATTTAAGCGCAGCAGAGCAGATTTGGTAGAAGCGAGCCAGTCATCCCAGAATATTTTGTAACCCAAAGTTTGAGTGCTGTGCAGAGCAATGAGAGGCTTGGGATAAAGCCTGTTCTGAACTGGGCAGAGGGAAGGTTTTAACTGGGAGGATGTGGGCAAGGAGCTAGTATAGAGCAGATAGAAGGGCAGCAGCATAGCCCTTTCTCCTCCATTTTGTTAACAACGTCTGTGTTTGCAATCTGGCTGTTAAAATCCGAGCACTTGCTTTCAGAAACGTTAAAATGAACCTTGCAATATTTCATCGCTTCGGTCAGAATACCAAACTTGTCTTGAATTTATGAACAGTTTTGGCTCCCTGGGTCTGCTTTTCTTTACCTTTCTTTTTTACTTTTCCGATTTGAACTAGTGGGTGATTAGACGGTGATTCTTCTCCCCAATTTCCTGGGAATATTTGCGTACTTACAGCAGCCAGCACAGCGCTCCGGAGCCCAGGAGTCTGTATGCTGGCGACAGAGCCGTGGCTTTCCATCTGCAATGGCCACCGCAAGGTGACATGAGAAGATGCGGGTCCCTTTTCCTCTGTCCTCTCTGTCCAGGCTTAATTTTGGGAATTCTAGAAGTTCCTAAACCCATTGTAAAGGGCAGCAGGTTTCAAAAAATAATGTTTGAGGCCGTAGCGCAGTTCTCTTTGCGAAGAGGTGCTGTAAATGCTCTCGGATGTTTTCTGGGCGTTACGTGGCTTGCACGCGTGCCAGAGCTCTTTGAATCGCTGAGCCCTGCGCAGCCAGCACCCATCTGGCGCCAAAATTCTTCGTACTTACGCCTCGACGGAATTACAAAGCGGCTTTCAATATTATTTCTACATGCGTTTCAAATGTCAGGAGGTCTGCGCAACCTCCTCAGGGGAACCCAACCTGTGCAAACTATGGTCAAGGATTTATAAATGGAGGGCGTTTTGCAGTTATGTGTCAGTTATTCGTCCCAACGTCACTGACTTAAGTCCAGTCAACTCCTTTGCCTGGCTTTCCTAATCAGCCTTCCGTGCCTAGCAAGGCGGTACAGGGCCTTAAAGATTGCTCAGACTCCTTAGTCATGAGTTTGTTTGCTTTGATCGAAGAGAAGGAAGAGAAATTTAGCTCGACGTAAATATTTGGCACTACAGCTGGATAGTCGTACTGGGAAAATAAAACCTCATCAAAGGAAAAATGAATGCCAACCGTCAGGGACTGCTGGGAGGAATATCCAGACTTTGTTCGGCTTGTTCAGCTGACACGCCGTATATTTTAGATGGTTATTGTGGGGCTGAATCCACCTTCCCGTGGGCTTTCTTTGCCAGTATATTACGAACTGTGTGGATGGGATGAAGATAGCTGTGTTTCTTTCCGTTGCCATAAATATTTTTATAGCAGAGCTGTGACATTTGGCCCAGGTGCCCTGCTGGGGTCTGGAACGGAAAGCACCTTGGAGAAATCTTTAAAAAAGGTGTTTTTTTCTTCGTGCTGGTTCTAGCTGATAGCTGTCCTTTCTCTCTGTGGTTGTTTAGCTATTGATTTTTCTAACTGTCATATCGCTTCTCAGCTCTTGAAGGCTAATTAGTTTGATAAGGTTCAATTAATTTTAAAACTGGCTGTTCCCAGATCTGTCTGATCTCCGGTTTCAGTGGAGAAGACTTCTTGTGTGGGTATGGTTTCTTATATTTTCTTTTTTGGCTTTTTTTTTTTTTTCCCCCCTGAAGAGATGGGGTTTTGATATTTATTTTTTCATGCATTTTTTCCTTTGCTTTGGCAAAGACAGCGAGGAGGGTTTTTGGGTTTTTTGTGGCAGGATCAGTGTCCCGGTTTCTCAGTTAAAGGAAAACCGACGGTTATAAATGCTCTCAGATTTCTTCTAATGGTCTTTCCTGCAGCGCTGTCATGTAACTTACTGAGGATGGATAGTCATGGCCTGCAGATGACACTTTCTATATATTGGATGGCGTCAGCAGAAGCCTTCCCTTCTGCACTTTTCACAAAGGGAAGGTTTTTCTCTCTGTCTCGACACTTTTCTCTCTGTCTTGGCCCCCTGGGTGTGGGTGCTGGAGTCCTTGGATGGCTCCGGTTATCCCTGCCAGACTCCAGGAGAGGGCACCAGTTCCTTGCTCAGATTTATCGAGCAAACCGTACGGAACATCTCTCGCTGACCTGCGTGCGGTCATACCTGTGCGCGGCTCCTCCGCAGGGACCTGCTCTTCCGTCCTGTGGCCTGGATGAGCCGAGCGTCTACCTTCCTTTTTTTTTTTTTTTGTCGGATAATACGCGTGCGTTTCGCTTCTCCAAAATAAGGGTGAAATTCAGACAGCTGCGGAATGCTCACAGTGGTTTGTTGAGTGCAGCTTGTCAGGCAGTTGAGGAAGGATCGGGTCTCCGAGAGCTTTGCTTACCAGTTACGGAGCCGAGGGACTCAGCTCCTTCTTCCCCTCCGGTTGACTTTACTTCCACTCCTGGCTATGCCAGAAGAAAAGTTGCTGTTTGGTGTTAATGTATCCTAAGGAAGAAAATGTGGAATACTGGGGAAAATGAGAAAATATGGAGCAATTCCACCTTTTTGAAATCTTCATGCGCTGTTCTGCGTCTGGAAGGGAGGCAGGACTGCGCAGGGTGAGCGTTATCTGTGGTGTTGAGTCCTGCGTTAATAAATATCGCCCGCTGTTTCTCTACAACAGCACGTAGAGTTGCGTCTGGTTTTACTAGGTGCGTGAGATTTATGTTGTCATCGCTGAGCCCAGTCACCGAGTCTCTCACCAAGCACGTGGGACTCTATCGTGTTCCCTAAGGACTCGCTTTTGCTTCTTGGGCACGCCTGAGCTTTAATTCAAGTCCAGGTAAGCGTTCCCGCAGCGAGTGTAAGGCATCCTGTGTGTTTGCTGCAGGTGCAACCCCCTCGTCAACCTGAACTACGCCGTCCTGCTCTATAACCAGGGCGACAAGAAGGGAGCCCTCTGCCAGTACCAGGAGATGGAGAGGAAGGTCAATGCAGCGAAGGAGAGCAGCGCTACTCTTGACTTTGACCCTGAGGTACGTACCTAGCAGTTGTCAGCGGGAACTAAGCAGCCACGCTAAGGCTGGCAACAAACAAGGAGGAAATTTGACTTTGGAGTCCAATTATTAGGAAGAAATCCTGCTTATGAGATTTTCCGAGTAGAGCAGTCGCCTGCTGAGAGCTGCTTGCTTCAGTTCTCCTCTTTGAAGCCCAGTTTTTCAATCAATACACAGCAAGACAAGATTCCCTCTTAATTAAGGGAATGAATTAGCAGAGACGTTTCCCCTGAGCACCAAGGCAGTACCCAGCTCTGCGCAGCTCTCGCTTTTATTAGGGTTTTTTGGTGGCGGTGTTGACTTTATTGTTGTCTGAAACGTTCCCGTTCACGAGGTTCTCCTCTTTTTGTTGCTTGAGAAGATGGTGGAGGTTGCCCAGAAGATGGGAACTGCCCTGCAAGTCGGGGAGAGCCTGGTCTGGACTAAACCTTCTAAAGAGTCTAAATCCAAGCAGCGAGCTGCTCCGTCCGGGAAATCCTCCAGCTCTCAGCAGCCTCTGGGCTCTAACCAGGCCCTGGGTCAAGCCATGTCCTCAGCTGCAGGCTACGGGAAAACCACGCAGCTTCCCCCAGGTAATTCTCTTTTCCTTCTCTTTAGGGTAGAGCTCTGGGCGGGGAGAAGGAGAGAAGAGAAATCTCTCTTTGCATCCAGGGTTACAGCACGTCTTTAGGAAGGTATCGGCTTGCTTACACGGTCGTGATGTCAGTATTTGGGATAGCTTTCCCAGTTTTCTGAGGGAGCGTGGGAGGAAGGGGTGCGCTGTTACTGCCCTCCTTTTTGCAGGGCTGTGGAAAGTCACCAAAGTTTCCTTTCCTGTCTGAGCCATGACGGGCAAGACTCCCATCGGCCTGGGATTGAGATCCTGCTCCGGGCAGGAGGTGGTGTCGGAAACCAGGCCTCTTGTCTTCCTTTGGAATTGCCCAGGAGCTGACATGTGCACACAGGCTGCTGGGGAGAAGGGAAACGATGGACAATTTTCACAAGCGCTTTATCATTTCTGTTACAGAACTGCAACCGCTTTGGCTTTGGCAGCTCCCTCCCTCGCAGATGTTGCTGAATTACCTTTAGCTCGGGCCGCTGGGCCGGAGGTTGCTCAGGATTTAGGGTCAGCCTTTGATAGTTCTACGTGCTGCTTCTCGCCAGGGCTGGGCAATATCCTCCTGCCGAGGAGGGATGCGCCAGAAATATTGCTCATCCTGGTGATTTTCTGTCACTCCTAGTTTTGTTTCCCATGGACTGAACCAGGAGAGAGGTTGTGTAATCCAGGCCTTTCTTGGGCGCCCCTAAGGACCTGTTCCGTTTCTCCCGCATGGAATAAACTTTCTGTGCAGGGAACACGTAGTCAGGAAAGCTGAAAAATAAAAAAAAAAATAAACCGTACAGGAGTTTGGGGTTTACCTGAGGGACTTTATCCTCTACATCAGAGAAAGGAGCTGGTTTATAACATCAGTTGTCAGCCTACATCTAAGCGTAGAAACAACTTCAGCATGGCAGTGTCCCATTTTGATTTTATTCTGTAAGCAGCGACTTTAACTGCCTGGAAACTCTCCCTGAGTTTGCTAAAACTGTGAACTGAAAGCGATACTGTGGCTTTGGCTCCAGCTTGAATATAAACCAGCTCCCGGGGAACTCTTCTTCCCTTCCGAAGCATGAGTTAATTCGTAAGTTTGAGTTTGTACTGAGTTGTGACGGCAGCCCAGCTGGATGAGATCCCGCACCCTAGCTTCCCTTCAGCACAGCTTTGGGTTCTGGAAGGTCTCTGGCTGGATGGACTCGCAAGAGTCGAGTACTATCGATAAGCTAACGCTGGACGGAAGAAATCTGAGAGTAATTAATAGCTGTGATTGTTCTGCATCGCCTGGAAGGGCAAAGAGAGTAAGACGAAGGATGTGTAGTCATACAGTAACGGTACCTGTGTTCTCTCCCCAGGCGCTGGAGCATCACCTCCGCTTGCAAAGCCTCCCTCGCTGCCCCTGGAACCAGAACCGGGCTCAGAAACGAGCCCCGAGGAGCCCTCGGCACCAACAGGGGCTGAGGAACAGAGGAAAGAGAAGCACAGGAGCCGGCAGGCAGCGGACTAGGAGGGACTCTGGGCAGGGCGGGCAGGTTCAGGAGCATCTCCAGAGCCGCCTGCTGCCTTGTGGGGAACGGGGCCTGCCCTCTGCCCCCACCCACGGTGGCTTCACCCCACCGTCAGTTAGTCTAAATGCAGTTTGTTTTCTCGTAATGATTTTAGCACGTGGTCTCTACCTTGTCCCAAGGAGTCGTTGCAGCAATCGGAAGAGGTTCCTGCATCGCTGTGTGCTCACAGCTTGCCGGAAGAGACCGGAGGATGGAGATCCCCATCTCCGCAGGGTCGGCTGTCCTCAGTGTTCGGGTGTGACTCCGCCAGAAGGGTGTTCAGAAAAACCAGCAACTTAGCGTCCTGGATCCCCAAGAGGATCAAACCCTTCCGGTGGCTGAACTTGTAAGGGCTGAGTAAGCCCTACACAGGCTGTAGTAAGGTCAGTTGTAAAGAGCTCGGGGAGGGGGGTGAAGGTTGCGCGCCTCACCAGGGCAAGCATAGAGCAGTAAGCCAGGCTCAGGACTAGCACAGCCGGGCTCAGGACTAGCACAGCCTGGCTTCCTGCGAAACGAGGGCTCGTCACTCCCCGTTTCACAAGGGCAAGACTTTGTAAATGCTTTCTCAGGCCGAGGAAAGGGAGCCGAAACGGCTGGGGGCCTGAGGAGGATGGGTGGGCTAACAGTCCGTGGGTTAGGCAGCCAACTGAGCCCACTTTGTTAGGACTTCTGATCCCAGGCACGTTCTTTGAATTTCTTGAATCCAACCCATTTTGCAGCGTAAGTTTCTAGGTGGCAGCTAAGAAAATTGCAAAGCTGGCCAACAGCAAGGCAGGTGCTCCGAGGCCGGCTGTTGTGGAAGCGGGCTAGCCCCAGCAGCTAAAAAAGTCTGGCAGATTCCTAACGGCTTGCCGAGAAACAGCGTAAACGAGCCTGGGTGAAGCTCTGTCCTCATTTGAGCGGCGTTCTTCCTTGAGAACTTATATTGCCCAGCATGGCGGGGGGGGAATATTGGTTTGAAGGGGGGAAAAAAAAAAAAAAAAGAGCAAACCTTTTCAGAAAGGACGGCATGGTCTGCTTCAGCTAAATTCAAGTTGTTGTAGGATGGCAGCAGCCAAGCTCTGAATCATTTAGTTGTGCCCTCCTTACAGTTGTATTTCGGGAGAACCCATCTATGCTGCAAGGCAGCAACGCAGCCCGCTGGCGAGCGGAGCAAGGAATTTTAACGCCCCTGTGATGCTAGAAAAGCTCTGAAAATGTTTCTGCCTTTGAACAGCAAAGCTTGAACCTTCCTTTTCCCTCCTACTGTCAGTTTGTTGCCTCTGGGATTTATCCGGAGCTGGGTCCCTAAAACAACTGCTTTTGGGAACAGAGTTTTTCTCTTCCCGCCCTCTGTGTACCAAGCAGCACACAAAGCTGACATCGCCGAGGGACTTGCGATCCGAATTTCCCAAGCAGAAAAACGCGTAGCGCTGCCGCAACGAAGCCAAAGCTTCAGCGTATTTGTGGCTATTTTAGGTTACCCAGCTTCTGAAAATCCATCTCCCGCTTTTAGTGCGTCACTCCGTAAGGAACGAACGAGGGTAGCGATGGAAACTTCGCCGTAGCGACAAGGTAAGAGCAGCAGGACCAGGGCTCTGGGTGCATTAACGTCCTTCGGTGGTCAGCTGCTGTTACCCGCAGTGACGGTAATGCAGCTTTAGAGCCCAACCACGAACTCAAGTGCTACCCTGCTCCCTGGAGAGCACCAAAACGGGGAAACCTGCACTTTCTCCTCTGTTCTGCCGGCCAAAACTGCCTGCTTAGCTCAAATGCGGCTTGTTTTTCACCCCAGCTGCCCTCTACTGCTGGCTTTTCTCTCGGTTCAGCTTCAGGATAGCACTCCCGCAAGGTTTCCTTTGTGCTAGGAGCCAAAAGAGAACAGGATCTCGTGCGGAGCAGCGGCAAATTTAAACAAACCAGCCAAGAAGCAGCGTAACTCAGGTACAGCGCAACCCTTTTTATTCACATTAAACTGTTTACACCGGAAGTTAGTGTGAAGAAGAGGTTAAGATTGCAGAGCAAGGGTAGGGAACTCTTTACCTCACCCCCAAAACTGTAGTTCAAGACAGTTTTTTCTGACAGCTATTGATTATTGTCATCTTTTAAACTCCTTTGTGATATTCAGTGGGCGGGAGCAGCCCTCCTCCCACCACCGCTCTCAACTTAGAGCCCAGCAGAGACCAGGAACAACCAAGGATCTCTCTCCTCTCGCCCAGTCCCACTGCTGCAACCTCTCACCTTCTTTTACGCTTTCACAGAGTAAGTGTTACGCATCCGTACGTAGGGTTTACTACATTTGGAGGGACTCTAAGGGTATTTAAAATAAATAAATAGTTTGGAGAAAAGCTTATGCAGACAACGAACCAATTCTTCTCCTGGGAAAAGGAGCTGTAGCACCTGGTTACTTTCTGGAAGTAAGGAAGTGTTTTCACATATGTAATTACAGTTGGATAATAAATAGAACCGCAATTCCTCGTCCTGTTCCCTCTCCTCCCCCTGGGTATGGTGATGGTGGCACTTACAGACAGTAAATTCAGAGGGTCTTTGTGGAGAGCTTTTTTTAATGCAATCTAATGATGAGAATGGGGCCGGGCTCTTCTTTCAGCTGAAATTAAGGAAGGGATTTTTTCAGCAGGACCATACGGAGTCATTCAGGGATTTTGGAAATTGTGCTGTATGTTCTAAAACCTGTTTCTGGCAGCGGCTGTAATTCTGATCTTCTCTTTTCCCCCCATAATTGAAATTTTAAGATGGAAATGAATGAGGAGCTTAATTTTTAGGGAAATAGAAACCATCTGCTTTAGGACTTTTCCCCCCCCTGCTTTAGCAGAAGGTGTGTCATTAACCAGGTGAAGTCATACAGCTTACAGGGAAGCAGCTCAACTTCCCCCCCCAGGAAAGAACCCCTCAAACAGCGATGCCTGAGCAGCAGGCCCTTGTTTCAGCCAGGAGGGACGATGGATCCGTCCAACAACGTGCGTTCAACTCTGGTATTGAGGTCCCTGAGACAACTGGCTGCTGATTTGTGACACGGGCAGTATTGACCTTGTGGTCACCGACAGGCAATGTTGAACAATTGGGTCTTGCTCAACACCCTCTTCTCACAGAAAAGGTTAAAAATTTAGACTTAACTGCTGGGAATTGGGTTTCAGTCGGCAAAGCCTCTTCTACAGGGACAGGTAAGTCTCCGTGCTGGATGAGGAAACCCAAACTTTACTAAAAGAATAAGCTCCACACATAAAGGCACTACAAAAAAAAGCACATTTTAACAAGTCGTTCATCTGCCAAGGCTTTTTT
>VXBL01008569.1:389842-484897 GCA_013400195.1 Aramus guarauna
GATAATCAGTGGGGTTTATATGAAAGATACAGGTGAGGACTGAACCCAGTTTTACCCAGGCTGCACTGCCTAAGGAGCAGCTTTCCTGAGAAATTCCCAGGGGAGGTTTTTTGTTTGGTGTTTTTTTTTGTTTGTTTCCCCCACTTGCATTTTAATGAGGTCCTTCCCCCTTAGCTGCCGGCATTTGTATTCTTCAGCTGCTACACGTTCTTCTCCGCAAAGGCCGACGCTGGGCTCAGTTCTCAAAGCGACAGCGAGCTCTTTGGAACAGGCACAGAAGGTAACGGCCACGCACGCCATTTCCAACCTGCCTTTCTTTCCTTTGCCGAGAGAACGTCCTCCCACAAGAATGTGGATCAGTAACTCCCTGAGAATTCAGCCTGGTCGGCGCTTAGGATCCACCTGAGATATTATGCAAGAAACCGCTCCATCTGTTACAGAAAAGTTCGTCTGACACCTTTGAACAGGCAGAACAATCGTTTCTGGCTCTAAGACCGAGTTTGACTCGAGTTTAATCGGACTCAGCACTGCTGGAGCAGAAAGCAGACAGGAGCAGGGACAGAGCGGGCCGAGGGATGTGCTACGCAAAAGAATTTTTTGCAAATCTGTTTCCTCTGCCCCTTATCACTCGAACTTTCACAGCAAAACCTTTAGTGTTCCCTTTTCTCTCCCTGGTAACCTCAGGAGAGCTCGAGTGAGGAAGGTGAGACGGTCTCTGTTGTGACATCTGTTGTAGCTGGTTTTAACCAATGAGTCTATAGACATGTAATTGTTTTTTTTAAACGTTAAACTACCACTTTGGTATCATCACAGGGTTTAAAAAAATTAACTGTATGCTTTTAGCAGAACATTAATTGCACTGGAGAAGAGCATAATTAATATGGCTCGAGAGAAACATTCATGTTCTAATACTGACTGAACGCGGGACATAAGGACAATCCAACTCGAGCCATAAAAATGTAAATTCAGTATTTTCCTCCAGTTTTATGCTGTTCTTCCCAATGTGCTAAAAACCGAGATGAGTTTCCTCACACCGAGAATAGCAAGGCAGCACACCGTGTGACAGAAGTACTCCGCGGCGCTGCTCCAGAACAGATTGCTCCAAGCACGTGTATCAGCAGCCAGCGCCAAATACCAACGCGGAGACAGTTTAGCTGCTCGTTCCTTGACAACAGCATCAGCTTTCACCTAAGATCTCCAAAAAAGAGCCCAAACAACTCTTAGGGGAACTGGGAAGAGTTAGGTTGCCTTTTACCATTCTCGCAAAAACTGCCTTAGTATTCATTTTATTTATTTTTTTTCCCCCTCAGGACACAGCTAGAAACGTCACCCTGTGGCACATAATGCCTGATAATTCAGTACGTGATTACAGAATGAAAAAAAGCCAACCACAAGTAGTTTTCACAGTTTAAAAAAAAAAAATAAATTGACTTTTTATTTCTGTTATTATCACTGGGAGGTGTACTAGAAAGCAACCCCTACCTTAGGCTAACGAGTCTTAAAATAAACTTGAGCAGAAGATAAGGGATAGCAAAGACATACACGCTGCTGCTGGCTTTCTCTTGGGTTTTGGGAGTGGATATCCAAGCGGCTATCCAAGCTTGCGATTCCAGTAGCCGAGGAGCAGAGTCAGGCTCAAAGGCAACATCTAACACGGGTCAAAGGAGTTGCTGAGGTCTTTGCTAAGGCTGAGGAAGAAAATTTCAGCACCATTTCTGTAAGAAGGAACTCCTAAGAAGAGGAAACTTAACCAGACCTCATATACCGCAGAGATAACCAGGAAACACAGAAGCAAAGAAAAATCAAGTAATTCCTGAGCAATGCTGCGAAACGCCCCTGGAGAGGGAAAAAAAAATAAAATAATAAGGAGCCTTTAAATCGGAAAGAGTTGGATTCAGGATAGGCTCTTCCATGGGGCAGCAACCTCACGTCACCACGGGCAGAGCAGAGCAGGAACGTATCCCTTCAAAGTCTGCCAGCCTCCCGAGATTCACCCCCTCGAGTAATCCGTACCTTGACCTTCAGTAAGCAACATACAGAGAAAAACCACGAAGCGGCGCTCTTTTTTGATCAAGGGCAAGACAAAAAAAACAAAACCCCAAACCCCAACGCAGCTGCGCTGGCCACAGGCCCACAGAAGCGGAAATATCGACGTGCACAAATTTTGTCATCTAGAGAGCTGCTCGCTTACTGTCACAATGATGAGCTCATCTATTGCATCTTGGGCAAACCGTGAGTAAACATTTCCAGTGGAAACCCTTCTGTTGGGGAGCAGGAGGCTAGCTGAGGTTTCAGTTGCCCGCCGCTGTGGAGTGATGCATGAGAACAAACAATTTGTAGAGACAGGATCAGGGAAAGCAGAGAGCGTCAAGCCCACTTCTGAAACCTTTGGTACTTTTGCAACTTCTCTGTTTCTTCTTGGTGAAGAGAGATCTGGATTTTTAGAATCTATAGATAAATAAATTTATTTCAAAATCTCTCACCTACCAAGGATTTTACAAACCAAACAACAAAACCCACAACCTCTAGGAATTTCACTAGGTGGGTTTTCCCGCTACGCAGACCAACAAAAGCCCCACTAGCGATTTCTGTTTCTGTTGTTCGGCAAGCTCTGTTACAAAACAAGCAGCTCCGCTTTGCTGCGCGGAGGTGCGCAACAGCCTACACGGGCAGGAAAAAGATTTAACGAGACTCCGCAACCCGTCTTATAATTAAGTTGGGAAGGCAGAGGAAAGTTAAGCGCGTCATGTTTGCAGCGTGTGAAACACAAAGCGAAGACCGGCTGCTGCGTCCCACCACTCAATTCAGTTTTATTATCATATAGATTGTTTCAAAACGTAATCAGGGCTACTAACGGCATGTCTGATTAACAGGTCACGCTTGTTAAGACTTATTCTCGGTGAGTGAATTTGGCGACCAGGCAAGCTCGATACGCCCGAGCAAAGCGGATAGCAGGCTAGCCATCACGAGCTGCCCGTCAGCCAAGAAGTGACTCACAGCGCCCCGCCAACGGGCCAGGGAAGAAATACTACCTGGTGAGGAAGAACAGGAGCAGCAGGAAGGAGTTAATAATTAGTTTTAACTTTTAGGCCCAGATGAGTTCAAAGCAGTAAACCCTTTTTCATACTCGTTTACAACAATTCATACAAAGTAGTTTTTAAAAAAAACCCACTCCTGTTAAATCCAAGCACAGCTCACCCTCAGACAAGTTCTGTTACTGCAGTTCTGCGATTTTAAACGGCCATAAGGCAACGCCAGACCAATCCCCTCGCATCCCAGCAAATGTTTTTTGGGAGAGAGAAGTGAAACGCAGCAGCGGGCCCATTTGCTGCTGACAGCTTGTGTGGATTTAGTTTTGTTTTGTTTCCAGCTCAAGAATCCACACCGCTTGGCCCAACGTCAGGAAAGCGGGACCGAGCATAAGCAAAGGATTAGTTCTCCAGCTGGCAGGATGCGCGGCCTTTGGTGGTCCTGGGGGCGGCGTGCCAGGCGGCTACGATCGACGGTTGCAAAATAACCCTGCCAACGGCCGCAGACCTTTCAGACAGCTAAAAGGAGAGATTTTTTTTAATTTACTTTTTTTCTGGAGGAAGACTAAAGCAGAACTCCCAAGTCCCATGCTACAATTTATCAATAATAATAAAAAAATCTGGATCAGAATACTTCCAGTCTTAAGAAGATCCCGGCACCAAGATAAATGCTGAGACTGAACGGAAGATCAGGATGGGAGAAGCTGCAGGAAAACAGCGCTGACTGTGTTTCTCCTCTGGTAAAACACAGAGGCTTTTTGCTCAGAGAGAAGCAGAAGTTAAATACACATTGACAGACAGCGTCGTGTGCTAAGTCAGTACAAGTTAAAACGGCCGTCACTTTTTATCCTTACAGAGCATTCACCATGGCGTATTCCAACAGGAGAACATCGCTGACAGCAACGTGACAGCGTTACTGAACCGCATCACTCCAGCCCAAATGATACGGACTCTCCTCCCCTCCAGTCAGATGTAAAAACTGACCTAAATCGACCTCCTGCAAATTCTGGCCTAGCACAGGCTTGCATAGACATGGTGATTGCATTTAATCCAGTTACACTGAAAAAAAATGTACGTGATAGCTATGCAAATACACCTGCAGTTCCTGGAAGCGAACAGAGACGAAACCATGCTGGTAAGAGACAGAAAAAATAAAATGCTGGTGCTATGCAATCCATCACGTACGACTATGAGGAGGAAAAAATATCAGCAGATTACTTAACAAGGACACATACTACTACTTCTTTAATTTCAAAGAGAAATTTCAGGGGAAAGAAACGATCAGTGACCCTAGTCAAAGAAAAAAAAAACCAAACCAACATCAAACCCTAAAAAAAAAAACCCTACTCGCTTAGGTCTCACCCGGAAAACGCTTTTGAGCCTCCAGAAGGACCTTTCCTAATATATTAACCCTTCTGAATGGAAGGCAGGGAATCGAAAGAAAACCGCACAACCGTTCTCAAACAAAACCCAAATTGTCTCCAGCACTCAATAGCTTTTCGGTAAACTACCAGACAGAAGCACCGTTTGCAAAGAACACCGGCTGTGTTGGCTGGAACTCTCGGTATTTAGCATACAGCAAGCACAGGTAACGGTTTGCGTTACCTGGCAAGAAAATAAAGCCGTCTCCCCAAATACCATCCCTGATTATCTTTACTTCTAGCTGCCCAAAAACTACGGACGGGCTACTAGGGCTCAGCTGAATACCTTTAGTCACGGAGAGAACAGATACCCAAAGGAACCTACGCAGCCTTCAGTCGGGTTTTTGTTTAAGGAGGAGGTACAGCGTGCATCACATTTCGGGACTCCGGCTCCCTCCGGTGCTGGGGGCACCGAGGGCAAGAGGTAATTTCATCAGTAAAAGATTTCATCATCACACCAAGCAAGCGGAAGGTTTGCTCTTGCCACGTAGCAACGCGCTGCGAGGAGATAACCGCAAGAGCCTTTTATTTTTAATTTAGCGGAGGCAAGACAGGGGCGAGCGCTGCCGTGCTCTCCCTGGGATCCATGTGCGGGAGAATCTCCTGGCGGCCGTACTTTCCAGCACTAACAGGCAAGACCCATCCAGAGTTACAAACTCAGGCAAACCTACGCCAAATAGGGATATTGATATTTGTTTCCCTCCCCACGCATTTAGAACAAAGCAAAGCCAATTTTCACATTCAATACTAAAAAAAGTCTGCACCCAAAACGTGAAGCGTTCAAGTGGCTGCCAAGTGACTGGAATGTATCTGACAGTTTATACCTGGAATTATTCTTTGGCTCTTTTTCAGTCATACCCAGAAAACACACTGCACCCCGATTCTGTTCCTATACCATCACTGCTGAAATCCTAATGAGAACACCGCGGGTCCTCTGCAACTGAATGGTATTGGAGAAAAAGGAGGGTCTTAGTCTTCTATTGAGGATATACTTCGGAGTATAGGAGTCCTTCAGCTGAAATAGCATCCCCAAGTCCCACGGTCCGGACGGGATCTTTACACACCAAAACGGGAGTGAAATGGAAGGAGATGCCTTCTCTGTGCCAATGCACCACTGGCTCATCCGGATTTAAAGAGATTTTGGAAGGTGCCTCTATCTGGGAGGTCACGAACTCCAAAGGAGCTTTAAGAAAGACTTTGGTGGTATCGATGGTTTCGGTCGCGCAGGCTTGAGTCCCTGCTGCTCGAGCTCCGGCGGCCACAGCGGCAACCTGGTTGCCCCAGTACCCATCCACGGTGACGAGGATGTGGTAGGCCAGGGTGTGGAAGTGGATCCGCGTGAGATCAGAGGCCCGCTCTGCGGTCTTCCCGTGCTCCTTCAGGATCCAGAAGAGGATGTCGCTGACCACACCGACGTCGGGAACTCCGCTCCAGGAAGCGAGGGAGGCGTGGGGACCAGAGGCGGATTGCGTGAGGAACAGCAGCTCCTGTTCGTTCAGCCCAATGGAGTTCACCAGGGGAAAGACCTGCTAACAGAAAACACAGGAACAACGGTTTTTCCTTCAGAGAGACAATCAGGCTTTGGTCTTTCTCATTCAGGGCGTTGTTTTTATAGCGCTGCGTTTCTGGCTGTATCGCCAGCGTGCTCAGCAGAAGGGAGCACCCAGTTTCCTGGAGAGGAAAACAAGCAACCATCAGGATCTACAGGAAAGAAACTCTGCAAAGAAACTGAGGGGTTATTTTAAACTATAAGCTCAAATTCAAATCCTGTTTTTTCTAGAAATCTGCAAGCTTCCTAAATCTAAACCAGCCAAAGTTACTTGGACCTGTGGAGCTGCGCGTATTCTCCCGGGTCACCTTCCCCCCCGTGACCGCAAAAAATCTTCGTATCAGAGAACAGAGCCCAGCTGCGTTGCATGGTACTTTTACTGAATAAACTCAGAGCTGCAAAAAATCCTTAGTCCTTGCTGAAAACGGTCTGATGATCAACCGAGAGCATTGTAAGATACCTCCTAAATGAAACTTCCCAGAGAGACCTATCTAAATGGAGTAGTCTCTCCGAGCTAAAGAAACCAAATCTGTCCTCTGCTAAGCCAGAAGTCATTACGGTTCTCCTCCGCTGCACAGAGGAGACTCTGGTAAGCTCAAGAGAGAAAACAGAAGCATTCCAAATAGAATAGCAGACATTAACCCCGTGTTCTCAATTTATCTTCAAACGGGTAGCCCTAATTTTAAGTTTTCATTTCCATATTCATCTACCAGTCTGTGCATCGTGATACTGAAGAAAAGGAGACCGGTGAAAAGAGCGCGTCTTTTCGTTTTTGTTACCTGATGCACGATGTTGCTCATAAAATCCTGATCAGTCATACTGGCCAGCTCCAGGTGGATGGGAATGTCAGTTGGGATATCTGAGATGGAGGCCACAGCCTGCAGGGGGACAGGAAAAGGAAAA
The DNA here is from genome assembly GCA_013400195.1 of Aramus guarauna. NCBI lineage: Eukaryota > Metazoa > Chordata > Aves > Gruiformes > Aramidae > Aramus > Aramus guarauna. Next base: position 396,745 of record VXBL01008569.1, read on the forward strand.
AAAAAAAACCAAACCAACAAACCAACCCTAAACCACATACTCATTATGAAACAGAAAGAATAAAGGGGGTTTGTATATGGATTTAAACACGATTCCAAATGGGATGTCTGACAGGTGTCAGAATGTACTGCTAAGGGGAAGAAATAAAAACAAATTTCTAGTTTTCAGAATCCCAGAGGCAGAAAACTGTATCTAACCCTGATCTGCACCCAGCTCAGCACTTTGCTAATGGACTTATTCAGAAACCTCACCAATCTGAAGCAGCTGTAGAACAGCTGATCCTAGAACAGAAATTATGGGATTAGACTTTTGCCATTCCTACAGTTCACGTTCTTCTTTTAGCATGCAATACCGAAAAGATTTGCGGGAGATGTGAAGACCCAGCCTAATTACAAGTTCAAACCTGGGAAACCAAGACTGCCATGAAGCATTTGTTGGAACGGAAATGAAGGAGACACCGGTATTCAAGTATCTTACCTCCATAAGTCGTCTCTGTCGCATCTCCTTGCTCTGGCCTTCCATCATGTGAAGTCCTGAAAGTACCACAAGATCCGGCTGAAATTCATCCAAGCTGGACACAAACACTTCCAGCATATTTAAGGCGCCGTTTGATAGGTCGTGGGAGAAGATAAAGCGGTTGGCGTTGGGTGCTCTCACTTGTCCCCACTCCTCGCCTAGAGTGAAACAAATAGAAGCAAGTTAACTCAGAAGAGAAGCAAATCAAATCACACATCCGGAGTTTTGGGATATCCTGCTGGAATCCTAGGGCACAATTTCACACTTTGACCGGCCCAATGTGCCACCTCTCGCTCTTTTTCTCACTCGTTCTCTTCCTTGACTCCCTCTGCCTCGTTTAGATGCTCGTCCGATCACAAGAAAAATTCAATACTTGTTTAGTTTTTGCAAGCTTTGAGATGTTTTAATCAGTTGTATTAGTTGATCGTGCAATTAGGTGAGTGTCACAGCCAGCTCAAGCCAGACGGCTGGAGTGAGCAGGATATGCAGAGGGGAGACCTCCCCTTCTGGCAACAACCGCTTGTTAGCCTGTCTCTAGGTACACCTTCAACAACTCTTACGGTTCTGACTGTTCCTTACTGAGCAGCTCCCAGAAACGAGCTGCAGAACAGAACTGCATCGGTGCTGTACACGTAAACTGGTTTATTCCTGGATAAAATGATAAATTGAATGGGCTCCATCGCCAGGACACCGAGCCATGAGAAAAGAGGGTAACGACAGCCTAGAGAGGATACAAATTACAGCAGCCGCAGTCCAACTGGCCAGCTCTCCCCATCTGTACACGCATTGCTGTTCGGTTCCTCGTGCCAGTTATGATAACTGGACAGAAAGAAATGTAAGGGACTAAATAAAAACCGGTCACAAAGGGCAGCTTGAACAGAAAGCTCGAGACACAAGCAATTTTGGGGCTATTATAGGCAGAATCTCCACCTTAGAGCCAGCCTGCACACTTCTTTACTCATCTCTCAGAGTTGGGAGAACACGAGCAGCATTTTGGGAAAAGCCACTAAACCAGCATCAACAGCCATCAGCGCTGCCTCATCTTAAGAAAAGGCTTAAGGCAAAGCTCTGCCTAGGACAAAGATCCTCAGCTTTGCATCAGGAAGGCAGTTCTCATCCGGGAAACAAAGCTGCTGAGACATCGTCTACTGATCTATTACCTAATGAGGATGCTTCTAGGAGCAAGAAGAATTAAGATTCCCTTCAAAATTAGTTTATTTTCCATTGGCTACTGTGTAACAGCACTTGTCAGTAATAGTAACTTTGTCTCAGCCAGGAGTCCATCAGAGTGGATGCTTTGGGATTAGTTTTGTTGCTGAAAAAGTTGAATTATGGGGGTTCTTGCCCTCCTTCCTTCCCAAATGCTCCCTCTTCTGTCAGGCTAATGTAACTCTTGCTGAAACTGTAAATTGAGACTGGACCAGCAGAACGATTCAGATGGAAAACCGCAAGAAAATACGTGCAGATTTGTTTCAGCCATTTCCTTAGGGTTACCCTGAATTTCATCCACATGAGGTTAAATGGTACCTTTCTGTTTTCAGAGAACATTACCAGACTATTTTAGTGATCATACCGCTTTAGCATTACACCCATCAGTTCTGCTTAGGCTATGTATCGCAACAAAATGAAAAGTCCACTCGGTTTCTATAAGTTGTAGCGTACAAGCATACAGAACCAAAGGGATGGCAAGACAGCAGCAGGAGGTCGCGCTTCAGTAACTGTATTACAAAAGGAAAAAGTTTCAAAAGACTTTTGCATGTCTGTTCACCTACCACAGCTCCCCGAAGTGCGTGGAATTACTCAATTAGCCCGGTGACAGCTGCCAATACTGATAACTTACACAGTCTTTCTGGAACTAACCAATTCAAAAAAACCCTCCAACTTTAAAACCAGGACTGTCTGAGTGGTGTTCAGGGTTCCCATCTCACATCCAGCCTTTGGCAAGGTACCTGCTTGATACTCCAAGATAAGATGGAATTCATCTCTTTCCTGCATGGATTCAGGTGGCACAACCACATTGTCATCAAGTAGTTCGTGGAGTTTAGGACCAACTGGGCCACAAAGGAGGATCTAGAAACAAGGNAAAAAAAAAAAAAAAAGAAAAAAGAATAACGCAATTTAAAAAAATCAGCCAACCATCTGTTCCAGCATAACCTAAGAAATAACTGCAGGATCCCCAAAATCTACAGGGACGTAACGTGAGCCTTATTAAAGACAAGTGAAGAGCATGAAACTTTTGGAACGCATACCTTCAGGTCTGGATTTGTTGCCAGCTTCTGACCAATGAGAGCAGCATTTCCTCCTACATAAAGCTGTGAAACAAACAGAGGCAGATGTGGGCATTCCCTTGCTTTGATAGCGTCCTCAGTATCAGCTAGAGATTTTACCTTTTTTAGAAAAGAGCCTAGCATTACAGAAGTTAATAAAGCTTATTGGGGCTGAAGGCAAAACAATTTTACAATTCTCTGTGAGATCTTGACAAGTTAAGGATTCTCTGACTTTTTTTTTAATCTAAATATTTGCCTTTAGGTAACTCACAGCCCTGTACAAATCAATTTATAACGTAAACAGCCCTTACTTCTGTGCAGCTTTTCTGTGGTAGCTGGTAACTCGTGTTTTATTAGCAAGGCTGACAAGCAATCATTTAAAAACTGCAACAATACTTCATCCAGTTTGAAATCAAGGTTAATTAAACCTGCTACCCGTGCCCGCATGAAGTGAGCGGAACTATGAAAGTCTCTTCAGGTAAGAAAGGTCAAACTTTCAAGTGAGAAAACTCTGATGCAAGCTTTGAAACCAAAGAATATACATTGTCGTGAGGATCGCAGACACTCAGAGGTGACAGAGAACAGGCTATAGAAGGATACAGCTAATAATCAGGTGATGCCAGAAAGCCGGTGTAGCAAAAGCGGTGAGAAACAAGTCAAGACAGGAGAGTCTTGACCAACAGAAGACATTTAGAGCTCTTCCTCATCTTCCAAAGCAGCCAGCAAACCGCCTAGAAGGCGGCATTAAGCAGTTTGTAAAAATGAGCTAACTGCCAAGCAAGGTGTCAAGCTAGATTAGAAGACCCAGTATAAATTAGAGCAACAAACCCTTCCTTTTCTAAAGGGAGGCTTCAGGAAAAAATACCTGTGCTTTTCATCCCTCCTAGAGAGAATTTAAATCCTGCGTTAAGTAGCTGAGCCGATCGGAGTGTTTACCATTCCTAGTGCTGGGATCTATTTCCCCCCTTCCTGCCTCAGTACAAGATGTTGGAGCCTTTTACAGCACCGGCTCCGTCCGGCTCCCATACAACGGTATTCCTACAGAGGCGTCTCGGACTGACACTTCACTCTTGGGAAAGCAATCGAGGGATAGACCATTCAAAACCAGGTCCAGAATTCTGCGGAAAGTCATTAACACACTCAAGCCTGAAGGATTTGCACTCTCACTAGACAGAGAACGAAAGTCACCAACGATGCAGAAAATAAGGAACGTGCCGCTGAAAGCTTATTTTCAGGTGGAAGACGTACCTGCGCACCAGGGTACTCGGAGGCTGTCTGCGCAATGTGATGGAAAGACTCTGCGTCGCTGAAGAAGCGCTCGGCAGCTGCCCCTTTTTCCATGAAGTGAGCAAATGCTTCTTTTAGGTCCTGTCTGGAGTTCAAGACCGCATGATTTTTTCCATCCCCAGGTTCAAGACCGAGCGCCTCTAACAACTTCACGCCGGACAGTACCACATCTACGCAGGCGTTGACGCTGGAAGAGAGAAGGAAAATGCATAAGGAAAAAAACCACACGGACCTTACGGCACTTGCGAGACAATACAATGAGATCACTTCCCAGCCAGTGATGTTTGCTGCTTGCAGCCCTCATGCTAAGGGGGAAAACAACCAAGCAAGTGAAAAGAAACAAACTCAAAGGCAAATGAAGTTCCTGAAATTCTCTACTAAAGTGTTCTCCTTTTGACATTTACAAACAAGTAAGCTGAGTGGTCCAAAAGCGGTTGCGTACGTTGCAGTATATTTTGCACTTTGTGTGCTGCCTTAGGCTTGCTCAAAAAAAGAACAGGCCCAATAAGAATAACATTTTAAATTCTTAGAATAAGAAGGTGTTGTTGGGTTTTTTTGGTTTGTGGTTTTTTTTAAATACGTATTTCTGGTTTAAAACGTACATACAATTCAGAACTGTTAAAAACAAAACTGAAAGTATTTAAGTCTACTAGATCAGCCTCTGGAGTTTCAACTACTCCTAACAGTAACCAAAACCACACACACAAACACACCCCTGCCAGGCTGGTTCTGTTTATGAGAAGTCAAAAGAGCAATTTTTCAGCTGAAATATCTGAAAACTGCAATCTCAAAAGGACCATCCCAAATTTCCAGAATTACCCTGCTGCCTTCTCTCAAATACTAGAAATGGGAGAAAAGTCCTGCAATAGTTAGGAAATGATAACCACTTCAGCAGGTCTAGACTTAATGCGAAGTCTAACCTGCAGCTCAGATCTTCCAGTCCCCATTACATAAATTTAAACACAGTCTAATTCAGAGTAGAGAACAGCGAAGCTTCTGGGCTGGAAGAAAGTACGAACACTTCCCCTTGTTTCTAGTCATTGGTTTCAGAGAGACATCAATATATACCAAATATTTACTGAGATGATACCAGCAACGACTAAGACTAAAACATCATCTGGAACTGCCGTCAAGTGTCATTTCTGTTCCTCCGCCCCACGCTTCCCTGATGGGGATCCAAACAATCTATAAAACTTTTGCAGGATCTCTAACTTGCTCTGCGTCTCTCCACAGGACACTCCAAATGCCAATGCCTGCTCACATGTCAGTGTGAAATGCACAGCCATTTTGCATTCCTCCTCGTCGGTGACCTTTCATGCATGATTTGGGCCCCAACACATGAAGGCTGCATCATACAAAATAAAGGACATTCAAAGCCCTGAGGCTTTTCAGGACACGAGGTAACCAGCTCAGAAATCTACGCTGTTGCGCATCATCTCATATACCAAGGAGAGACAAATCCCCTCGCACAGCAGAGAAAAGAAAACCAAAGAAACAATAAGCTCAAGCAGCATTTCAGCCCCAAACTCACTGCGGCAAAAGGTCAGCAACTTTATATTTTAATGAATCGTTAAAGATGCAAGGGGACATAAACCAAATCACAGATCTTTCAAGTGAGACACCTCTAATCACCTTCCAGCTGTCTTTCTTCTCCCTCTCTGCCATTCCTCTGCTAACACACTTCCTTCATGCTTTTAATAAACTCCCTTAACAGCAGGGATATGCTACTAATGAACTGCTTTTGCTGTTGAACGTCGAGTTTGGGGTGCGTGTATATATTATATATACATATATTCAGTTGCTTTAAACCAAAGAAGAAAAGAAGGAACAAACCAAAGAGCAAGACAAGCTCCAGCTAACATTTATCAGCTACACAGCCATCGAGGTGGAGTAACTTCTTCCAACGCCTGAAGGCCGACTCTTCTAGTCATAGTCAAGTTATCCTGTCACGTCCTTATATTTAAAAGAAAGTGAGTCAAGCGCTATATATAACAGCAAGGTTAATGGTCAGGCTTAAACCCAGCATTTAGCATCAATGTGATATTCCTGAACTTTCCCCTTGCCTTCTTTCCCATTTAAAAAGAGAAAGGGTGATGGATTTCCCTGTGCAGGCACAGATGTCTTCAAAGTCTCTTGCTGTCTCCTCGCCTTTCCCTCCCTCACCTCTCCCCTTTGCATCTCTACCTCGACTCGGTTTATTTTCCCCTATCGTGAAGACTTCGTGCACTTCCCCGCTTTATAAACTCATCTCTCGTACCTATTCATTGCCAGGCTCTGCTCCCCAACTGCCACCTTCCTGGGCATGGGCCACCAGCTCCACATCCCTCAGACTCCATATATAAATTTGGTTTTCGGGCAAGCAAGCCAGGGAGAAGGTCTCCGGACTCAGGCTTGCCAACCATGTCTGAACCACGCGGCACACACTTTTTTTTTGGCCGTTAATCCCCTCAGCCGAGGTCCACCTCTGACTAAACAACGCAGCAGGCAGCTGCCCATGCTCGCCAGCGGCTCTCTCAGGGAAACATCCTCACCTGGAAAATTAACAGAGAGGTTTAACAAACAGACAGGAGCTCCAGCGAGCGCCCAGCTGCCTTGGCACCAACCTGTGCTCCACGACCAGCCTCTCCTCCTGCCTGCCTGCAGTGCGGGCAGCTGCCTGGCTGGCGGAAAGCAGAGGCCTCTCCCTGAGCCCGCTGGGCCGCACCGACCCCAACCCCCGGTAACTCCTCAAGCAGCTTTGAACCTCAGCAATTCCGGCAGGCCGCGCTGAGGCCGAGGGAGAGCTCCGCCTGGCAGGTGAGGCCCTCATATATACACACGCATACCTATATATGATATATATATATATTATAGATATATAGAGAGATCTATAGAGAGATACTGCCCGGCCCACGGGAAGGGCCGCCCTCCCCCGCCGCTCCGCGCTACCGGCACCTACCCGACGGCGACGCGCGCCCATCCCCGGGCCGGGCGGACGATTGCCGCCTGCCAGGCCGCCACCATACGGCCCTCGAGGGAGCGGGCGCGGCGCAGCCCCCCCAGCAGCGAGGCGGAGAGGTGCCGCAACGCCGAGTGGGGCAGCTCGGGGCCCAGGAGGCAGAGGTAGCCCAGCGCCAGGGCCAGCAGGCCCACGCACACCGACCTCTGCCACATCGCGGCGTCCGTGCCGGCCCCCCACCCCAGCCCTTTCCTCGCCCGCCACGTCTGAGGAGGGACGTTAGCGGCGGGGGCCTCCTTACGCCGCCTCCGTAGCGCCCCGCCCCCGCCGGGCGCCAGCTGTCGTAAAGGCGTTTCGGGAATCGAGGCGGGCCCTACGCGAACGGAGCGGCCTCTCCCGCCCGCAACCTACGTACCTCTGGGAGGTACGGCTGCGCCGCCTGCGTAACGGAGCTACGGGAATAAGGCGGGAGGCGGAGGCTGCGCGAGGGCGGCGGCGCCGTCGTGAGGGGAAATGGCGGGGGGCAGCGGGTCGGTGCCGGGCATCGCCGTGTTTAAGGCCTCCGGGGTCCTCAGAACTGGGCTCTCGGGCGGCGGGGAGCCGGTGCTGGGGCGAGGAGTCTGCGGTGAGCGCTGCCCTGGTGCTACTGCAGGCTGGGCCTGCCTCGGGGCTCTGCCCTCACCGCGTTACCAGCACTCAGCTGAAGCCTCTCAGGGGCATCAAGCCTGCACACTCCTCTGTACGTGGTACTGCTTCGCTCTCCTTTCCTTTGGGTTCTTCCTCAGGGTGCCCCTTCTTTCCCTTGTTGCCCGGGTCTGTATTATAGTTGTGCTTGGTCTGCCTCAATCACACAGTGCCCGTCACTGCTGTGCCCTTTGTCTAAAAAGCTCCTGTTCGGCAAACCAGTCACTGACGTGAAGCTCATCGCTGGCCCTGTATATATTCTTCCTCCCTCTGTGGCACAGCTTCTGGTCTCTGCTTCTTTAGTGCCTTTTCTGGGGTGACTTAACTTCATGGAATCTGCCCGCGCTCCCCCTAAGGCACTGGGAGCTGTGGGAGAAAGCGTTCTTCGGTGCCTGTTTCATCCCAGCACAGAGGTGGTGTAGCAAGTCAAACGGGAGGTTTCCCTTTTTAATGAGAGGGAGTTTTTCCAGGCTTCTTTAGAAATCATCGAAACGCTAGCTCTAAGGCTTATGACAAAATTTGCAAGAGTTTGACAACTGCGTGCCGCGGTGCGTTGGTTGAGGCAGCTGATAATTTTCTTATTCAGTTCTATGTTGTGAGTGATTGTCATCTCCTTTGACTCTGACAAAACAAACAGTAAAGGAGATGGGATAGCGGAAGGCTTTTTGTTGATTTTTCTTCTTAGGATGCAAGAATTGGTATTCAGTTAACAGCTCATCTGCAGCAGCTGTTATGAATTTATGATGGGCCCATTAGATTCCCTTTCTTACTGGTCCTTATCAAAAAGGACTTCTTTGAGGGTTTTTTTTTGTTTTTTCTTCGTGTAGGAGCAAGTGAAGTCCAAGGGTGCGAAGGTGGGCAGAAGGCATAGACGACGGGGGCCAAAATTGCTAGGGAAGGAAAGAGTGAGAAAACTCCTCCTCACCTGTCAGCGGCTGGTGTGCAGGGGCACTGACTGCTTTTATAAGCCTAAAGCCTTATGAGAATGTAATGATCTTTAAGAATAGAATCCTTAACAGAATCGTAAAGAAACTAGAGGCCTAGCCACCTTCCCTATTCAAGAAATCCTTCAAACAGTTCTTTCTCCTCAAATAACTGCCTGTTTAAGTCCCCTATAAAAGACTGATTATCTTCATCGCCGCTTAGACCTACATTCAGCCCACCAGAGTAGGTCTGTTAATATGTAATCCCCATTTTCCTTTGCTCAGGTGGTCTTTGGGTTTTGTCAGTAGGCTTTTTCATTTGAACAAATTTACTCTTTTCTCCCTTTGGCACTCTTCCCGCTAATGTTTGATCTATATGTGATTATGAAATCTCGCTTGCTTCCATACTCTGGAATTCCCCGGGGTATAGGCCTGCGAGGCTCTCGCAGTTATAAACAGCCCTCCGGTTCGAGCAGGCAATGCTACGCTGTGTAAGAACAGAGAAAATACCTGCAGAACCCCTCGCTGCTCACTACAATCAGGTCTTCACCTGTGGGAGCCTGTGTATTTATAGCATTGTCACAGAACATCATAATTAGACGTGCCCATAAAGCAGCCACAACCCAGAGCGTTGTCACAGCTCGGGGACCCCATTATTAGCACTGTGTTGTCAGAGGGTTAGCCTGCAAGCAGATAACCTATCTAATACAGCAATACTTGGGGGAATTAAGCCACAATTCCATTTTGGGGCGATTAGTTTTTCATCTGATGCAAATGCAGTCTGCTGCATTGTTGCCCTGAACACTAACACTAAACACTGAACAAAAAAAAAAAGAAAAGTTACTCCCAGAACAGGTACGGTTTCCACATCAACAACAGCGAAGGTGCTCAGGAGGAACCACTGTTATTTGGTCTCCGTAAACTGCTGGCGTTCAATCTCCGTGAACAGTTTTGTCAGTGGACTTGAATGAGACTGCAAAGGTAATTGAAATATTTGGTTTATCATCTTCATTCCTGCCAATAAAAATAAAATGTTTAAAAAAAAAAGAAAAGAGAACCTGCTTAGTTACAGAGCTAAACAGCGATTTCTTGGTCAACATTCATTTTAAGCCATTGCAGATCTAGGTTTGCCTCAAATAGCCGAATTGGAGGTGAAACTATCAACTGAGAACTGAAATTTGGCTCCTCGTTTCCTTCCCTTGAGCTACCCAGTGCCCCACAAATTTTAGTCAGAGGTAACAGAGGGACACAGGGCTGTTAGCTTTGAAGGAGTTGACTCAGGCTGAGTAAAAGGTATTAATTAAATACCTGTTTAATTACAGAAATATCAAGCCGATTATTTCTGGTTCAGTGCTGTGTGTTATTTCAAAGATACAACACACTGATTTAAAGAGTTTTTGCCGGAGTACTTTTATTAAAGGCATAGGAAGAGAAAAGTAAGAGTTAGAGGATTTTAGACTGGAAGGAGTTAAATCAAAAATTAATGCCAACAGTTTTCCTCCGTTTCTTCTCTCTGGTTATATGAAGTTCTTTGTATAAGAAATCCTTTTTCTTGACACTGTTTCATGGTATGAGCTGCTTGTGACTGGGAGGGTGTGGTAGAGGGACAGCGGATTTAATCAGTCTTCAGTTATTGGAAACGGAACTTGTTCCCTTCAGCAAAAAAAAAAAAAAAGGAAAAAAGAGGAAAAAAGACTTTGTCTGCAGGAGGCAGACAAAAGATGCGTTTTCTTGCTTGTTTGAAAATTAGCTTGTGGAGAATTGCACACATAGGACGTGTTCTCAGCAGCTGCTCAGAGCTCACAAACCTTTATGGGTGAGGTTTTTAATGACCGTACTGAGTTTGCTCTCTTGACCACAGGCTCGGTTTTGAGAAATGGAGGGGTTTGCCTGACGCTTACTAGGCTGGAGGCGAGAGGGAAGGGGATGAAGATGGGCAAGCAGAGGGAACAGCAGGGAGGGGTGGAAGCCAAAGCTCTGAGTTCCCAAAGGAGCTGTGAAGACCTGTTTTTCTCAGCTTGAACTCACAAGCTTGAAGCAATTGTCTTTACTCCTTGTTAAGTTGAATTTACATATTCAAATGAACTCGTTCCCTTTGACCTACTTTGGCCAGCCTAAACTGTAGGCCTCTGCACAATGGGGAAAGGGGAGGAGTTTTTTCTCAAACTGTGAATTCCTTTATTGTTGCTGGGATCGGTCGTGCGTATCTGTAATGCCGGGGATGGAATCTTTAGCTGTAGCTAATAAACGTTACGCAGTACTCAGGGCAGGATTTGCATTGCAGATGCTTGCCATCGTGTTACCTCCTGTCCTGCCCAACACTCCCGTCGTATTACTGCCTCTCTCTCCGTTCCCCAGGCTTTGTGAAGTCAGTTACTCAGGTTTTGTGTGTCCAGCTCACTCATCTACGTGTCATTGTGCCTTTTCTACTCTCCCTGAAATCCCACAGCCTCCTGTCTTTGATTGCAGGCCTCGTTTAATCTGAATTGGAAACTCTTTACAGCGGGAACCATATATCAGTCCATATACATGAAATTAGTGTGTAGACCTGTGACACTTAATGAGAGCCAAGAGCAGAACACATGAGCGTGAGCAGTTGGTACCAGCATGTCTTCACTGGGAGAGGAGTAGGAAAAAGGGGAAGGTAGGGTTTTTGGATGGATCCTAATATAGGCCTAGAAAATTCAGAAGATGAAAGTTTGTGCTGAGCCATGCAGATGAGCAGAGAAACTCTAATTAAAATACAGACTCTGTCTTGTTCTCAGAAACTGGGCAGCATTCCCCATCTGAGTTCTGCCAGCATATCTCAATCCTGGACTTCAGCACCCACTGCTGCTCTGCTCCGTAAGACACCCACTCAGCTTGGCCAGCGCATCTCAATCTTGATCTGTAACACCTCCTGCTGTTCTAATTCTGGGCCCTTTTTGAGCAGAAGATGCCATCTCTCTACTAAATTGTGCCAAATTGCTTAGTTTTGGCCGCAGAACTCATTTTCACTTGTCACCTAATGGGATACCTAGAGACTTTCATCTAACACTGTCAGCAACAGAGGAAGGAGAACATGTGAATACCCAGCCTCCTGCTAAGTCCCCTAATTATATAGTGATGTGTTAATAACAAACACACTTTCATGGCTTGGCAGTTGCAAAATGCTCATTGGTAGCGCAGTGCTTCAGAAGTAGCATCGCACAGGAAGGATGCAAGTCCCAGTTTAAATTACTAAATGAATATCAGCATAGTCTGTACCCAGAATTAGAGTTTGGAAGAAACGGGTAGTATGAAGCTGTCAGATGCCGGTTGTTTGGATGTTCTGCAGAGTCTGAACTACCACATTAGAGAGAGTTGCCGTTGTAGAAGTGAGCGTTTCTGTGCAGAGAATCTCTTTTTCCCTCCCACCCTGCCTCATAATTATAAATCTGCCTTCCTTGGAGACCTCACCATCATCCATTTTTTTTGAGAACTCAGCGCTGGGGGGTGGAACAGCTTCCATCTTGGCTGAGTCACCAGGGTTGGAGCTGGGAACATCCAGATCCAGAATTATGCATTTCTTTCAATTTGAGCCAAATTGCTGGATTTTACAGTGCCCTGTGGTGATCAGCCTGGTTTTCAGCAGAATAGGCAGGAACTGGAGCAAGTGTGAGCCACCACATGTGCTGGTGAACACCCCGAGCAATTAGAGTTTGTGGCAGTGACTGCCTGAGCTCAGGAGTAATCGCCTTGTTTCTGGAGCAAATGGTTCAGACCAACAGAGATGCAAGAACTAAAAACCTTATGGGACAACAACAGGTTAGGAAATTATCATCAAGGAAGAAGTGAGAAAACTTTGCCAAGAAGATGTCTTGACGGCATTTCCATTCTTGCCCCTGTGAGACTCCAAGTGCAGCTGTACCAGCTGCCGTGCTGTCAGGTGCTGAGAGCTGCAGAATGACGGGACAGCTAAACCCCAGTTTATCTGTCAGGTTTGGCCCTGTGAACAGTCACGTGAGAGTTATTAGATATATTACAGGTGGCGTTGTATTCTGTCCGGAAGAAAGGATGGTTCTGTATCTGACATGAGCAGTGCATACAGACAGAGCAATGCTTTAAGTGCTTTTCTGTGTTCTCAACTTCTTTGGCAAGATAGAAGATGAATGACAGATGCCCAATCTTATCTTTGGAAAGGAACTCTGAAAACAAAACGCTCAAAATATTCTTTGGTCCCCTAAATCCATCCAATTTACATACTCATTGGTGAGTGTTTTGTGGATTGCATCTTGTAATGTATACTTTGGATTCTTTAGTATATAGATTACAATTTCCATTCCCTCTAACAGCAGTGCTGGTGTCATTGGTAGTGCACGTGCCTTGAAATGTTTGTTGTCTATCAAATCAGACCTCACTGCTGTGATACAAAGGGCACTAAATGTCATCACTACCTCATCAGCATATACCTCAAACTAACAAATTGGTGTAGTACAACCTCATCAGCAAAATTATATGTCATAACTGCAACACTTACTTCTGTTACCATTCAAGAAAACTCCTAAAAGCCGGACCTGTGAGAAGCCCTTGGTTTGCAGCCCTTAGGCTGTAACTGAAGCCCTTGCTGTGGCAGAAGGCTGAGGAAGAAAGGTTTAGGCAGGCCTGGAGAGACTAGGCTAGAGAAGCCAAAGTATTTGCCATCCTTTAGGTCTTTGTGCTTGCAGCACTGTACGCGAAGGCCTGTTGAGGGTACTTTGCCAATGGCAGGATAGCCTTAGGTCAGATTTCTGGGAGGGAAAAGGCATAATCTCTGGCTGAGAGTCACACAGTTTTAGCAGCAAAAATACTCTCTTGGTTGTATGAAAATAGCCTTTCCCCCCCCCCCCTTTTTTTTTTTTTTTTCCTGTTTCTTGTTCAGTGTGTATCCTATGCATGTATGGAATAGTCTGGATTTTGGGCACAGGATATGTGTTTGTGGGGAGCGGTTCTCTCCTGCTGGCTCGGCTGCCATTTTGCCATTCCAATCACATGTGGAAGTTGCATTGGGAGGGGACAACGTAAGTTGATGGTTACATCAACTACGTGCTGCTCATCCTCGTAGATCCTGCCTTACAGCGTGTCTCTGGCTGGGCCCTTGCCATGCAGAGTCTGCTTCATCAGAACAGCCCCAGGCCTCCTTTGCTCCACCCTCCTGAGCTCCGTCTCTTCGGTAGCACCTTCCAGTACCGCGAGCCCAGACTATTCTACAACTCAGAGAACAGGAACTCGAGGCTGTAGCAATCAGGCGTACGGTTCTGCTTTCTCACGGATGGCTGATGTGCTGACTGATAGGATGTGCCTTATGCAATGTTGTAAGCTAGGCACATTTTAATGTGCTAACTGAAGGCCCAAATCAGATTTTGCAATACGTTTGTGTATTGGTCTACTGAGAGGCAGTTGTTTCAGAATTTCACCGGTGAGACTGCCAGAACTATTTGTGTATTTCACAGTTCGCATTGTAAAGTATTCGCATGCATCCCCATGTCATATATTAAGTGACACAACTCATAAATAGTGGTGCCTAGCAAAACTGTCTTCTGCAGATCCATCTACAGAGGTTTTAGCCACAGAATTTGCTTTGACAAAGTTGTCCCGGGTATTTTCCTCCTGTGTGAATGACAGGAGGCATAAGACATGGAGTATTTGGTGTAAAATGAAGCCAGTGGTAGTAATTGTGGCTGCACATGGAACCAGATTTGTCTTAATTTGCAGAAGATGTCTCTAACCTCTTCCACAAAGAGGCAACGAGCAGAGAAGTAGAAACTTCTCTAGAGCAAATGCGGCTGAGAAAAAGTGATATGCAGGCAGAACACCCAGAAAGTGTTTTATAAAACAAAGAGGAGGTGGAGAAGCAGGAGGGCAATGAAACGGACTTGTGTGGAGAAGGGCTTGAACAAGATTTCAAAGAAAAGATGCTCTGGAAATAAAATCAGAGAAATCCAGAAAAAAATCTATTCTGTTATAAATACTATTTGAGGTCTGTTTTTACTTAGGTGAGTGTATAGATACTGCTGAGGCTCTGTGAGTGTGAAATTCCTTTTTCCTTTGTAGTTTTGTGGCACCTGTAGGTATTGTGAGGATGTGTCACCTCTAGGCTAGACAATGTGTGTGACAAGGAAAGGTACCTAACTGAAAGAGTTTCAACTGAATAGCGGATAGATTCCCAGGGAAATTGCTTTGTGGTCGTATGGGTGACCGACCAGATCAGGCTCCAGAGACTTCCTTTTGAAAATCTGCGTATGATTTATGCCATCTTCATTTTATGAGCTCAGAGATTATGCTTTGTCAATGCTGTGGGATTGAATGCTTTCCTTCAGGCTAGTTTGGGTGGTTGTTCTTACTGCCTTAGAGCAAAGAACATCGCTCTTGTAGAAAGGGCTGTTCTGCCCATAGCACTGATGGCCAACAATGTAGTGCTCTGGAAGACGAGGTCCAGTAGTCAAATGGGCTAAAGAGAAGAACACGGCACTAAAAGTCTCTCCGTGATGGACATACTGAGAAAGACTCTTCCTCCTTTGTCTTTACAGAAGTATAGAAGAAAGCAAACCAATCCTTTTCTACTTCTGTTGCTTTCTAGATTTCAGAAATGACTGCTGTGAAATTTCCCTTCTCAGTAGTGGCCAAGACAGATTATCACATGCATCACTTTATTCTTCCCTGCTTTGCCTCTAGCTGAAACATCACACGTGCAGAAGACGACCTCCACAGCGAGTGACTACTCCATCTGCTGTCTATAGATCATTCATCTCTGAAGGAAACACTTGGACTTTTCAGTGACTTGCTCCTGAGAGAGTCAGCTGCTAAACCCTCTTTGACAGAGCACTTGCTTTAGCCAAACACAGGCTTACAGGGACAGTTTTGGTTGCCCATCAACCTTAAAAACTATGTGGTATAAAAAAAGTCTAGGGAGGAGGAACAGGGATAATTGTTGATCTGGACCAGCTTCTGTACAAGGAGAAGTTGAGTAAACAGAAGCACTTCAGCCTTGAGCAGAGATGCTCTAGAGCAATGCCACAGAGGGCTACCAAGTTCTCCATGTCTAGAGGGTGACCAGTGAATGATGGCTTGGTCGTTTTTTCCCAGGCATCACACTGTTCACTGCTGTCAGAGAAGAGATAACGGGCTGTGTGGGTCTGTAGTCTGACGTGCCGTGACTGTCTTATGCTCTGCTCTGGACAGGAGAGGTGTCACTGAGCATGGTTTTTACTTCAAGGGAGGTCCTGAGATACCAAATAGGGAGGTGTGTGAGAAAACCTTTCCCAGATAGAGCTCCCTTACGGGAAAGGAGCTGATAACTCTTTGGAGACTGCTACCGATTTAGCACTTAGCTGGCAGCCGAAGGTGAGAAAGACAGGTCTGGGCAGCTGCACAAGACACTCAGCTGGGAAAAGGCACAGCTATGCACTAAGCATCTGATGACCAGACTTGGAGATTATCAAAGCAGATGAGCCTGACTATGGCCGTGCTATCAGATGAGGAGCAGGAGCCCGAGGAGAGCTGGGTTTGCAGTGGCGGTGCGTGTTGCTGTCACCGTCGGGTTCGGCTGGAGACACAGGTGCTGAGATGGTTCTCGCTGTGAGGCTCTTGAGCTTTCAGCTGGGCACCCGTCCAGCCATCCGTCACTCCTTGGATCTTGTCCATGGGAAACCAAACGTGATCTGAGAGTTGTCACCGCGGCAGAGATATCAAACAGACGCTTGGTATTTAATACAAACTGAGGTAAATTCAGTCTGAAAATAGGACTGGGTTGTGCCTTGACTGCCGGGCCAGCGAGCCTGTGGTGGGGCTTCTGGCTGCTCCCCAAAGGCTGGGGTCACAGCCCTGTAGATCAGCTCCAAACAAAAGGCAGAACCAGATGTTTGGGTATAACTGCAGAAAGACAGATGTGGGGCAGCTCAGAACCTGAGGTGAAATGAAAGCCAAGGCAGGGGCTTTTCTTTTTTCTACCATGATTCGATCACGAGGAACAACTGAGTGAGCTCTTCTGTTCTTTGTGGTACGACTGTCAGATAATGTAGGGGGAGGCGAGACTGGCTTTGTTTTCAGCTGTGAAATCCATGAAGGGATGCATTCTTTGTGAATTAATTAATTTGGAGAAAATGGAGTTTATTTGACAAAAGATTCATTTCCACCCACTTCCCAGCTGGCGTTCTAGTGCGGTTTAAACATGGACTGTCAGATTCCCATCAGCCCTCGACGTTTTAACTGAAATAGCAACTTTTGTCTTGCGGGGCAGTGAATAACAGTTGTGAGCCCCGTGCTACTTGTGAGTAACAACAGGTAGGAGAGTACCAGGGAGAGACAGGGCTAGGTTCTGCCCTGCTTTGGACAGGGCTGGCTGCTGCTGCACCTCCTATTCGGCAAACACTTTGAAGAGGAGCTAAACTTGAGTCCCTCTGAGCGGGGTTTTAGGTTCATTTCCCAGGCCAGCAGAAGCCTTCAGGAATTTTTCCCCTCAACTTTTTTGTAAAATGAGGGGCGTGATGCTGTCCTTTACCCCAAGGGAAGGATTTTCCCCTTCAGATTGTTCAGGATATCGGCACGCCACGTTAATAGGACGCGCAGGGGTCGGCGTAGTACCCAATGACATTCCGCAGACAGGTGCAGAGACATCTTTAAGACAGAAGCTGCGGCAGATCATAATCACAAACTCATTAGTCTGCTAACAAGAGCTGGGGGAATCAGCCTAAAATGAAATTCTCGTTTCTTGTAATAGCATGCGGCAGACACCTGCTGGCTTTGTGAGGTCAGGATTTGGCCCTGGAAAGGTGTGTGCTGCCTACCCACTGATAATAAACCAGTTCAGAGACCGTTAGGATGTGTAAACTCCAATTTGCTTCCAAATCTTTCAAATACTTGCAAACTTTTTGTGAGTTCTAGCAAAGAGACAACTGTTGCGGAGGCATTGACGTGAGCGTGATGCACCTGGCCCGCAGCAGGTCTTATCCCTCAATGCACAGTACAGTGATACAAACTGAGAGGTGACGGTGTCATCTGTTGCCAGTAAATGGAGTGGCAGGAGAGCAATGGCTTTCCTGTTCATGTCCCCACGATCCACAGAGCAAAGATACCTCTAAATAGCACAGGAATGTTTAGCGATTGTGATCTCATGTGAAAAGTTCAAACTGTATTTCAGTTTCAGGCCTTCTAAGGAGGAGGAGATCAAATCCTTAAGGAGCAGTCGTAAAAGGCCGCTCTTAATGTCCCCAAAATGCCTTTGGCTTATTTTGCGGAACTGGCATACTGCAGCTTATATCTATATGACAAGAAAAGGACACAAGTGTACACAGTTGGGACCCTGAGCAGCCTTGCAGGTCATAAATACAGCAAGGCAACAGTAAAATGAGATCTTTCTTCTGAGTAAAAGAAAATACAGAAAAAGAGAGCATCTGCGTGCCCACTTTGCGTGCAGTGAGGAGGAATAACTGTTAGGAGAACTAACTGTGCAAGACAGACTTACAGTTGTGAATATTTGCTACTCTGTCAAGATTGAGGGACACCAGAGATGTCCCATTTGCTGCCTACAGATACTTAAAGAAATAAGATAGTACAGCCCCCTGGAAAGACTGGCCTGGAAGTTGCATGGCAGAAGGCTCTGATGAGGTGTTTTTGAGAAGGGGAAAGAGTTGAAAGGATACAGCAAGGAAAAGGGCCTGTGAATCTCAGACAAGACTGACTACAGCCCAGTGAATCCAGATCTGGGCTTAGATCAGCTACCTAAAGCAGAAAATACTTTTTCAAGATTTCTTTTATCAGTTATATGCATTTTGTTTTTCCGCTGCAATGTCACCCTGGAGGCATAAGCTGTAAACTTGAGTACCTGAAAAGCTGGGGCTCTGCAAGTGTCCTCACGTTACTGGGATTCACTTCTTGATGGAATAACAGCTGGTCTGTGCTCGGGGGGGGGACGGACGGACACCTGTGGGCAGTGGTGGAAGAGAAAGTATTGGAGCCTCTCCAGATCAAAGTGACTGAGTAGGTGGGTCAGTGGTGGTGGTTCAGCTAGGAGAGCTCTGCCAGGACGGTGTCACCATTGCCCTCCTGAAGTTAGTGTCACGATAGTGCCAGTCCAGCAGCTGGAACGACCGCTGCTCTCTTAAACACAGCTGCAAGAGACAAAGCAAATATAGGGGAGTCTTTGGGACCCTCACAGCTCAACGTGGCAGCCTGGCACAGTGTTTGATGTCAGGGTGCGTGTATATGTTCAGCGATGGAGTCGAGGGCATGTGGACCTTACCTGTGTCTTTGGGCAATATGAGGTTGACCCGTTCCTCAGCCTTGGAGCACCAAAATGGGAATTTACTCACTTTTTGGTATCTGCATATCCTGAAGCTGATGCTCTCAGTGTTAACACAGCCAGCAGTGGTGGAAGAACCAAGACAAAGGGGAAAATTGCTAAGGAAAACCCAAACCTCTTATCACTGGCACACAACAGACCACCTGGAACTACCACCAGGAGATCCTGTCAGTGTTAGACCATTTTTTCAGGGTAAATCATGCACTTGGAAGCCAGCAGAATCTGTTGAGCAGATAAATTCTTGCTCATACAGCCTAGCAGTAGAGAGTCATATATTTCACTGAAACCAGAAATACATACACTCACTGCAAGTGTAAGACGAATGAGACTTGGAGAGGAGTGAAATACGTGGTCTCCTGCGGCTTGCTCAGCAGCACGCAGGAGGAACGTAGCCCTACCAACCTGCGGTGAAGCGTGGAACAGACTCACAGCCCCATTGCAACCCCGTGTAAGCCAACCTCCTGTCATCGCAAGACAGGCTTGCACTCACCCACATCTAGCCTCCCACGCGGCACGCACAAGAATTTTCACAATGGCAGGGGAAGAAGGAACAGTCTGCTTGAGCCCGGAGAAAATCCCAGCGGTGCCAAACCAGCCGAGTTCAGGTGGTGTGCGAAACAAGACTGGTGTTGCAGGGGATGGCTTGTCTTACAGGACAGATCTGTAAGAATGTATAACACGAGACAAGAGATGTGAGGTTTATTTTTGCTGTCTGAGATGAATGTGGCAGGAAGGAAGATTACGAAAAGACATTTTCCAGCAGTAGGTGCTGGCGCATGAGCTTGGGTATGGCCTGAGGGCACATCTGGCCAGATGCTGTGAGTGCCCACGCTGGGGAGAGCAGGGCTGGAACACAGCACAGTGCTGCTGCTTCTTGCTCATGGGGAGCTCTGGGCTTCTCATTTTCTTTTGGGCCAAATGAAATGTTCTGGTCAATCAAAATCCCCTTATATTTACTTTGTACTTTCTTTTGCTGACTTTATTTCAGCAACCATAGTACGGTGCTGAATGTCCTGCAGGTGTGACCGACTCTGGCTCTCACACTGGGGGGCCCCTGCAGTCTCTTGCACTGAGGAAGGACAGAAGTATTTCTACTTTCCAAGTGTTTTCCTGGCAGCCAGGAATCCTTTGTTTCCTGGGAGTGGTGTTCCATGGAGGAAGGCTAACTTCTCCTGACAGCATGGAAGCACTCAGCTCAGCCAGGCCTGGCACCTCAGGCAGTGTTTGATGCCCAGCCTCCTCTTTGTGTGTGATGAAGGTGCCTGATCCCTTTGTGGATCTCCTGAGGGTGGGACACCTCGTTTTCACCCACTTGGAAGGTAAAATGACAACTGTAGATGAGCTTTATTTATTCAATCCACGCAACATACTTTTTTTCATAAACCTCCTTCATTCATATCCTTGGCTCCCAGCACTTTGAGCGGTAACTTATCCTTCAAAATGATAATAATCCCAAGCAAACCCCCTACAGAAACAAAACCTGTCATTGCTTTGCCTTTGACCTCACAAAAGATCTCTCGCGTATCTTCTAAACTGTGTGCGACGCTCCTGCGCCATTGGGTCGAGGGGTAAGGTCCCAGGGCAGGCTGGTCTGCGGTGTGGGCATGGAGATGCCTGGAGCACGGTGCCCCGGGCAGGGTGAGACGGGAGCTGGCTGCTGAGAGGGGCCTGAGAAACTCACGGACCGGTGAGTTATCCTGGCTGCTCAGTACGCTGCGAGATGCAGTCAGACCTGAGGTGATAAGCAGAGACTGGGCTCCAAGAGAGGGATAATTTATTCCCCGCTCCTCTGGTGGATGACAAGCTCAGGCCCCCAGCAAAGCCTCTGTGAACAGAGCTCGCCTTTATCTGACTGCCCAGCAGTTGATAGAAAGCAGTAGGCAGGCAAAGATTTCTGCCTCTGCTTGCCAAAATGCCACTGGCCTTGGCTCAAGGTGCGTAGAAGTTCCTGCTATTTTGGGTGCTGCTGGGATTAGTCCTTGTGAAATGCCAACTCCGCACGTTGGGCGATGCCTGGCCGCTCACGTACCCGGCAGGAGGCTGGGACCACCGGCTTGGCGGACAGGGGAGCACCTCGAAAGCAAGCGGGGTGCCTGGGTCATACGTGCCCCGGTGCTCGCAGTGGCACAGCGGGCCTCGTCCGGCCGTGCGGTGCCGACCGGTCCGAGTCTGGCTGGCCCGCAGGAGAGGGCGCTGCGGGCCTGCGCTGCGCAGCCTGGCTGCAGACAATGCGCCCGGCAAAGCAGACAATAACAGGCAGGAAACAGGCAGCGAGAGGTTCACCTCCGAAGCTGAGAGATTTCATTCCTTTGGAAGGGGAAAAATGGTGCTGGAAACTTTATGTGAAACATCCCAAAGAGGGGAGGGAATAGTTCATCTCAAATGATTTGTCAGAAAAAAAGAGCCTGTGAATTACCGGATTCTATTCAGTGTGGAAATCTCTGTTTGGTTTGAAGGGTGTTTTTGGTGGTTTAATGTGCTTTTGACTTCAGCTGCTGTTCACCAGAAAGGATGGTGGGTTTTGTTTCGTACAATCAGATATTTTTTTTCCTCTTCTTGCTCTGCTTTGGTTGTGCCCCCAAAATACCCAGTCCTGAAGGCTGTCAGTAGGAAGGGATGTTAGAAATGGTCCAAGTCTACATTGGAAAAGGTGTATCGTGTCACAGGCGTTTGTTCCCTTCCCATTTCCATGGAAACATGCTAGCATGAACTTCGGTGGTATCAGACAGAGCAGCCTGGCCCTCCAGCCTGGCAGGATCCAGTGGACTCTCTCCAGGAGAAGCTGCTGGCAACAAAACACAGAAATGTGGCTTGGTCTCGTCAGGTTTGGAGAGACCAGGTAACCTGGTCCTTTAGAATAACAGCGCTTGATATATCACATCAGAAACAACAGCTGGGACAAACCTTTGACTCCCAACTTTCCCCTTCCCGTCCTACCCTTCCACATCCCATTGCCCCATCCAGTCCCGCCGAGAAAACAGTGTACACCACAGGCTACAATTTTTAATTTCCTGGGGGGGTGGAAGGGGTGGAGAGCACGTCTTATGGCGACTGACAGGCTTTTTTGTTCTGCGTCAGTCCTTTTATTAACCCCCTGCTAGATCATTCACTCTCTCTGCTTAGCTGCCCCCGCTGCGTTAGTGATGAGAGCGTTTGTAACAGCAGGTCTGCCTTGGGAGATTATGGGGATCCCGTGGACAGGGAGCGGTGGGTTGGTCGGTGTGCGCGCACAGATTGCTAGCTGCAGCTTTGCCTCCATCTGCCCTCTCTGCTAGCCTAGATACCTTTTATTATCCCTGCAGCGACAGCAGTTGCGTGTCTGATCCCCCTACAGCCACCCCGGATCTTCCCGTTGGCGGATTTGATGTCCCACCTGTGAAGGCGCAGGCGGGCAGGCTGCCGGGAGTCTGGCGGGAGGCAGCGTCTTGCGAACGGGGAGGAAGAAGATTAGGGCATCATCCGCTACCCTGCACGCTCCGCCGTCCTTCAGCTTTGGCTAGTCGCTTTTATTTCTCTTACGTCTGAGGGAAAAGGAAGTATTTCCACTCGATAATCTTGGCTGTTACCCCTTCTGTATTTAGGGTCTCTGTTCCATAAAACATTTGTCCCAGACGTGGGACTGAAGAATTTATGGGAGCAATATCGATCTCTCTGGGCAGTTGTTTCCTTTCCCTTTTGGATCAGACTGCTGTTGGTGGCTGATTATTCAAACAAATTAATTTGGGATGCACACACAAGTTCTAATTAGCTGCAATTATTCACTTATTTCCTCCCTGCTTCCCTCCCACATCACTAGAAATTCAAAAAGATCACCCTAACAGTGTGTCCTGCAATAATTATCCCCCAGGCCAATCCTGAACCTCTCAATCTACGATCAATACCTTCATCTGTCAGCCCCGATTAATTAAATGGAATCCCACTTTCAGGGCTTTGATTCATATCACTCCAGAACAGCTTACTGCGTATTATAATCCAGACGTGATTCTAATACTCTCCTCAAGTGAAAGGGAGGGGCTGACTGATCCATCAACCCCCAACTTCATTAAAAAACCAAGCGATGCAGGGACTGTCATTGCGAGGCAAGGGATAAGTAGGTGGGACCGTATTCTCCTCTAGAGCCTGGCTGCTTCACACGGGGAAATAATGCTGCTGAAATCAAAGACAGGAGCAAGGGTATTGCTCCATGTGAGAAAGGGAAGCAGAGTTAGGCCCAGCATGATCATTTTGCTGTCTGCACCGTCTGCGTGGGTGTGTTCTGTTCTACAGAGGCTTCTTTTTTTGGCCAGCGGTTGCCGTTTTGGAACTCGATACGGTTCTGAACAGTAATTCTATATCCAAAGGCTGTTCTGAGCTCCCTGGCTCTGGTCTGTGGTGGTCCAAGCCAGAACTCCAGAGATGCTATAGCAAAGCTCTTAAAAACAATAAAGTTGTTTTACTTGAGATTCTTCTGATGCTTTAATAACCCTCCACTCTACACATGGAGTGGTAAAAGCAAAGAGGGACGTTAGGCCAAGCCATGCATCAGCAAAGCAGGGACTGGATCCAAGATTCATGGCTCCCTCTCCTCTTTGCTGTCGTCCTCAAACAGGAAAGGAGGTCAGATCTAAAAGGGGTGATTTGAATCTGTTCCAGGTCTTAAACCTGAGAGCCCGTACCCTTTTTGCTGATGCTGACCATGTGTCTCAGCCAGACAGCATCCTCTCCTAGGATTTCTGCCTTCCTATTCTTTTTTAACTCTGATTCACAGTTAGGCTCGCTCTTTCCCGGATGCCTGTTCCTTGCACCTTCACCCTCAGGACTTCAAAAGCCTCAGATCCAACATCTAGGAGTCTGAGGGCAGCCGCTGTTATCTGCAAAGGGCAGGCAGCTCAGCAAATCTTTGGGCGATAAGAGACAATGATTTCCAACTTCAAGCCACCTGGAAGAAAGTGGAGCTGATGATGTTGCCCAGGAGTCATGACCCCAGGACTGGGAACAGCAAATCTAACTATGCTTGAGCTCTCCAGCAGTCCTCAGTGTCCAATTTCATCTGTGCAACTATCTGGGGGTTTCCAGGACATCATCTAAGTGATAGATGTGTTTTGTTTTCTGCCCTTGTAGGACAAATGACTTTAGAGCCGTAATCAGAGGGGAATAAGCAAGCTGTGTTGGTCAGCTCAGGATTTGTGCCGCGCGTGGTAGAGCGCAGTGTTTGTACAGCACAAGCAGGAGCTTGTTGCCGGTGCTGGAAACGTTAGATTTGGCCTTCCCGGCAAAATTTACACCTCAGCGGTACATAACGGAGGGAGGAAGCAGCAGGTATGTAAAACCTTTCTCTCTGCCCGTGCCTGTATTCAGCAGGGGCTGGAGCCCAGAACTGCGGTAGCATGGCTTGAGGGAGCTGCAGAGCTGACCACAGCCTGGAGAGGCATGCTTCGCATAGCTGCTTGAATTTGAAAGTTCATTCCAGTTCAGTGAAGCCAGTGGTGCTTTCGTGCTCGCTGTCTGCACTGGGTTCTAGTATTCGAGCTGTACCCTCATGCCTGTTCGCATCCAGAAATGATTAAAGCTGGAACATTTGCTAGGCAAATTTTGTAAGTTTGATAGGACATTCAATTAGGGAAGAGAAAGGATAGTGCGCAGTGTGTTGGTCACCGAGTCTGCCTAGCTGACAGGGCTCACTGAGAATTTCACAGTGGTTTTGCAGGGAGGGAAAACCACGATGCGAAACTTGCAAAATAAATAATTTGTTTGGGATTTTGCTGCCTGCCTCTTCCCAAAATCCTGTTCTTGCCTTTTGCTGAAGATCAGAATGATACCCAGGCTGTTACTTTAG
Source organism: Aramus guarauna (assembly GCA_013400195.1). NCBI lineage: Eukaryota > Metazoa > Chordata > Aves > Gruiformes > Aramidae > Aramus > Aramus guarauna. Next base: position 421,472 of record VXBL01008569.1, read on the forward strand.
CTGCACTTTAAGCTTCAGCTTGTAAATAGCAAAATCTCTGTGATCAGAATGATTTTAGGTACATGCAAGCCAAAAAATGCCAATTTCTTTGCTACCCACCTAAGAAAATTGAGTGGTGGGGTTGGTAATATAGCACTAAAGCACAGTGCCTTTGTGGGTGAAAACTGTGAGCCTTAGGTTCATTGCAAGACAGAGGAACAAAGGCCACTTTGCTTTCATCAGCCACTTGAGAAGTACAGACCCCCCACCACACTCACGGGGTGAAAGGCTCTGCTGGTAAGGCTTTATTGCCAGTGGAAAATGAAAATTACACACAAAATACAGAAGCGAAAATTCGTATCTCTGCATGTGAGTGCCGTGCCGGGTATGACATCACTGTTAGCCAATCAGCAAGCTCCCTTTGTGTCTGGCTTTCTAATAAAAGCCACTTCATCAGAGTAATTTGCAATAATAATTTATTCACCTTCTAGGAACGACACCACCTGACTCTTTTAATAGCTGGAGAGAGAGAGCAAGCATGCAAAAGTCTCAAGCCCTACATGCTGTAGCTATGCCCTGAACGAGTGCATTTCCAACACTGACTTGATAAGAGTTGTGTTCAAGTTGCAGATAATACAGGTGATCACTTGTGTTAATTAATTACCCTATGGTTGAGCACTCCTAAAGGTGCTCAGCGCTGCAGGCACCCAGAGCAGAAGGTGGTCCCTGAGACGGCAGAAAAACAGGCTCTGGTAGGAAGTGTGGGCACCTAACCGGGCTCAGCAAACCTGGGCAGGGTGTGATGGGTTCCCCTTGCTTCCCAGGGGTATATGGGAACAGGAGGCTGCTTTGAAAGGAAACTGGGAAGAAAAAAGAAAGGAAACTGGAAGGAAAGTCTGTAGGATCTCTCCTTGATTTACAAGAAAATGTTGCTTAGAGCAACTGCAGTACTCTGGGGCTGAGTAAGCCCGTTGTGCAGGAGACGTGAGGGCTGCTTGTCCTGCAGCTCTGTCGGAGGAGCTTCACCATGCCAGCACGTTGTGCGGGAGGCTCTTTCAAAGCTATATTAGAGCTGTGCCATGTAACTGCTTGTGAAGAGCAGATAGGATGTATACTTTGCAGGTGTAAATTCCCCTTATCAGGTTCTGCGCAGACTACGCTGGATTTGGAAGTGAGCACGCAGGTGCGGAACAGAGACCAAAACATGAAGACAACCAAAATAAGAGATCGCTTCCACCCTGAATAATTTGCTTTATTTTACAGTGAGAGGAAGTAGCAGAGCTGGGAACAGCAAGCAGATGTCCTGAGCCAGCCCAAGAAACTCCAGACAGACGCACCAATATAACCATCAGCCCGCTGAAACAGGTAATGGAGGTGTCAATTGAAAATGCAGCTGGGTTAAAAAAGTCAACGGTTGTTACATTGCAGAGTGAAGGGGGTGTTGTCATAGCGTGCAGGCAGCAGCCCCCCTCTCTGGCTGAGTTGTCAGCCTTGCTGCCTCAGGATCACCTGGGTGTCTACGCAGCCTTTGGAGTTTTTTGAAATGAAAACCCCCAAAATCCAAATAATTCAAGCAGTAGAGCTGATTTGCTCTGTAAATCCTCCTGCAAGTGCATTCAGGTAGGCTTCCTGTCAGGGCTTTCTCCAGTAGTTTACCCTCGTGCCCCATGTGCCGCATTGATCCTGGAGAGCAGGACAACTCTGCATGATGAATAACCAACCTCTCAGCGGCTCCTTAACAAAGTGTTTAGCCAGCGGGCCATACCACGCTGATGGGGTCTGTTACGATTCAGCTTGGAGGAGTTGCTTGAGGAGGTACAACCTTGTTAGCTTCTTGGAAGGCTACCAAGGACCATGTCCTGGCTGTTGGTGGGCAGTACGAGGAGCCACAAGCAGTGTGAATGAGGGGTAGGGGCAAATATGTACTCTGCTGGGGCTCCCAAGTAAATCTGTTGTAGATATCCTCTACTTGGATGTACCTCCGTGTGATAGCAAGCTTGAGGGGCCCTAAATGTCTTCAGTAAGTGTGGGAGGCATATGGCCCCTTTCTGAATCCAGGCCTTCCAGATTTGCCATTCCAGTCCCTCACTGGGCTTGAGAAGTTTCCTCAGGCATTTCCAGGACCATCTGTAGCAACCAGGAGGCCCTGGCCGCAGCGCACCCGTGGGTACAGCAAATTGGCAATGAGGTGTATCCCTCTGGATGTACTGTGAGAGACCCTCGCATCGGCCCAGACCAGCGCTACGGAAAGCAGTCACGCTGATTTGGTGACTCCAGGGGCTTCTGAACATTGGAGGTCCCCTTCCAGCTGCAAGGCAGGCCCTAGCCCTTACTCCCGTACTGTAAAGCAGCACTGGGGGCTTTGGAAAGCATTTTGCTGTTTGGATTTTGCCCGTTTATTTGGTTGGGTTGCGCTCATCCTGTCTAAAACAATGATCTGGGCTGGAGGATCAAAGCGGAGGAAACCAGGGAGGGAGGAGGGCTGTGGTACTGCACCCAGCTTGTGTCTGTAGGACCCTTTTAAGTGTTGTTTATTGATTTACTTTGAAACTACATCCTTGGCCTTGAATGAGTGCAATCAAAGGTGACACAACTCCAGAGCAGAAGAGTTTATAACATCTTTTCTAAGAATTGCTTGTCATAATCTGAAGGGAAAATGGAAGGGTAACATAAACATACACAAAGCGTGGGCATAATGGCTATTACTGTGCAGAGACAGCGGTCTCAGAGTCCAGAGTGATCTGATGAAGTCTTGCAGTGGAAATTTGCGCAAAGCTGTGCTTCGCAAACTCAGTTCTCTTTGTAAATGAAACTGTGCAAAAATATCTCCGAATTGCTGGGGTGGGTAAGCGAGCAGATTGGAGAGACCAGCTTACCTTGTCCTGCAGACTTAAATCTGCATTTCGTGGGGCCTGGCTTTCAGATAACCTCTGCTACTCACCCCCTGGAGCCAGCTCACTTAATTTTGCTTATGGGATTTGTACCAGAAAGAGATGTTAACGCTTCTCACCCCATCATGCCGCCACAGGGTACCTGTTAGTCAGCAAGAGAGGTTCTCTGAGAAGTTTTACTGGCTTGCAAGGCTGGGAGGGAGACATTCACATTTTGAGTAGGTCCATTTATGAATCAGGGCCGTATAATTTCGTGCTTCCATCAGGGTTTGTGTACCTTAAACCTAAAAGCAATTTGTCTTTGTCATGCGCATGCAGACGGAAACAGAATCATGTCTAGACCACTCACTTAAAGGGTTGAATGTCTCACCTGCTCATCTCCATTGACTTGGCCAGGCATTTCCAGCTTGTAAGACATCTGACTTGTTATTATCCTCAGATAAGGCACCACCGAAGTTGCTTAAACCTGGTTTAAGTGCCAGAATAGGGCCTCTTAATACAGCCCTTTTGTTCTTGCGACCGTTGTCTCACTTGTCCGTTCCCAGCCCCCCCTTCCCCTCACTCTGCCTGGGGCTTGCTGGACTTGTGAAGAGCCTCTCCGTGGCTAGAAATGGATCCTCTTTTTTTCAGAATCTCTTTGCTGCCTTGAGCTCTCAGACTGACTGCCTAACACCTGCAAAAACCCCACATCCCTCTGTAAATTGCCCGAATCCCTTCCTGACAAACGGGAGACCGTTGCCAGTGACAAGTTAACCTGGACATTCTCTGCGTGCTGCCTTGTGCTTTCCAGCCAGCGCTCTCAGGTAAATGGGCGATTTCAAAAGGCAGCGTCTGGCTGGCTGCCCATGTAATCGAGGGTCAGTTCTGACTTTCAGGATCCCACTGCTCCTGCCCCTGCACATCACAAACATGAGCTCTGTCTCTTCCAGCGCCTGGGTAGCAGCCGAATAATACTGGATAGGCTCAGCTTCCCGACACAACTCCCGGCCAGCTGCAGCTGTGTGGTTGCCTTTTCCAGTCTATGGCTACCAACAAGGTATTTTGGCCTCTCTTCAGGTTTGGTGATGACCTTGTAGCTCTCTCTGGGGCGAATTCACTGTCCTTTCTTGCAGTACAGCTGCCAACAGCTCAAATGAGAATACAGCCCCTAACCACTGGAAGGTTTCTCCTCTCCACAGGGAAGCCCTATCCTCCGGATGAGATCTCTGCGGCTGCAAGAGCCACGTCTGGGCCTGCGCTCGCAGGTAGTGCCAGGGAAACTGAGACAGAAATTCACCCTCAGGAAATGAGGTCCCAGCAGCTTCCTGAACCCTTTCTAGGTTTCTTATCGGTGGCTGGTATGACACATTTGCTCCCAAGGAACAAATCAGCTGGTGGAGTTATGTTTATTCCCCTCTGCCCGCAGAGTAGGACAGGGTTGCCCCCACAGTGATGTCGCTAAGGCTGTCCCTGTCCTGCTTCACAATCTTCAACTACTGCCGACTGTTTCACCTGCTCCATCCTTGGCCATTTGCCCAGCCTTCCTCTTTTCCTCCTCTGCGTTCCCTCTCTGGGTGACCTTATTTACAAATTTTGCATATATAATCTCCTGCTGATGACTCACAGTGTGATTGCTTTCCTCCTAGCCTGTCCTGTGCTGTCCAAATTAATTCACAGTCTGTCTTTCTGACAGCACTTCGTGGACAACCCGCCTACTAGCTTCAGCTCAACACAATCAAAGCAGAGTTTTAAATCTTCTCGTGCTTGCTCTTCCCTGCTACCTTGCTTGATGTCTCTTTCTTACGCTCTGCCCAGCCCCTTGGTCCTCTTTGCCTTGACCTCTCTCTAAATACCTGTACCTGGGCCCTGCTGAAAACCAGCTGGTTCTTCCTGAAAAAAATCTCTAAAATCCAGCTCCTCCTCCCTGTCTACCCAGGTGAAATCCCTTTGGGATGCCCAGGTTTTCTGAGCCATCAGATTTCTGCCACGCTTATCAGTTCTGTGCAGAGTACCACACACCTTTATCATAGGGATTTTCACTGGGAACCTCTGACAGTGCGATGTTAAAGGGTCCTGCAGAGCGTGTCTCACCGATCCCTTAATCGTCTCCCTCACATGAGCTGTAAAGTGCGCGTGTCTTCTGCAGATGGCCTATTCTGGCCCTGCTCCATCCAACCGGCTCATAAAAATTTTCCACTGCGGAGATACTGAGTCCTTCTTGCCAACCATGCCAGTTCCGACATGCAACTGCGTGTTTCTCCCAGGTTACTCCCTCTGCAGCAGAGGAGCAACCTGTAAACACTAACAAAGCATTTTCTCCTTCTTCCAGATCCCTCCTAAAAACTACTGTCCAACTCTGCCTACCGACAGCAACATCCTCGATGCCTGCAACCGCTACCCAGCATCTGCCTTCACGCCATTTTAGTGCTCCTTTGCCTGTGTACGGTGTCTTTGTGGCCTCTAAGCGTGTCCTTGGGATGTGCGTACGCTTCTGAGCGTGAGCCTCTGCAGCATTCTTGCGGCGTGCTCAGCAAGATGAGACCATTATACAGCCTGTAATGAGGGAGGAAAGCGTAATGATTTGGAAGCCTAAATTATTAAGTCTGGTCATTTTGGTTTCTGGGAGCAGTAAACATGAGATTGGTTTTAGGGCTTTGCAAATCTTCCGTGGAAGCTTCCGTTTCCCAGGCACATCGCCGTTGTGTTGCCTCTGTCAAATGCAGCAACTTTGGCTCTCCTCCCACAGATTATCTGGGCATGTAAATGACCTAAGACAGATACACTGTCATTTTCTCATGCTGTGATTTTACTTACACCCCCCTGTGGTACATGACAATAAAATTACCCCTCTTGTTCCTTTCCCACAGACAATCTCGCAGGCTTGTCAGTCAGCATCACGTGCGCAGTCCTTCATCAATTGCTTTTGGGACCTAGGGGGTGATTTGGGAAGGATCTGTTGTGCCGTAATTCACCTCTGTTTGCCTTTAGGAGAAGGATTCTGGTTTCCATGCTGTTTCCTCTTGCGCCTGCATGGCTCTTTGATCACAATTTGACTCCTCAGGCCTTCAGAACTGCAGCTACCTTGTAAGGTTTGCCCATAATCCTAGTGACAGGTTGTTTCCTGACAAGCTCCGGACTTCACTTGCTCCTGACTCGTGATTAACGGCTATTTCTGATGGACTCGGTGATTCTGCTGTTGCCGCAGACTTCCTGTTTCTTACCTAGATTTAAATACTCCTCATCTTCTCTGTTGCCTGACGTTCCACATTTTCCCTTTAAAATAAGAAAGATTTCAATCTTGAATCCCCTTCTCTCATTTTTGTCCCCGCTGACCCTTCTGCGCAACATACAGCCAGACCTGCGCCACTAACTCAGGTAGAGAGCCTGCAAGAGCCTGCTGCGCTCACCAGCACTTGTTAACAAGGTTCCTGTCTTGAAAACACAAGCAACAGAGCTCTGACATGTCAGCAAGGTCCATGTCAAATAAAACCCTTATGCTTTCTCATCTTCCTCCCCGAAATACTTTATACATAGACTCAAATGTATGCTCTCGGGGCTGAGTTTGAGCCGGTCAAGCCAGGATCAGAATTGCTTCCAGGCAGGAAGCTTTTCAATCAAATGTTTCTCTTCTTCCCGCTTATTATGTGGTGTGTGCTTCTGACGCCAGGGGAAACAGGAGCAGGATATCAGAGTTGGTTGATGTTCTTCTTCCCAGGGAAGACCCTAATGGTCGGGATGTCCCCTGCTCCCAAGGAATGCCAGTGGGTTGTGGAACTGCTCCGGGAATTCTCATCTATAGGAAAACTATGCATGATGTGGTTAGCGAGTGGACGTGGATAGCAGTTAACTGAGGTTTTCAGTATGTTTTGTAGATAGGGTAGTTCAGCCTTGAGGAGGGGTTTTTAGAAAAAAGGATGAGCAAGGAGGAAGACAGTGGTTTCCAGCCCTTGGGCAGTGGATGACTTCTATAGAGACAGACTTTTCAGTGGGCTCAACTCCACTATGCAGGGGCTGCATCTACATCAGGTAAATTTTTAGAGGCCTGAAAGGTCCAAGCATCTAAGCGTGCCCTCTGGAGAGAGGGAAGGGAGAGCAGCTGAGGACTGAGGGATGGGGAAGACAAATTGTCCATAGTATTGTTCCAAGAAGTTTTATGTACCCTGATCTGCGGAGGACGGTAAGCTTTGTGAAGGTCAGGCATGTTGACATGCTTTTGCTTTGAAGTAAACTTGCTCAGAATATGGAAGATTTGCTTTCTGAATACTGTGTGACCACTGCGTACCCTACCGAGCTCCTAGCAGGCAGAACCACCGTGACGTCTTGGGTCTAACGGAGGTAATGGCTTGTAGATTAAAAGTAAAAGATGATGCACTCCTCAGGAGTGGAGGGCTTAGCGGAGAAGCTGTCTGGCTGTGCAAAAAGCTTCCTCGCCACAGGATGCAGCTCTCTCCTTGCACTGCCTGCCCCAGAGAAGTGATCGTTCAGGTTTATTTTCCCACCTGGGTGTACAGAGCTCGGTGTTCCACCTCCCTCCCGCATGTCTTGCTCTCTGGCAGAGAGGGAAAAGCAGTGAGGGAGGAGCACACCAAGCTTGCCCTAAAAGCAGTAAATAATAAGATTGCTGTCAGCAGCTCTCAGACTGCGAGCAGCAGCCAGTCGTGTCGGTGTGTAAAAGGAGCTATTACCCGTGCCTCAACTTTGGAACCAGAGCGTCCAGCTGAGGTCTTTATACAGGAGCAAAGCCACAGACCTTTGCAGGGAGCTCCTCAATTCTCTTCATCCATCCCAGGTCTGGCAGATGGATCAAAGCCCACTCTGCCAGCAGATATCCCCTGCATGCTGAAGAAACAAAACGCAAGTTCATCTGGCTTTTACCTTGGTGTTCTGCCTCTCCATTCATGAAGGAAATGACTTCCGTTTTCCTGTAATATTTTTCATATTTTATAATATCAGTAGTGATCTCCCGGTCGGACGTTTCAGGCAATTTAATGACCGGCTGTGAGAAGGGACCTTGGCTTCACCTTCTATCTTCCAGGCTTGCGTAAGCTGCCAAACTCATTACTGGCACGTACAGCAGCACTAATGTTACCTGGGGGTTAGCAAGGTAAAGTTTTCCTAGCTACTTCTTCTCCTGCCTGATTTCTGAGCAAATAGGGCTCACAAATCCCTATTTGCACAAGCAGAAAATGTCATTATTCTGTCCAATTATAATCCCAAACTTAAAAATTAATTGAGGCAGATATTAAATTAAGCAAGTATTGCTTGAGTAAATATTTTCCATTTTGGAGCCTAATCTATTCACTTAATAATCTAAAGCAATTTTATTAATTTTTTTTGAGTTTGCAAAAAAATAATAATGTCTGTTCCATTAGGAGCTGTCGCTGGCTTAAGAGGATTTTACTCCCGTTTTATGGTTTGATTCAAAGAAAATTTATTCTTGCGATAGGTTTAATGATTCTTAGCGAACGTTGTCTTCCCAGCTGCAGTTGGACCATAATAAAAACCCCTTTGGCTTTTGTTAGACTTGCACATTCTTGGCTGCCAATAATGATTAATCTTTCCCCCTACAAGATCATCTTATTACTTGGGTTTAACTTAGGAGCTGCCGTTCCCTCCGGAGCTTGGTAAGGGCTTTCTCCCAGAGCAGCTCCGATGCAGCGCAGGAGTGACCTGTGATGCCTCCCTTTGTAGTCTGTCTTTGCCCCTTAATTGCTGATCTGCGGCGTGCCGCTTTCTAAGCTCCTCTGCACGGGAATGCTATTTTTGGGGATGACGGAGAATTAATTGCAAGAGGGATTCCTGAATACTTCCATGCGTGGAAGGGCCCTCAGCATCCCCGGCTGCCCAGCGGGGAGGATTCCGTAGACAGACGGAGATGCAGAGGGCAGGCTCCCACTCTTCCCTGGCCTGGGGCACACCGCAGAGGGCAGTGACCCCCACCCAAATAACCAGGCAGGGATCTACGCCACTGCCGCCTCTCGGCTCCGCTTGGAAGCTCTTTCCCACAGGGCAGCATCCCCACAGCTCTCCGCGGGACAGACCGTATCCCAGCCATCCCGGTGCGGAATCTGCTTGTCTTGTCAAGGCGTTTCTGCGTCGGTCCCCTCTCGGTAGACAGGGAGGGATGGGAACGCACCCCAAAGGTGCGGGAGGAGGCTGCGAGTATAGGCCTGGTTTAGGTAGGTGCCTGTGAAAGCGTTACAGCGGATGGTTTTGGGGCATCGCCAGACATATGGGACTGGAGCTTCATGCCGAGAAGATTTTGTGCTTTAATTCGTGGCCATCTTGGCAGTGTTTTAATGGTTCATAGTAATAAAAACCCTGGGAACAGGAAAGGAAGAGATTCTTAACCGATTTAAGAGAGACCTTTGCCATTAACAGGACAGACATGCTTTCTGATAGGCTTGTCACATCAGGCATAAGTGAATTTGTGGTCAATGAATTTGCTGTACTGTCTCTCTGCCTTTGCCTGTGGGATCTTTCGGGCAAGATGATCACACCAGAGATGTTGCATAAAGGAATCTCTTCCTCCTGCCTGTGCTCTGAAAGGCGGATGATTCTAGGGCAGGACCGGCAGCTGGCTGTATGAAGAGAAATGATCAGCAGTACCAACAATTAAAACTGAAGTGGAAAATGCATGAGACATTTGGGCTACCATCTGGAGTTCCTTTTAGAAAGCCTGTGCAAACAAACATGAGTGGTCAGGGCTGCTGTTTTACATCCATCAGAGCCTCGCTGCACACCGAAGAAAAGACTCATTTTGGACAATGGTTGTCAGGAATAAGAGCTGCAGAACTGGTGCTAACACACCCTCACTCCGAGCACGGACAAAGACAAACTACGTTCAGCATCGTTTCAGAAACCAAGGTTAAGTGTCGGACTGGTCCAAGCAGGTTTTATGAGCAGCCCTAACATAACAAGCCCATATGGGTGCAAAGGCGGGGAGCATAAATGTTTTTTGGAAAGGAGAATTGTTTCACTTTCCAATTTTTAAAGGCTTATGGGAAATCGTAGCCTGAACACTCAAAAAGAGAAGCCCCAATAGCTTTGACTGCCCATCTTGTAGTCAAATACCAGGTGAGACGGCACTGCTGGGAGAGACACCGCTGGGCGCTGGTGCACACTGAGTCACCAGAAGGAAGACTAAAGATGCTAGCATGAATTTCAGACTCCATCCACCTACCTCCACAGTGGCTTTCTCAAGGCTTAGGGTGCACTGGGGTGTCCCTACGGGTTGATGCTCCTCTGAAAGGACTCGAATCCGAAGGTGTTTTGTCACTGGAACTGATCCATGTTGGCAAAGCTATTTGCAAAATTCTGGTGAAATTCAGCTAGGGAAAAACAGTACTCGTGTGGGATTAGAGCTTCAGTTGTTTCTGACTTTTTTAAAATAAGGTTGCTCAAGTTTTCACTTTGAAGAGCCATTTTGTTCAGAAATGTAGCTGGCTGATGTTTTTTAAACTGCACGGAAGCTTCTGAAAGCAAAACCAAACAATTTTTCTTTTGGTTGGCCAGTCTGTGTGGTTGGCTCTGAAAAATGTTTTTAGATTTGGGGTTTTTTGCTTCAGCAGAGGAACCTGACAATCTTTTGTTATGGGTGGGCCTGAGAACGTTGGGTTTCCCCCCCACACCCCGTATTTTTTTTTCAGTTTTCTTTCAGCCTTTGAGAAGTCCTCCAGATTCCTCTGACGTTCCTGCCGGCTGAGATGTTCAGCTCTCTTGGGAGACCAGACCCCTCCATCCTCTTCCTCGTCAGGAAAGGGACACAGCTGGGCCCTGCAAGACCAAGAGGCTGGACACGGAAGGCAGGACTGGCTCTGAGAGTGGACTCCTCCTGGTGATACAGTGGAGAGTAGATGAGGATGAGCATCACTTCCCCCCTGCCGATGGAGCAATGTGGTTTCCTTGCCTCTCGGCCTGCTCTTCAACATCACATGGGTGAGTTTGCCCCCTTTCTTTTTTTTTTTAATCATTGTACCTGTATTCCTTTCCAACTACTGGGTCAGGGTTGCCATATCATGTGTAGAGAGTATGTTTTCACCGTCCTGGCTGTTCCAGCTGGCTGCCCATCCCCACGTACCCCCCCTCTGACGCTATTTCTGGGCTCAGAGCACTTAGCACCTTCCTTGAGCGAAGGCCGTATTTTCTCACATCCTCCTCAGCCATTCAAGTAACATAACGAACCCTGAGCAGCTCTGCGAGTGTGAAGGGGACTGATAAAGGGTGTGCTTTACTTTTAACCCTTCTATTTTTTCCTCCAAAGCCTTTCATGGCCTGGATTCAGCCCCCAGACTGGCTTGGGCAGTCACGCTGTAGCAGCAGCCCACGGTTGTCCTGGGGGGATGCGGTAGCTGGGGTCACGGGTGTTTCAGCCAAGCTGGCTATGCTGTAGTGATGCATTGCCATGTGCAAAAGACACTTCAAAGAGATTTCCATGGACAGGAAACAGGGCGCATTAGAGGCACACTGAGGCTTTTATTTTATACCGGGACTTCAAAATGTTCTTGCCGGTATTTCTGAGGCCCCACTTTTAACGGCTCTTAATACACGTATATAATATAGCAGGAGACCGGCATCTGCGTCTCATGGGATGAGAGTCACAAGACACTTCACATGCGTTGGAGAGCCAAGGGGCTCCAGGGGAGGTTCAGGACTGGCTCCTTCAGGTCTCTTTGCTCTAGCAGCTGGGAGTCAGCTTCACCCAGCACCCCCTGGCCGGCCTTGCCACCCCAGGCGCTGCTCTGGAGCCTGAGGTTGGCCATCCCTGGTGCAGCTGACACGCTGCCGGGTGCCCTAGGGACACGCCACCTCCCTTGGAGTGTGCGCAGGGAGGCAGTGCTGAGGTAGCCAGAGGTCCTGGCGGGCTGGGGGAGTGGGTGGTGCTGGGATTTTGCTGTCTCTTCTTTTCCCTCATACGTTTACACCCCTTCCAGACATGCGTCAGCTCCACTCCCACAGGAGCACTGGGAAGAGCATGCTCCAGCTGCTGTTCCTCCATGGTTTCTCCCCAGCAGTATAAACAGTTTACAGGGGACTTTGTAAACAGCAGATTTGTTTAGGATATTGTCTGCATTCCCGCCTCAGCGTTTCCTTATTCAGCAGCACAGGGGGAACGCTGACCTGCCGGCTGTAGGTCTGTGGCTTGCATTGTTGGAGGGCAAGATGGTGACGAGCGAGAGGAAGGAGTTGTGTACAGTCCCGTATTCCCTGTGAGCCCGGTGGATTTGGGGGATCACGCCAGGGTCACACGCATACACCACGGCTGCATGGAAATGTTGGCACGGGGTGCAGCTGCTGCTGAGCCCCTTGCAGGATGCGGTTGCGTGAGAGAACTGAGTGTATGTGAACAGAAAATTTGCTTACACAGTGCCCGTGGCACTGGGAGATAGATGAGAAATCTTCAAAGATAGGAGCTTCATTTCAGAAGAGCACTGCCTATTTGAAAAGTCTCAAAAGTCGTCGACTCCCTGGGGAAGCTGATTGTCCACCCAGGGAAAGGAGGCTGTTAAATCAACTCGGTCTTCATCCCAGGGGACTAACATCTGAAGATGTCTGTTCTCCCTTCAGCGCTCCTCACGCAGGGATTCAGCCCGTGCTCCTCAGCGGGACGTCAGCTTCCCTCCGCCACCCCTTGACCTTTGTAAAGGAGCAGAGAAGGGAGAGGGCGATTCCTACCTGAGCTTCTGCATCTGCCACAGAAGCTTTGTCAAACTGGAGCTGTCCTTAACTCCCAGATAACCATTAAACCTCAGACGCATGCACTAAAGATGTGAACAGTGCGCTCGAAATAGAGGTTGACATGCCAAAAAGAGGGTCTAGGGGTGGGAGGAGCAGCAAAAATAAATGTTTAGAAGCAGTCGGGAGCCACTGGGTGAGTGGGGGACGTTCCTCAAGCCCCCAGATGTCTAGTGCAGCTGTGGGTGAGTTCAGCCTTCCTTCTGCTAGTGAAACATTGCTTCTGGAGTGTGGCTGTCAGGCAAGTACTCAACACACAGCTCGACAAAGTCAGACATGGGGAGAAAGAATCTCATCCCATTTTCCACAGCGTTGGCTTCCCAAGTACGTGGCTGCTGGTTGCAATTCAGAGACGTTCTCCACCTCCTCCGTGTGAGAGGCTGGTGACCCGCTCTGGCCGTGTCCGCACGTTCACCGTTATTAGGAAGGAAAGGCCAGCAAGTTCTTCCTGCTTCCCTTGGAGGCATGGATGTATGGCACGGACCCAATCTGGCCCGGGAACGGTCAGGAGGGCTGAATTTTGAATGTTTTTGAATTTTTTTTAAATCCCACATATAAACCCTGTTTTCCTTTGGGGGATGTGGATAGTTGAGCATTTTCCAGCAGAATTCTGTTGACTTTCTGGGGAGCTTTAACTGTAAATATTTGAACAAAAAGTTATATCGTGTTAACCTTAGCAAAAAAATTTAAGTCACAAGTGAAAATGAGAGTGGTGGTTTCAGGTGATTCTCCAGTGGATGTTCATCCACATCAGCACAGAAACCAGAGTGTTGCCCCTCACAGATGGCAGCTTGTTCATCAAGAAGGGTTGAAAAAGCAGCTGGGATTGCTGGGCAGGATCATTGGCTGAGTTTAATGTGGTCCTGAACAGGAAAGCAGGAGGGTTTCAGGTCATGATGGACAACAGGCGGAATGTGGAATGCACAGGGCTGGCTGTCAGGAGGGTTGCTAGTTCTCAGATCTTTCTGTTTCATTGCAGGGTCTGGAGTTTGCCTGTAGCTTGGGACCAGTTTTTTTATAAACCACAAAGCTCAAGCAGATTTTCAGCTCTGCCTTAGGTAAAATCCCCCTCCTCTGCTCAGCTCACTGACCTGCACTGTTCCCTCTTGGGAGGACAGTGGCTGTTACAGGAAGGGCTCAGTTCACTCCCTTCTTCTCTTGGGCTCTCACCTTTGTTGGGGAGGAGGCAGGAAGCTCTCTGAGAACTTGCCTCCACCTCCTGTCTGCCTGATTCATTCCTGGAACTCTGCTACAGCCTGGGATAGGGATGCCGAACTCCCAGAGGGCAGAGCTGAGTCCTGGGGAAGGAAGAAGAGTACGAATTACTGAGGAGAGGCTGAGCAGATGTGTGGATGGAAGGAGACAGCAGCAATACTAAAGCAGAAGAGAGAAGAACGAAATGGCCATGGGGGGCCATGAGGCAGGTGGGCACGAGCCTCCCGCAGCCCCAGAGGACCACCCTGGAGTTGTACACACTGGCAGTTCAAATGCTCCCCAGCAGACCCACGTGTGCAACGCGATCCTCATCCAAACATCTTAATTAAATAAGCAGTCTGAGCGGGGCGGGGTTCCTCGGGGCCGGCAGCTTTAGCAGTGCAGGAGGTGAGCCAGGAGAAGGGAGGACAGATCAGGAGCGAGGGGCAGAGCCGGCTGCTGAGGCGACAGGTCAGGACCAGGGCACTGGCAGAAAGTCTCTGCAGTTCTGCTCCGAAAAGATATTTCAAGCAATGATGTTTCTAAATGAGAAGGAGCTGACAGCTTCCCCCTGCAGCCCTCAAGGGCCTTGAAATCCCACCTTCCTTTACGATAAACAGGTGCCTTCCTCGGTTAGATCCTTTGAGTGGAAACATCTGGAAGCTCCCAGCATTCACCCCAAATTCACCCTGCTTGAAACACCCAAGCAGGCAGATCTGTTCCTTTTGTACCCAGTTCCTCTTCCAAAGGGAGCGAGCGTAGGACGTTGTGGGGCTGCGCTTCTGCATTTTAACCTGAGCTGAACTGTGTCTAGGAACCCATCAGGGCTTCAGGCCTTACGATAAAGCGCTGCACCTAGGTCTTCAGGCTCCTGGGCATGTCCTCTACCTCCCTGGGCACTCGACTGATCTTTTGGTCATCTTTTTTTGGAAGGGAGGGCAGCTGAGGTTGCTGTGGCCAGTTGGTAGCTCTGTGATGCTGTATCACAAACCCACAGCTGAGGGGAGTGAGAGAGGCCACACCAGAGCACCCCGTATAAACCGTCGTGAAGGGGAGGACGTACAACCGTGTTTCTAGTGTTTATTATCCTTTTTTTACATACGGATGTAGAGAGGAGGCAAGTAAAGAGGATGGCAAAGCCTCTGGGAATCCAGGTGCCGGTCCGCATCTCTAGAACCGCAGAGAAGGAAAGCAAAGATTCACAGACTAAGACCAAGTGAGGCTGAAGAGCAGCGCTGAAGAACGCTGCTTTTGGGTCAAAGCAGCACCCCCAGTCGCGCGATACTGCTGTGGGGTGGCAGAGCGCAGGCACAGAGAGCGCCTCGGTCCCAGCGATGCTTTCTGCCTCGGCTCTGGGAGCTAACTCTGCCAATTCTTGTGCCGCAGGGACGTCAGCGAGGGAGCGCATCTTGTGAGCGGAGTGGCAAGGAGCTCAGCCCTGCAGATTTCATCTCCAAGCCCTGCGACTTTGGCGTGACGAGAGATTACAAAGGTAGAGTTGGGAGCGGGCCTGCAAGACGGCAAATGCTGCCTAATTAATAGGGAAAATGATTGTTAATAAACTGGGCGTGATAATACTTTGCAGGGGTGGGAAGGGCTGATGAACGTAGAGTCACTTGAAGACCTGCGAGTACCTCGAGTACTGTTACGTGCACGGGGCGTTCGCAAGCGGGTTCGGTTCTCGCTCCCAGCCGGCCCCGCGTGAGGGGCTGGGAGCTCGTCGTGTGTGTGCAGGCGGCTGGCGTCAGGGGCTCCGGCAAGCTGCAACAATTCCCATTTAGGTTTGACCTTTTGCTGGATATTAAAGCCTTGCTGTGGCTCAGTGAGATGAACGCTGCAGCAAACACAATTCCTCAAGATGAAATATCTCTCCAGTGGGTAATTCCAGCCTCATTTGAGGGTTGTTGTATTTTTTTTTTTTTTCTTTCCCGCTGAATCATTTATTCCGGGTGTCAGGAAGGTGCAGAATGACTTTCCCCACTGGCTTTCAGAGCTTCATTGATTCTTCAACTCCCACTCCTGCAAATCTGCTGGAACAGCAGCCCTTTGCTTCTCCAATTTTCCCAGGAGGGGGTTGGGGAAGGGGAGGCTCTCGGGACTGGGGGAGCTCTTCAGTGACCCCATTCACAGTCTGGGGGAGATGCCGTCATATTTTAAGCTCCATAGTCCAGAGGCAGTGACTTTTGATTTGTAGGTTTTTCACCTCAAATGCCTTATCAGCACTTGGTTGTCTGCATGGGGAAGAGGGAAATAAGACACATTAAAACTGCTGGTCAAAGCAAGTTTTGTGCTGAAGGATGGGGAGCGGGGCACGATCTCAAGTCTTGGGTCACCCTGAACACCATTCGGACACAGGTCACCAAAGGCAGAGCAATCCTCTGAAAGAAAAGAGACAGGATGCATTACAGCGACTCCCCCAGAACAGGGAAGTAATGACAGATCCGTGGTAGAAAGGGGAGCAGTGAGCAGGATCGTCTGCTGCAGTCGGTGTGTATGTGTGCACGTATGTGTGCAGCACCTGTGGGAATTCCTGAGATTGTACAGAGCGCCGGAGACCTTTGGCCCTTCCTGCTTTCTGGTTTGCTGTTGCAACTCAACTCCTTTGCTCGCGGTGGGTAAGAATCTGGTCCGTTCCCTTCAGCGAAGGAAAGCAATCTGCTCCCAAAATATGCGTAGGGAACAAATTCAATCATCGCGTGTCTGCCAGACAGGAGTGACTGAACCCAGGCCTCTGCCTGTCATCATCAATCTATTTGCAGTCCTGCATCTGAGTTCACACTTCACCTTCTCCAGTGCAGCTCCCTTCTCCAGGCTCCTGGGAGACACGGAAATGTTCTTCTTCCCTTGCTGGCGGCGGGGAGATGGAAGGAGAAGAGGCAATGGAGGGAGACCTGGAGAAAACAGGGTCCCATAAGAACTCGGGAACCCAACCCAAGAGGTACCATCATGTCGCTCTCTGATCCCTGCTCCGTACGGGAGCAGGCCTGAGTCACCGCTGCTTTGCACTTAGGTGCGGCGCTGAGGGTGCCACGTGGGTGTGAAATGCAGAGCACTGCTTGACCCCCCTCCGGCAGAGGAGCAAACAGAGCAGGACAGCTGCCACACGCCCCCGACCTTTCAGCAGGGCTGAATGGATGCCTTGTGTCCAGCAAAGCTTGTCGCCAGGCGCTTGCTACCGAGCTCCGTAGCTTTGATTTAAGGAGTTTGAAGCAGTCGTACCATGCCCATTAGTGCTTACACGATTCCCCTGCCAAGTAGTTGTAAATGGTTCCATTCCTTCTGCGCTTGGCCCAGTTTCTCCTGTTTATTATCCTAAATGTGCCCAGGACGTGACCCTGCTCCCCCTCCCCAGCGCTCACTCCAATTCCATTTAATTTCTACTTCTTCCTATGAACCACTTTAACATAAGCACCGTTCAAAGGACCGAAAAAACCAAGGGAGGTGGGTGTTCATAGGGGTGCTGTGCCTTCCCTTGGGATCAGGCATGCTGCTCTGGCCTCGGTGTCCGATGAGCTCAGACAGACGTAAGAAGAGGTAGAAATGCAAAGGGGTGCTGGCGGGTGGCTGCGGGGGAGCTGGGGCTTGGAAAGCGATGGATAATGCTCAGTGCTGGCAGATATTTAAGTCACTCTTTATTGCAGTGCTCCACAGGAACAAAAAAGATCAATATTTATTAGTCGCAGAAAGCATAATTTTGCATGAAAAGCATCGATCAGTGTGTCAGCCGAGGCAATGTCATTACATCTTCTTTACGATTTGGTCAACAACACTATATGAATGAGGACATCGTTCCCCGAGATAGATAGAGCCGGGGGAGGTGAAGGAGGAGTTTCGCACAGTGCTGTGGTTAGAAGGGAGCAAAGCAGGGGCTGCAGTAGTGTTTAGTGTCACAGGACGGGCTTAGGGACTTGGCTTTGGCTCTGAGGCTCCGCCTCATCGTTCTCGCGTGGTCAGTTTGCCCTGGGATCTAAGTACCACCAAGAGAAATAAGCTGCTTGCCAGCTGGGGTCAGGGTGAAAGCGTCCCCCCGTAAGGTAGTATTGCGCAATTATGGGCTTTGTGGGATGTTTATACCATCCTTTAAGGCAACCCAGCGTATGTGCTGAGGACGTCCGTCAGTCCCAGCTCTCCTCCAGTCGTTCTTGTGCACGTTGACTGAGTCTGACCCAATCTGACCGGTGGGTGGAGGTGTCCAGTGTCGGACCACTCGCAGCCACCGAAACTGTTTGCTGAATCCGAGCGGCCTGTCTGTGCGGGCAGGCTGGTGGGGCACGCGTGGCGTGGGGAGCCTCGGACCTGCCAGAAGGGCTGGCTGGTGAGCCACGGGGGGGCAGGGGACGTGGGAAAGGGCTGTGGGCATATCCATGCGGAGAGCGGGAGGCAGCTGGGAATGGCAGCGGCACGGAGGAGGCACGGGAGCTCCGGGGTGGCCTTCAGCGAGACGGAGAGGTGTTCGAGAGGATCTGGTGGGAAGTAGGAAGATGAGGGAGGTGGAAGTTGGTGCAGTTTTACAGCTGGACACAAAGCCAAAGGGAAGAGGCTTCCGGAGAGCAGACAGCTGCTGCTAAAACCTCTCCTTGCTGCGGGTCCGGCAGCAGGGCCAGCTGCGGTACAGGCAGTGCTAAAGAGGGGTTAGAGCCCTCCCTGCTCCCGAGCCCCCAGCAACAGCCAGATTCCTTTATGCCTCTGCAAAAGCAGTTCAAATCCTGCCATTTCCAGCGCTGTGCTGGCCCCAGCAGAGATACGGGAGCACAAAATGGGCATAGAAAGAGCAGGGCCCGTGGTTTTGCAGAACGCCTGAGTCAGGAATCCCAGGTCAGGATTCCCAGCAGTGCCGTTGACTCCCTTAGGGCAAGCCACAAGTCAACCGCACGCACTGCAATTGCAGAACTCGGCTTCCACTTAGGCACCAAAATAATCAGCTCCACAAGAACTGCTTGCTCCAGTCACTGGGGGCACAATGACTTTTCTGAAAAGTTCTGCTGTAAATATTGTGATCAGAGCAAGCAGTTCCTCCGGTCTCCAGCCCCACGCTGGATGTGAGCCCGGAAAGCGTGCCCCTGGCTTGGTATAAAGATCCTGACCAGTTCACAGGCTGGTTGTGAGTCTTAATCTAGGTGTTTGTAGATAAAAGGTGTCATCAAATGAAGATGAGTGGCTCTGTCTGGCTATCTGAATGATGAATGAGGTGTTGTTCCATCCAAGCAGAAGGGACCTCCGTGTGCATCCCAAAATAGAGTTTTTAAGACAGCTGTTTCTGCTTCCACAGCCTGCCTAACCTGACAGACGGCCCTTTGTCAGCGAGAGAGGCCGTTGAAGAGGTGGTACGGTCAGAAGGCTTGGTTTTAAAGGACACGGGCGCCTACAAACCACCTGCGTTGTAGCTGCTGCTGCAGAGATTTGTGGATCTGCTATCCCTAGCACAGGAGGCCGAGGGATCTCTGGAGCGTAGGAGCTCAGGACTCCACCATGCTGCACCCCCTGCGGTCTGGCATCAGCGTGTTGATCCCCAGAGAGCGTGGAGTGACTGTGGCACAGCGTAGGTGAGACAGTTGAATAGGGTCCGAGGGTTGTGTTGCATCGAGGAGCGCCGGGAAGAAATGAGTTTTCAGCCCCGCTTTTGCTCTGTCGGTTGCAATGCACAGAGCAGGCAGCTTTGGTGCGTGGAGTCTCAGCGAGAGAACCATTAATTTTGTATTAGGACATAAAAACTGTTTGAGCTGAACAGACCGATAGTCCTTCTTGCCCGGTATCCTGTCTCCACCAGAAGCCAAGGCCGGATGCCTTAAAGGAAGGCATAAAAATCCCATAATGCCCATAATTGTGCAATGCTACCCTATGGGGGGAGATTTCACCCTGACCCCAGCTGGCAGGCAGCTTATACCCTGAAGCAGGAGAATCAATAGCTGTTATGATTTTCATTTGAGCTAGTGTCACTGCAGATGCTGTTCTTATTCACATAAACGTCCGATCCTGTTGTGAAACTCTCTAATGCTGTTTGTTATACTGTTCTTTTGATATCCTGGCAAGGAGCTGGTGTTCTCAGATACGGTAGATCTGAGATCTTAGATGATCTGCCGCTGGCTGCTCGTAGGAGAGCAGAAGAGGAACTTAGTCCCTTCCCCACCACCCCAGCCAGTCCCTGTTCCTTCCCATGCTCTTTATTTAATATTACCTCTCCCCACAGCCCTGCTGTAGAGTGACCGTGGTGGGGACTTCAACTCGAATGAGAACATTTGGTTAGATTTTTCACTAAGTAAGTAAAACCCTAGCTTTTCACCCAGGGAAGAAGACTCACACCCAACTAGCCATCTTTAGGGTGAGATACCCAGCCCAGAAACTGCTTCTTCCACTTGTCTGGCTTCCCTCAACCCCCACCAGCCCTGAGCATGGGAGAAGTTAAAAAGAAGACTACCCAGGAAGGAGCGGCAAAGGTGTGTTTGCCTGCTAGCGAAACACGAGAGGGGAATGAAGGCAGGAGAGCAGGTCTCGTCATGTAGAACGGGGAGGAGGTGACACAGCCCGTGATAATTGGACCATTAAATCTAGCAAAGGCACCGACACTTACACAATGTGGCTCAGGGAAACAAACGTTCTGTAGTAACAATAACTCTCCAATAGCAAGCAATAATAAGTAACTGCAATTGTTTTTCTGCTGATCCAGTGCTTAATACTATTGTTCAGACTCCAGGTCAAATTGTCCTCAAACCACGGTGCAGAGGCCAGATAGGTTTACAGAGATGTGCAGGCGTGACCGTGAGGAAATTTTGGCTCAGAAATCCGTTTGTAAATATCTCTCAGATGTCCAGTTTTGTTTCCTGTGCCTCCTCTCTGCCAGCCCTTCCGCCTCCAGAAATCTCCGCATCGGAGGGAACCGTCCCAGGCCTCGTGGTCAAGCCTTCTTTATTCTGCCCCACACCTCCCTGTGAATCTCACTCGCTAATGACAAAAAATGCCAGAACTGCCTGAGACAGTCACAAAGTTGGCTTAAAATCCTTATAGTTTACAAATCTGGCTTTAACTCTTTTTATTTATTGTAGGTCTGGGGAGGAGGGGTTTAATCCTTGAGCCGCATTCTCAGACTTTTCAGCTGTGAGAGCTAAAAGTGCCATTTTTGCAATAACAAAAGTGGAATTTTGCGTGCAGACACAGGGCCCCAGGAGCTGGGGACTGAAGAACAACACCCTCTTTCTGTAAACTTCACATTTAAGTCTGAAATCTGGGTGGTTTGGGGCTTCCAGGGCCAATACCCATCTGGACAGTATCTTTATAGATTCTTAATTCCCAAACTCTAATCCCATGGAGCATATCGGACCCTGGCAGATCGTTGGTTGTACTGTAAATTACAGGTGCAAGGTTTGACCCCGGATCTGATGTCGGGTTTGTGGCTCTGGGTGGCAAAGCTCAGGTCCCCTGTTCAGAGACCCGCTTCCCGTTCGGCACCAGCGTGTTCAGGGTGTGAACGCGCCTCGTAGGTGGGGCAGGAGTGCTGGAGTTTGAGGCAATCTTAATCTGGGATTAGGAACAAAGACAATGAAGATTTTACCTCTCTGCTGGCTTGGGTGTTTCAGCTCTTTTTCAGCTGGGTAGAGGACATGGAAGGGCAGAAAACTCCTTTCTCAATCCCATGTCTGGCCAGGCAGGGGATTGCATAATGCCGCAGATGTTCCAGCTGTGCTGTTCAAGTGCAGATGACTTTGTTGGGTGTTGCTTCTGTCTTGGTTTAGTCTGGGTTTTGTGCTACCAGGCTGTGGTAGAAAAATGACTTACAAATGTTAGCCATCTATTTTCTTGGCCCGACAGCTGCACAACACCCAGGACTGGCCAGAGCTGGTAAGAGACGTCCCTTTTTCCTGAGCGCAGATACACTTCAGAGCAAGTGATTCAGCATTCTGATGATATTTCTCCCACAGCAGCACCCTTCCTGAATAGCTCAGCGCTCCTGAATTGGAGCGAATGATGCTTATGTGTGAGAACACCTACTATGTTTTTATTATCACTTGAATGGTGGGATGTGCCTCCTTTCCTCAGTAGTTAAAGTCCCAGCTCGCTGTTCCTGTATCGCTTCCGAATCAACTTTGCTTGCACAACCACATAGATCCTGATAACAGGAGTGTGACCCTCCGCTGGGCAGGAAGGGATTAAATTGGGCAGAAAGAAAGACCAGATTGTGTGACACGGGTGTTGTGAGACGGCGGGCTCAGGGCTGGGGATGCCGCTTGGCTGGAGTCTCCTTGATACAAGGTGAGCTGGTCGTGAAAAGTTCGTGACTCCCTGTAACTCATTCCCTCCCTGGGGCCTTCTGAGCTCAATTTTGACTTTCCAGAGATGTCTGGAAAGGGGAGATGCCTGGGATATATTTGTTTTCTTCTTCTTTCCCTTTGATGCCTCTTCCCTAATCGTGGGAGACTTCTGCAGCTCAGGGTTGACCTTCTCTGCTTGGGCTGGACCGATGCTCCCTTGGTGAGTCGGTATTAACGGCAGGGCAGGGCAGGACCTGTGATAACTCAGTCTGGCAGCCCCAGCCCCGTCAGCAGCGATGTGATGGAATAGTCTTTGGAGACCCAAAGAGCTTCGGTCAGCGCTTCTTTCTGAAAAAGGGTTGTTGTAAAAGGAGTAAAGGAAAATAGCCGTACAAAGCCCTGAAAACCTGGAGGAGGGGACAGATATCGGGACATAAAAAGGTAAGGCCGTTTAAGAAAAAGGTTAAGGTGATGCCATCCCTGTAGTAGTGCTGGTGTTAGTAAATCTGGACTTGATCCTGCTCTTCCTACCGACGAAACTCCTGCTGGTGTCCGCGCTTGAAGGTGTCAGAGCAGTGCCCTGGTAAAACACGTGCAGTGGGAGCAGGAAGGCCCCAAACATCGCTGTCGCCGGCACTCGGCCCTGCGGAGGAACCCCGTAGGAGGCAGTGCAGATGGCAGAGCTGTTTGGGCTCGCTGCCTTGTGACACCTGCCTGGCTTCAGAGCTTGGCCCTGCAGCTGCAGGCAAGTCCTGTCCTCTCCTGGGCTGCAGCATCCCAGAGCCAGGGACTGGCGGTTCTTCCGTCGGGAGGGTGTGACTGGGCAGAGGCTTGTTAGCAGCAGCGTGGTTTTATTTTAACAAAG
Organism: Aramus guarauna; assembly: GCA_013400195.1. Lineage (NCBI taxonomy): Eukaryota > Metazoa > Chordata > Aves > Gruiformes > Aramidae > Aramus > Aramus guarauna. Next base: position 444,358 of record VXBL01008569.1, read on the forward strand.
GAATAAAAGAAGGGAAATGGATTTTCCCTCTGCCAAGGATATGTACGCATCTGTCTCACCCAGACCGTTCCCACCTCTTCTCTGAGCCTCAGGCAGGCTTTTGAGAGCTGGTTGCGGCTCGGTTTCCTGCAGCTTAAGACGCTGCCCTTTAGCAATTAGTTGGGCTTTGGGTTCAGACCTTGGGCTTTGTGGCCAAAGCGCAGCATGGAGCATGTTCTGCGGTGGCGCAGTGTGAAGGCAGAAACCTCGTTCTTTGTTCTTTCAGCGATGGTGGTGGTGATGTCAAGGTACCATCCTGTTCCCTGCATATGGTTTTCATCACCCTCCTATTAAGCTAAGGCAGCTTGTTAACACAGCACACATCCCTGGACCCAGATTTGTAAAACAGATCAGCTGCTCTTGCAGTGTGTTGCAAAATGATTATTTCCTCATGTCATACCGGCCTGGAATTATGCCAGGATGCTTTAGGGGTAGGAAGCACCTTTAGTTTGTGAGCAGGCTTGCCACATATCTCTGTTTCTTATATTTCCATATCCCCTACACAGCGATGAGACAACTTGGTGTCCGGGAAGGTTAGCCCAGCACCTGGCCTCCACAGCTCTGCGTTAGGGCACCTTGTCACCGTTACGCATCAGCAGGTCAACGATCTGTGACTTCTTCGTGCACACGCACGCACGGAGGCGCGTTAGAGGGATCTCAGCTACCTGTGTCGCCGTCTTTATGTCGCCAGCACCCCCCCGTCCCTTGTTCCCCAGGCTGGAAGGGCTTCGGTGTGGGGCTGGGAGGGTGGAAGGCAGGACTGGCAGCTGGCCGGGCAAGGGAACCGCTTCAGTCATTGCACTGGAGTTGGCCCCCATCAAATATTTTCTGCCACTGATTCTTACCAGTCTTGCGGCATCCCCAAATGAGGCACAGGGGATTACAAAGCAGTCAGCTTTCGTTTAAAGCCTGACCTTGGCATCAGGCTGTTAGCATGGCAAGGAAGAGAGATGAGTTAGCTGGCAGCCTGCCTGTGTGTGGCAAGGGCTCTTGAAAGCCTCAAAGGATGCATTAGTTTGATGTCAGAGGCTTTGTTTGCGGCATTCCCCGGAATAATCACCCTCCCTCTGTGTGTGTGTGTGTGTGCACACATATCTCCTCCCTGTCTGCATCTCTGATGCTCCCCCATCCCGTGGCCGAAGAGCTCAGTTAGACAGCACGGATAACTCCAGTGAGACAGATGGAGATGGATCCAGGCCTCTGTGGGGACAGCTGCGTCCCTGACAGTCCCCTCTGGTCCTGCACCTGTTAGGAACTATACTTAGCATGGGAAAACTTTCCAGAAAAGAGAAAGCAGGGCAGAAGTGGGGAGGCAGAAAGGCTGGGAATTTGGCCTCATTCTCCCCAGCAGGTCTTGAAGCTCCAAAGACGCCTCTCAGTAATAGCATCCAAAAATGACAATCAGGTGAAAAGCAGGCAGTGTACCAAGGCGTGCTGGCACTGTTCGGAGACAGCCTGAGCGAGTGACGGCTTCATAACTCCTGGGTGAAATGCCAGCAAGCCTGGTGTGTTTGTCCTGACAGGCCCCAGCGGTCCAGATCACTCGGCAATCGCCATATGGGAACTCTGGTAGATACTGAGCGAGGCACGTGCTGGGGCGGTCACAGGTTGAGCCTTCGCTGTTGCGAGACGTGAGGCAGCGCAGACTCCCGTGTCCATCATGTATCACCCAGGACTATTGCAGTACCTCTAACGCTCCCCAATTCAAGCACACACCCCCCCCCATTTCTAAAGCGCTCGGCACGCTGTCCGCCTGCGCTCCAACCTGTCTGCCGCACTTACAGCCATCCATCCGCCTGCCCGTCATCCCTGTGCGTAGCCGTTTATCCGTAGAGCTTGTGTGGAATGAATAGGGGAGGAAATCCTCCTCCTTTTGGTGCTAGGCGAGGGCACGGGAGGCTTTTCAGCTTTTCTTTTGATTCCTGAAGAGCGTGAAGTTAGGTGCCCAGGCTCTGATGCTCACTGAGTGTGCCTTGGCCCCTGCTGCCCCCCTTTCTTGCAGCCCCGGCTCTCTGGGAGCCTTGCAAGGAGGCAGACTGAGCCGCGGTAGGTTCAGAGGCCAAATTTTCTTTTATATTCTTTTCCTTTGATAAATGATGAGCTGCATTTTCACCACACGGCTCCCATTGGCACAGGAGGTGCTCGGTGGCCATCTCTGCTGCGTCACTTGCGACGTGCAGCGGTGATTCCACCCTCTCTAGACCACCCCTCATCTTCCTCCCTGGAGAGGAGCTCCTGAGCTCCTTCTCTGGAGAGATTCCCCTTCCTCCGGGCTCCAGCTGGTGCCGAGTGAAACTCTATCAGCGCTTCGGAACTGCAGGAGGCTTGGAATGAATGAGAATCCAGCAGCTCTCAAATGCCTCCGGAGCCGTCCCGCGGCAGGGCCCAGCTCCCGGCACTGCTAACAGGTGGCATTGCCTCCCCGGAAGGACACTCTGCTTCGCTCTCAGCTGCTCTCCCGCTACGCCTTAGCCGCACGCCCTCTCTAATACCCGCACGCCGCTCGTGCAGTTAGCGTTTCAGTATTTACGGCCACCTGGGCTGTTGCTTAGCGGGAGGATTTGCTGTACTTAGATGAAAAATGCAACAGGAACTTTAAACTGCTCCGTGGCTAAATTGAGTTCAGTTTTCCAGTCCCTGCAGCTCTCAGCTATCCTTCTCCGCCCTGTTGCCGTGCCCTCTTAGCAAGAAGCAAGAAAACAATTATGTTGCACTTAAGAGCCACCGAGCGCTATGGGTTTTGCTAAACATTTTCCCTGAATGATGTTCTTAGTCAATGTTTCTCCAGCCTCAGGGGGAAGGTCTGGGTGTGAAACCGAGAAAGGACGAGGGAATACAGCGTATTGTGAGGATATCAGCAACATCTCCAGCTAATAGGATAAATCCATAATATTTTAGTTGCCTAATCTAGATTTTTGTGGCACTGGAACAATATGTGTTTCCACACCTGTGCGGCAGATGTGGATAGGGGCATCTCATCACATCCAGATGCTCGAGCCCTGCTGGTACCGGTGCTCGCTGTGCCAGCTCTGATGCCACAAGATTGGGTTCTGTGCGATGGGAAGTGGGAAAGTCATTCCTAATCTCGGTCTTAGGGATGGATTGAATGAAACTGGGAAGCGTGGGATAACTGAGTAACCTGTGTGTTACTTGCAAGGTGCTTAAACTCTCTTCATGTATGCCACGGAGGCTTTCCTGGAACCAGAGGCGCTAGCCAACATAAATTGCTTCTGTCAATGTGCTTTATTGGACTACATCAAAGTAGAATCGATAAAGAGTTAAAAAAAAACCCTACCCAAAACTGGGTTTACTGAGCCAGACCAAGCCATAAACAGACTAGAGTGCTGTGGAGGTCAGGTTTCAGCTGGCATTCGTGAAAATAGGGGGGTTCTGGCGTTGTCGGCGGGGGAATTCGTTGCACTGGAATATTTCAGGGGAGGAGAATGGTGCGGGAGTTGTTAACGCAGTGCTGCAAAGAGAGGGGCTCCTTGTGTGTCAGGTTTCTGCCTCCAAGTTTGCTGTCACAGATTTAGACTGATAGCATTTGTATCAGTATAAGCGATCTGTTTCCAGTTAAACTAGATGAAAGTGGTTATTGCATTCTAAGGTTGCTGGAACTTGTTAATTATTTAGAATAATAAAGTCAGTTGAATTAATTCATTCCTAAAATTGAGCTTATTTGCATTGGCTTGTCTTTTTTTTTTTTTGGTGTAACAGAACTCTCTGCGGGCATATGTTTGTGTAAGCTTTTTGTGTGTGCTTGTGAGTGTTTGTGTAATACGTAATTTCCTTCGCCATCTTACAACCCCAAGAGGCTGAGCTGGATTTAAACATTGTACAAGAAAAACAGTTTCTTCCTGCCTGTGAATCTATTCGGTGAAGGTCCACCCTAAAGTGAAGCTGAATAGGTAAGGTATAAATCCATGGGAAAAAATGAGGTTTGTAATGGAAACGCTCCCTTGTCTTAAATTATAGATAGGCATATGTGCAGCTGAAATTCATGCTGCAGCATCCAGACGGTGCCTCAAGCTGGCCACGCGTTCCCAGAAATCAAGAAAAATACCACAGCCTACCTGCAAAACGACCTTTCTCCTAACGCCGGCTTGCAGCTCAGAAGCTTTTGTGCTGTAAGAGGCAGGGTAAGATACACGAAGTGACAGATTGCTGCTGACAGCGAAAGGCCCTTTCTGTTGCATTTCTCTACAGCCACAGTGATATATCCAGGGGCTTGTTAGAGGAACAACAGCACCAGCCAATAACCAGTTGGTCTAAGCCCTAGAGATAGACCGTATGTCCCACACTCTGTTTCCTAAGCTGCGAACGCAGAGTAAATTCAGCTGCAGTATTACTTCTCTCCCTGCATGTTATACAGCAGAGAAACGCACCCGTGTATTTATCAGTCTATGGCAATGCCTCTATCTATAAATAACAATGTTTGTATCCGTGCATGCGTGTGTGTGCATATTTATGCGTCTATGTATTTATTATGGGTGAGGCTGGTTGTAGAGCAGTCCAGAAAATGGAAATCCTTTTGTGCAAATCACCCTTTCTTGGGTGAAAGGAGAGCCAGGAGACCAGGGGTGATGAATGGACCCTGAACCGCGATGAAATTCTTTTTTTCTTTTAAAGGCAAAACAATTTCAGGGAAAGGCTCTCCAAAAAAGTCCAGTTTCAGGAGGTGGCTCAATTGAATTTCTGGTTCCTGGCTGCCTGCCTGGAGGGCCTCTTGTCACTTCTGCTTTCTTCCAACAAGGCAGAAGGTGGGATTGACAGCAGCCTTCCCGCCAGGCTGTTAGAGAAGCGGGGAAGCCAGATGCTTTGCCTCCCTGCTCCCTCCCCCTTCTGCGGCCAGAGAGTTAAGTTGCTTAACTTCTCCGTCTTCGCTCTCCGGCGTTCCTGGTCTGACGCAGCGGGGCTCCTGAGGAATGAAATCATGCCTGGGAGTCAGCAGAGTCAGTGCGTGTGCACGAAGGGGTTCCTCACTGTTGAGGGATAGGAGCGTGCGCGTCACGCAGTAAATGGCGTTATGCTTTTGTACGGAAAAGTAAAATCACACTTTTGTACGGAGAGTTTATGCAAAGGCACGCTGGTGGAAACGGGCTGATGTACGAGCCTCTCTCCTAGAGCAAAACCAGGGCAAATTGTTGTTTAATATGATTTCAGAGCTTCCCTTCCAAACTCACTCTCAGCCCTTGCTATTTGTGTAACTGCATATAAGTTACGTCATAGGTGATAGCTAAAATACTCTTACAATTTCTTCTGCAAGGACCATACGCTCAGCCACTGTCTTTTCCTCTTTGTCTAGGGTTAACATCTTTTGATGGTAAGAAATGTAAGGTTTCGGTTGCTGTTGAATTAACATTTCTACATGCATCATTTAACTAGATAATTTGCTGACTCTCCAATTTTTGTGTAGTCAAATTGGTTGGCTGTTTTAACATTCTGAAGTGGTAGTTAAAATGATGTGGAGAATGGACCCCGTTCTTTAGATTCAGGGCAGCAGCAGCAGCAGGGTAAGGTTCTCTAACAGAGTTTTTTGAGACCTGGCCTGCTCCAAGTCGGGGATCGTGCATTTCCCAGCAGACGTGACCCACAGACCTCTTGCCCTCCCTTCCCAGTTTGCCCACAACTGCAAAATGGGTTGACAAACAGGTAGTGGGTGGCCGGGAAATGACACCCCCCTCCGTCCCCAAGCTCATCGCGTTGTGAAAAAGCTCCAAACGCCAGTTAAGATGAGAACGCTTCTCCTTCTCCGCTAAGCTCATCTGTACTGAAACTGGTGAGTGTCTCTGCAACCTGTTGGCTCTGGCGGGGGTCACCCGGACATCTCGAAAAGCGGTGAAATCGTAGGGTTTCATTAAAATACATACTGTCCTTTTCTCCTCCTCTGTGCTGCGGGGAGAATCGTGATGGAGCAGGCGTTGCTCCTCGTGTGGCACGCATTGCTGCCTGCGCCAACTCAGGCAGGAACGAACATCAGCCTAGGGCAAACCACGAACATTTGTAGCCTGCAGCACAGCAAAAAGCGTTGCCCAGAACAGCCTTTGGAAATATTTTAATTACCCCTGGTTGAACTGGCAATCAACTAACTTGAGGTAAAGATCACAAGTGGAGACAAAGTCTAAGGGGAATTTTATGCTTGGAGTCAAATTTCAGCAACATTTTTGAAGCATTTCCAATTGGTAGGGTTTAACAGCCATCACCAAACATTCCCAAATCAAAACAGTTTTGATGTACATGGAAAGCAAATCAGTCATGCAGCTCTAGCACAGCGTTGTGAGGTGGAGGAACACGGGGCTTATAAAAGAATCAGTCTAACCACTGAGGTCTTTCTGAGCAGCTTTATAGTCAGAAGACTTCTTTAATGGACTGCAAATCAAAAAAAGAAATTTATTTTTCATTTCTCCAGACTTGCGAGTGAAAGAAAAGCTTGCATCTGCCCAACTGCTTTCAGATCAAGTCATCTTTGCCAGCCAAAGCAGATTCTTCTTGCCTGCTTCCGAGAGGCATGAGCTTAAACAACTGATCTCAGAGTGGGGTGTCTCTACAGTCTTAGCCACGAAGAGAGGTGATTATTCCTCCCGAATAATTCAGTTTCCCGTAAGGAAATTATCACACACACAGAGGCGTGCACCTTCTTCTGTTCCGTCGACATGCACTGCTGGAAAGATTTATTTCAGTAATAAGATCTTTGCAGTGAAACTTAACAAAAATGAGGGGGCAAGTTTATTAATTATATATTTTACAGTTAATGAAAGATAATATTTAACAGAAGTAATTGCAGGCATCTGCCTTGATGGCACAATTCATTTTCAGTAATAAACGGTTTGTGTGTCTCTTTGTTGGACCGATCAGTTACAGAGACAAATCCTGCCTCGTGCTAAGCCCCTCTTATCTCTTTTCATTTGCAGGACCTGAAATGTGTACGGAAGAGACTGGAGCTGAGCTGCTATCTCCATAACAGTAAAACTACAGTGAAATCTGAATTCTTTGTTCATGTTTCATCGCCTGCCTTGTGATTGCGAGATCAGACATCAGCCTCAGGGTGAGTATAGATACCACCCACACCAGCTCTACCGACACACCGCAATCTGTTGCTGGTTCTCCCCACTCCTGTTTATCCCTTGCAGCCCTGCTGCAGGCTCTGGTAGGCGTGAAAGCCTTCTTCTGTAGGACTCGGGTAGTTCACCCTTCGAGCTGCGTCTAAGCAGCCTCTCCCTTTTCTGCTGAAATATCGTGTAAGAGCACTTGTTGCAATCATCTCAGCTGTGGTCAGTCCTGGTCATGGATATACATTAGGTGTCCTTGTCGTAACTTGGCAGGTTGTCAGAGCACGTGCCCCTTTCGTGTCTGATACAAAGAGCGACTGGGTGTCTTCTTGTGTGCTCTGACATTTGTAGAGTGGGAAAGTTTGTTTTGCAGTATCACTGATAATTTTTCCGCGCTCCTAACACCTTTCAAGTAGGTTGTTAGATTCTACCTCGTGTAGGTGTCCATCTCTCATTATCTTCCTGCTATCTGAGGTATGCTGCAGAGCCTGTGACACACAGTTGAGTGATTTTTGTTCCCTCCACTTGAGGGAAGTATCTTACAACATTTTAACCTGGTCCACTGTGATTGACTCATGCCACCGATTCCTGAAATGCAGCCAGCAAGGTAAGAGAAGATTTAGAAAAGTTAACAGCATCCAGATCAATTTAGGACAGGAAGTAAAACCAAATGTTGGATAAAACATTGTAAACAGGCAAACCCAGCATGCCCGCGAAACACAGAGCCATCCCGTGCGACGGTGTGACAATCCTTCCTTCTTTCATTGCTTTTTCTTTAAAAGCTGTTGGTGCAGTTGGTGGGTTTTCCCCATGGGGGTTCACTGCAAATGAACTGTGACAGGCGAAGTCGTTAGCTCTAATAGCTATGCACACCTCAGGACAACAGTCCTTCCTGCGGGTAAGAGGTTGATGGGAACTTTTCAAGGAGGTGTTTATCTAACGGGTCAGGGTGAGGTCCAGTCTTCTGTAGTGTCTTCATTAATGAGCTGGAAGAGGGGGTAAACAGCACCTTAATGATGACATCTACAATAAAAGGAAGAGAGAACAAAGCAAAGGGCCAGGGGAGCTCACACGTGCCAGCCCCCCAGAAATGAGTAGGGCTGGGTTGTATCTGCCACGGGCTTTCAGTCTGGCTTCACGTTGGCCTGGTTTTGTACCTAAAATGCAGAGATTTGGGGCTGAGTCTAGGCAACCAAGGTGGTGGGTTGAGGGCATCTCTTAAGCTATGGTGTTGGCTACTCTGCTTTAAAGCACAGGTTTTCTGCTAGATCCGTCTTGTAAATGCTGAAATGCGTGAGTAGCAGAACCAGCAGGTCTTGGGTGGAGATTTGTGAGCTGAAGGGAAGTAGAGAGTGTGAGTTGCATGTCTCTTTCTCACGTGTCAGCACTCGCGTGTGCACGTCTTCCAATACCTTCCAGAGAGATTTTCATCCGAAGAGCTCTGACAACCTTTCAGGCATCAATCACACAAGCTCCGCAATAACCCTGCAAGGTCAGGAGGTGTTATCAGATGGGGAAAAGTCTCCGTGCTGTTCCTCAGAGGAGCAATTTGCGCCTGAACAAGGAGAGATGCACAGAGGGCCAGCGACTCCCGCAAGTGCGCGCATTTGCTGCAGTCGGAGCTTTCCTGATTCCTGGGGCCAGGGATGGGAGCCAGGTCTCCTGAACCCCTGTTCTCTGCCTTGACCACTAGAAACACTTCCTCCCCACAGAAACCTCACCGTGAAACCACCCACAGGAGAACGGCTTTGTTTGGCAGGGAGAGCACAGGCTCTGCTCTACCCAATCCGCAGGCGCATTTTTGGGGTTGCGTGTTTACTAAAATCTTGGCTTTGCTGGGCTGGAGAGAATAAAAGTTGATTGTTCACCAGCCAGGGATCGGCGTCTCCCTGCCTGTACGTGTAAATATCTCTGTACAGCCATACCAGGCCATAGGGGATGTTTGTGGTGCAGCAGCGTGCTTGTGTTAGAAGCCTGGTCTCTCTTCTGTGGTAAACACGTCTCTTGTTACCTGTTCTCACTGAAGCTTTTTTGGCTTCTCCTATCCTTTACTTGGCCACTTTGGCTTCAGGGCCTCGTGATAGCTGGATTGATTTATTTATTTAATAATAAAGCTTAAAGAACTGGTTGTTTTCCAGATGCCTCCGACTCAGGCACTGGCTGTCTCTGAGGAGCCAGGTCACGATGGGGTTAGCGTGGAGGGAGGCAGGGCTGCTTGGTGTGAGCCTCAGCTCTGCCAACCCCGCTGTTCCTTCTGCCTCTCGGCCTTCTCCCAGTAACCCCCCTCCTCCTGAACTGGCAGGAAAGTTTACGACGCTGCGCAGGCTGTCCAGTCCTCGCCAGTTCCGTCCCTCTCAGGACGTGGCAAGGGAGTTGACAGCCCCAGTCTGCAAACAGGACCGTATGACAGTAGAGAGAAGATGACAGAAGAGGAGGAGTGGGTCTTCTCTCAGTTATTTCTCCTGTGCAGGTCCCTGCTCGGTGTCACGGCACGTGCACGCAATACTGAGATTGTGCGAGGAGAACTGTAATGGGAGAGAACTGAGCATCGTGGGGAGAAGAGAGGCGGGGAGCAGGCGGGGAGCAGGCAGCAGAGGGATTTGGGGAAGGTTATGGAAGTGAACTCCCCTGGACTCTTGGTTGGAGATAGCAGGAAGGAAGATAGGAAGGAGGAAAAGGCCTTACTCTGGCGGAAGTAAAGGGAAAGACTGAGTGAGGCTGGAGAGCTTCAGTGGCCTTATCCCATCTTCTGTGAGGGACAATGACATGCTCCCTGTAGGGGTTAGCCGTGTTTGCTGTTTATTCGCGTGGCTGGGAAGCAATTGCACTCTTTTGGATGGTGGATTAGTGGTTTAAAACAAAAGTCAGAAATCTGTGCTCTGGATCCCAACATGCGGCATCTGCTGCTCGTAATCTGAAGGCAATCGACTCCTGAAAGGGTTCCCCCACCCCACATCTTCACATGTGGTACCGACAGGTCCAATGGACCATTTTGCTGCTTCGGGAGACTTGATTTTATTCATCTTCCTAAAATCTTGAGTTCCATAATATCTGTGGGACGGCACTGCTTTGAGCAGAACTCAGTCGAACTGGTTCGTCACTAATGCTTTCCCGTCTGTCGGTTTTACAGCTGGATAATGAAACCCACTTCCCATCGCTCTCTGACCTTGGTTCTGCGGAGTGTTCAGGTGCATCTTAAATACTTCACGTTTGAAGAGGCAGGAGTCTGGCACAGCTGCAGCTCCGTGCCTTGGGTGTTTCGTTTCCTTTAAGGTTTGGCCCTTCCTTCGGGAGGAAGTCTGTATGGTCACAGTGTTTCTGCCCGTAGAACTGATAACACTGAGATTGTTTTACACATCAGCGACAGAATGAAGAAAGCAGAGGCAATCAGGACCCAAAATAATTACGTTTATCATCTATAATCATCACACAGGGTCTAACAGCACATAAGCACTTCTGGCAGGCTGCTTGCCAGACATGGAATGCAGGCAGTGTCATTAGAGGATGCACTGATTATTTAAAAGGATACAAGCCAGCCGCTGAACAGTGCGGAGGGGGATTCTCTGGACTGCAAGCACTCCTAGTTATTACATATGTTGAAAAGAAGGACGTACCCAGTGCTGAGCTCATCTCTATGTATGCAAGTGTTACGAGGTGTAGTTTCCAGAGTCAGGCTGTGGAAATAATAACTCAGTCCCTTTCTGCCTGGTCCTGGGGATTTGGAAGGTATAATCTGGAAGAGCCTACAGCTGCTCAAACCCCTCTCCATGGAAGGGATTATTCCAAGGGAACTCTCTGATGTTTCCTCTTGTGACTCCTCCCTGGTTTCGTGCCAGTCTTGAAATATATAACCCTGAACGAGGGCTTTAGGACCAAATTCCCCGCTGGCAGAACTATCTTCCACCATGCTGCTGCACAGTCTGAGGACGTGGGGCTAGAAACGTCCGAGCAAATTCAAGTGATCTCAGTTCAGAAAAGGTCCCTGAAAACATTTACGAGCAACAAAAAAACCGAACATTCTTCAACCCGTATCCTTGCAGCTTAGTCCTCTCTCTCCTCATGCTGCACCGTTAGGGAGAGCCAAGCTTTGGAGCAAGGGAGAAAGGGCCAAAGAAATTCTTGGCCAAAATGAGTACAGGCTGCATTTAGCCGTTTGGTGGAAGGTCTTAGTAACGGTTTGTTTGGAAGTAAAAGTCTTAAAGGTGAGAGCACAGGAAGAGTGAAAGCCAGCTTTGTATGTGTAGTGGAATTAGTTGGAATCCCATCAAAAGCCCGTGACACTTCATCTCTTCAGCAAAACGTCTGAGATGCTGCACATTTACTTACTCTGATGTTCCGGGTTATAAAGTGACTTTTCTAAACCCCTTGTTTTCCATGATGATCTCCAGATGAGGATGTAAAATTCCTCCTTCCAGGACGCCAATCCTGAGGTGTCTCTGTGTGTAAAGGAGGGACGTTTCTCATCCTCTCAGTATCAGTGTCACTGGGAACTGGTGTTTCTCCTGCAGACACCACCCCACTGCCAAGAACTCTGCTTTAGCAAGGCTCTTGTGAGCTACTTTCAAACCTGGAAGGGCTTTATTTAGAGCCAAACATTGATGTAAGTGCATTTTTACTAAAATTCAAATGCAAACCAATCAGCATTTCACTCCAGCACTTCAATTTTCTCACAGATTGTTTTTCCAGGGGCACCCTCTCCTTCTGGCTTATCTGCAAGACTGTGGGAACGCTGTCAAGACAGGAGCTGTTCTCCTTTATCTAAAGGGCAACCAGCTCAGGGACTGAGCCAGATACTTCTGTTGTGTGGGTATCTCACGCCAGCGAGCCGAGGAGGAGAGCTGAGCTCCTTGGTGTGCTCCGTGCTAGGTCAGAAGAGCCCTGCTGTTAACTATGCAAGTGAAATTCTGCCCGCTGCTTCAGGGACCTATAATCCTACAATCAGAGGATAATGTTGGGTGAAAGGAGCCCCAGGGAGTCTTCGGTCCGGGTCCCTGCTCAAAGCACAGCCAGCTTCAAAGTGAGATCCAGTTGGTCTGGACCTCATCCAGTCAGCTTTTGTATATCTTCAAGGACAGGGATTCCTCCGCCTCTCTGGGCCCCTGTCCAGGATAATTGAGGTTTTCCTGGCGCTGAGTGCTCGGTAGCTAAGTGTGAAATCTTTTCCAAAATCTTTTCCGAAATCTTTGCCCTTTTCTGTGCTAGCATAGGTTCTGCTTGCGAAGCAGATTTATCACTAACTCAACACCTGCCGGACTTCCCCTGCGCTCTTAAAGCTTCTACGGCCTCTTCCATGGACTTTTCCAGGTGCAGAAAGGACAATGCTGGCTCCCATCCCAATATGTACCCAGGGTGGTTGTTCTGTTACTGGCACAGAGGGCTCAGGACCAGCCCAGACAGTTGGATCCCCTAGTCCAGCTGGTAAAAGGAAGACGAGACTATGGGAGTCAACCAGGGACTTCTGTTGTAGCTGTAGAGCCTGGAGCAGGGCAGTGAAGGGAAGGAGATTTGGACAGCAGGGACCCTGGGTGGGTGGCGGAGTTGCTTTGGTGCTGTGTTTGCCTATGTTTCGACTTGGTGAGTAGAAGTGGAACCGTGTTCTGAAACAGATTTCAGGTTGGGATCTCCTTGGCTGGGGATGAAGGCTGGCTCCTGTGGGTCACCCCTGCAGGGCTGAGGGCTGCTGCTTGCTGGAGAGGGGAAGTCCTGGAGCAAAAGCTCTGGATTTTCATGCTTCAGCTCAACCGGTCTGGGAAGAGAGTGAGACCTGTATAGCGAAGGGCCTGAGCGTCCCTCCCGTGCTCCTTGGGAGGGGGAAATGGAACAAAAGAGGAAGATGCTGAACCAAGGATGCAGCTGGGATTGCTGATATAGACATCAGCATGGTGCTGAGGTAGACCCTCAGCATGTGAGCTGCAAAACAAAGCTTTGAGGTCTGGAACTGTGCAAGGTAAAAGGAGGAGGCCTGTCCCAAAGAGCTCCCTACCGAAGTGTGAGACTGGTGGAGATGAACAGAGGAGCAGTGAAGTGATTCTGACTGTGATCTTGGTGCCGCGCTGTCAAACTTGCTGTAGGAATCGCAGCGAGAGAAGATTTTGAAGAAGACAAGTAAGGAGCTTTGTGGGCGTCTTTCCCTTCAAAACATGAATAAAGAGAAGCACGACAGTGCTTCCTTGAAAATCTGGTGGGTGGACTGGTGCTATGAGCTGATAGAAGATGGGGGCTGATTCCTTCATAATGAATGAAAGATGACAGATGGGGAAAGGCAAGGAAAGGCCTTCAGCACTAGTATAATTAACTTACTTCTGAGAACATTGGGATGGGCTTTTTTTCCTAATGTGAAAGAGAAAAGAGACTGAGAGTAATGGGAGCTGTAGAAGTGAACTTGGGTGGGCCTCTGTCCCTGAGACACCTGAAGCAAGGAGGCTGCACCAGCTTCAAGAGCAGAGGGAGAGGATGGCCTCCCTGGTCTTGGGGAGGGAAGGCTGCATGGGGCTGGTCCTTCCTCCTCCTGGCTTCATCAGCGGCCTTGAGCTCTTGTTTTGGAAGAGAAGGTGAAGAGCCAATCCCCAATAATGACTTCACACCCCTACTTTTTCCCCCGCAAGCTTTTTCTCTTGCACACTAACGAGTCTGAGCCTACTTCATTGTGCTTCAGTAATTGTGCTTTTAATTATGCTCTGTGTCTTTGACCATCTGTTGTGCTCTTTTCAGAATCTGTTTCAGTTCTGATATCCCCTTTGAGATGAAGGGACCACAAGTGCACACAGTATCCAAGGTGTGGATGAATCATAGATTTTTCTGTTCTGTTCTGTTCTTTTTTTTTTTTTTTTTATTTTCCAAATGATTCATACCACTTGATCTGTTTCTTGATGGTTACTGAGCATTAAGCTGACATTTTCATGGAACTGACAGCTTTATGTAGAAAAATGAGGGCCTACCAAGAGGACTGGAAAATTATGTCTGTTGGAGAGAAAAATCCCGATCCTTTCCAGACAAGATTGTTTGGACAAGGAATATCACAGGGATCTGAAGGGAGAGGTTACCGTAGCTGCCGGCATGGAGGCCACCTGGGAGAGAGGCCAACATGAAGTTGATGGTGTCAGGGAGATGCTGTAACTTGCTGATAGACATATAACAGCAAGCATGGCAGACCTCCTCTTCGAGCAAGACTAGAGGGGAGAGGAAAATCAGGCCAGGAGAGGGAGCTGGAAAGGCTCCAGCTTGAATAGAGGAGACAAAGAGAAGCGAAATGAAGGGTTAATTGAGCCACAGGGCTTGTTAGGAAGACAGGGCCACTGCAAGTTTGGGCAGAGGATCCACAGCAACGTCTGTGAGGGGGTTACACTCAGGGCTTGGGATAAAGTGGGCTGCACAGAAGGAGCAGCAGCAGCCCTGGCTGCCAAATTAAGCTTGTGGATCAGATGGTCCTTCTCACCAAGGGGGAAGATTGAGCCTGTAGAGCTTCTTGGAGGGCAAGAGCTGCGGAGAAAGCATAGCATTTGGTGGAGGAAAGGAAGAGGCTTAATGTCTACATCTTTGGTGTGTAGGATAAACGTAGCTGGAACAGAGGGCTGAAGTCTGCAGGAACAGAGTGGCTAGAGTTGGAGGATAGACTGGGAAGCGGCCTGTTCTGCTTTTTAGGATTAGGGAATAAAACTATGGGCTGGGGCAGCTGTGTTCTTCTCGCACCGTTTGGCTGTGTATGAGGCATCTTTTCCCTTCGTAGGGAGATCTTAAGTCGGTGTAGCTTCCTCTTTATCGTTCAGCATTTGCTCTGGCTCCTTTCTCCTGGTGTGCAGGGGTGTTCTGGCCTGTCCCACTGCTGCCAGCCAAATACTGTGCTACCTCAGGCTCTGATACCCAGGAATAGCTTGTTCTCAGCAGGGTGCCCCCTTTGTCTGTACTCTTTGCCATCCAGAGCTCTGTTATTGCTTGAGCCTCCGAATCCAGCCCCAAAACCCACCAGCCTGTTTTCAGCCCGGTGCTGGCTTTGTCTCACCGCCGTGCACGTTCTGCGCACCTACGGCCACGCTGCAAGTGTGGCTCTGGTTGGGACTGGTGTGCGGTGACAGTAGGGGATGTGGGCAGAGTGGGTATTCGTGCCTTGGGCCAGACCCTCAGTGCCCTCAGAGAAGTCTTATTCCATCCCAGGCCAGGGAGATCAGCCCTTGACCTCTGGCAGCTGCTCCTCATCTTGTCTTCTGAGTGTCTTTTAAAGATGCCTTGGACTGCCTTGACGTGATTTCCTAATGGCCTTTTTGACCTTCCTCTTTCCCCTGGGCCTGACAACTTGGTGCTTAGATGTCACCCATCATCACTTCTCCCTACATGAGCAGTGAAAAGAACCACCTGATGTTTTCCTTGCTGTCTCTGTTCCAGCTCTGAGACACCTTTCATCTCCAGCTTCCTACTGTAGGAAGGAGTTTGGCCTCCTGGTTATCAGCCCAGCAAAACTGTCTATTAGCCAGAAAGCAGGAATTGCACATAACTGAAGTAACCAAACCTAATTCTCATTGTCTGGAGAAAATTTCCATTGCCCTCTGCTAGTATTGTCTGAAAGGGAGAGCAGCTCCTGGGATGGAAGAATAAACAGATGTACAGAAGGAAGGTTACCTGGCTGAGATCACACGAGGTCCGTGGTAAATCTAGGATTACCAGGAAGATTAACTGTCATAACTGCGTTGGTTAGTTACTCAAGCTAAGACATCAGAGATGATTTGGGAGGCCTGGCTTCTTCTTGGAGGGGTTTCAGAGTAGATCCTCCTCCATATTCGGTGTCCTAGCTGAGCCTTTGACCAGATGCCGGTGCCCTGCTCAATCCCAACCCCTTCCTGGCCCCTCCAAACAGGATGTCTTGATGGTCTGTTTTAGTGGGGCTGTCTTGTTTTCTAGGCAGAGACAGGAGTTGCCAGGTCTGAGTCTCCAGGAGTGCCGTCAACTGTACACTGATGTGCAAGGTCTTCCTCTGTCATCCTTCTCTTGCTATTTTCTTATGCGTGGAGGATGGTGAACATAAATAGCTCACCAAATTACTTAAGGGGCTCTCTCACTTATTCCTGTATTCTGCGGGCAGGTTCCTTTCCAATATAATCCTGTACCTGCAGGGTTAGGTGCCAAGCATCACTCATGTGAGAGGACTGTAAATGAGGTTCCTTCAAAAACTAGTTCTGTTTTGCTTAGGGCCGTAATGGGGAAACTGCTGTGTTTCCATTAAATCCCCTTTGTATCAATCTGTAGAGCTTGGCTGTAGGCGAGAGGTGCTGGGATCCCAATGGGCCACTAATTAATTACCAACCCCACATTCTTTATTGGCAGTGCAGGGGCCTTCCGGCACCGCCTCTTGATAGTTAATTAGGGTGAAGGCAAGGAGAGGCTCCGTTTCAGTGGCGCTCGGTTAACATTCCCTCTGGCTTTATTCCTTGCAGACACATCTTGGCGTTGTGAGGGGAAGCCAAGATTGAACATATGGCTTATTGTGGAGCTCTGACCTTCTCAGAATGCCAGCGATCGGGGGCAAAGCCAAGCGGCTGGAATTTCCTTCACGTGCCGCTCAAAAGCCTACCTGATGCCATGGAAAGCCTCCATGTCATTTCTGGGAGGATAAACCCATGGGCAAAGTAGCAGCTGCTACTTGCTCACGTTATTCCTTATTGTACAACATGGAAAGCTAAGAAGCTGTTGGTCGTGCAGTAGGAGAAGACCACCTATGAAATCTTCTTTGCAGGGTTTGGTGCTCAAAGGTGGTAAAGAGCAGCATAGCTCCATGGATGCTCTCTGATGGGGGCCTGCTGGGCATGGGTGCCCCTTGCATGGCTTTGTGAATCCATGGGACCGCGAGATAACGGATTGGGACACCTGAGGGCACGCTTCTGCAAGCCACACGCACGGTCTGTTGGGATCTTACTTGTCGTCAAAGGAAAAAGCACGTGTGGGGTAAGGCGTAGTAGTTCAGAAACCATCCAGCTGTTCTGGGCGTGAAATCTGGGGCTGGCTGGCCTGAGAGAGACCTTGGATAAGCAAAATGTAACTGCTCACGGTGGCTTGCCAAGGTCTGGGTGGGAAAAACCATCCTTTGAAGAGCATTTCTCATCTTCTCCCAAGGAGTCCCCAGCTGCTGAGCTTGCTTTGCTGCCACGGCCTCGTGTCTGGGATTTGCTTTTCTCAAGAACTCAAAACCCATTCCCTTCCCAAACTCCTCGCAGAGTTTGCCGCAGCCTGTCTCCTGTCCGCTCCTTCTCTGGAATCTGCTTTCCACAGAGAAGATTTCGACTTTATTTTCCTTTTGCTTTGCAGCGACCTAATTAGTTAACTTTCTATTGCGGCTTCTTCCTCCAGCACTTGCCAAAGAACTCATCAAAGCCTCCCTGCCGGGGGAGGCGGATTATTAGTCTCTCTGTGTTCAAGGTTAGAGGAGATGTTTCCTCCTCTTGTGGACTAGCAGCTCTTCCAGACAAATCTTTAGCCTCCCCATTCAAGATCAAAACCGCAGGCAGCTGGGAGGGCATTAGAGTAATGCTCATTCAAGGGCCGTGCTTTGTTTCCTTTAAGTGACTATTGTCCCTTCCTCTGATGTGCTGAGGACAAACTGACTTCACCTCTGGGCCAGAGCGGAGGAGAGCAGCCTGTCTGGGAAGTGGCCGTGGTCACTAGTGACGTGCGGCTTTGTCCTGGGAACCCTGGGGCACCCACGTTCCTCCTGCCCTCCCCAGCAGGAGGCTGGTGGGACCTTTGCTGGGTGCGGACGAGGGGCAGCTCGCGGTTCTTCCAGTGGGTGCGCTCGTGCCTGGTGTCGTGCAAGCGTCAGCCTTGGCTTTAGGGAGGATGAACGTCGAAAGGAAAAGGCTTTGGCAGCTGAGGTTGGTTGGTTACTTTGGGAGCTTCTGGGATGTGAGCTCACCGCACGGAAAGTGTCGGCGTAGTGAGCTGAGACGTGCGGGAATGCTGGAGGCTGAGTGCGTGCTGTGGGGCTCGATAGCTCGACTGACCTTGTTTCTTTGGCTTGTACCCTCGGCATCTGCTGCTATGAAGGTGTCTGGTGGGTGGTAACAGAGCGTTTCCACAGAGTGGACTTTACAAATCTAAGATTCTTCCTGGCCCTTGAGGCTGCCCTGGAATATCACATACTTAATTCTTGGCATAACTGGATCCGTTCGGTCTTGGGATGGTTGGAGGAATGCCTGGTCTCCCTCCTGCCTTGACAAAATAAGGCTCTTAAATAGCCGTATTCCTCCTGTGGCAGGGAGAGTGGTGCACATACCGAGCGCCAGAGGCTCACGTAAACGAAATATATCACCGCTGGCTGGGATTTCCCAAATATGTGATGTCCTAGAGATGTGGTAGAGCGTTGAGCAGGAGGGGTCTGTGAGAGAGCAGGAGAGCCCGGTTAAATACCCGTGCCCTGCACTCAGATTTCACGTGCGTGTGCCTGCGCTGCGTGCGGAGAACAGCTGCTCAGGCCTGATTTTGCCGGCGTCCCGAGCTGCACGGAGCTCTACAGCGACAGGAACGCAGCATCTGGGAACAAGTGTCAGCCCCTCTTCTCTGGAGGGGTTGTGTGAGGGCAACAGGGCGCAGAGCTGCGTATTGGACCGGGACCAACACTGGGTCTAAAACCTCTTGGCCACCCAGTGACTCCACTCCAGGGGCTCATTTTGAGTAAGAAAAGCAAGGGCAGGATTTGCGACGATGACTGAGGAGAGGGAACTAGGAATCGAGCAGGAAATGTTGGAAGGGTGTTGGAAGTTGCTGTCAAAGTCAAGGGAGCTGGATCCGACTGGTGCTGGGAAAGAGATCGGAGGAGATGACTAGGGCAGAAGACAGGTTAGGTGGTTAGCATCACCCCAGCCCTTCCGTACTTGAGCACCTCTGCCCACTGCCACTTACTCCCCCAGCAACACCATCCCGGGACCCACGGGGCTGTCCCCCTGCCAAGGGGCTCATGTGCCGTTGCAGTCCTTTGGCTGGAGAGCAGCACGCTGCTCCCTCCATCGCACCCTGCACGCGCAGGGCCGCGAGGATCCCTCCTTCTGGTACCTCTGCTCCTCGGCAGCAGCTGGTAAATCCATTTTCTCAGCAGGTGTGTTCTTGCATTCTCTGGAAAAACAGTGTTTTTTCGGAAGAGAGGGGGCTGAGAACAGAGGAAAAACTGGAGAGGGGGCAGGAGGAAAGGAAGGGAAGTAGAAAACAGAGGGAAAAGGCAGCAAATGACAGGAAGAATTAGAGACGGAGTGTGGAAAGGACTGCTTGTCCCCGGTTGCTGTGAGCACTCAGCAGATCCTGTGGTGTGTCTGCTTTATTACTGACAGAGTTCTCCCTTCTGTCGGCTTGTTTCCTAATTGCTGGTCTTGTAAACTGCTTGATTTATGGCTCTGTTCATCAGTTCTGGCCCTCGGGTATAACATCCTTTTCCTTCCAGGCTGGGAAGTGAATAACGAATTAACAATCTGCCTTAGGTTCAATAAGAAGCCGAGCATTCGGGGATCTTTATTGTGATGCACGTGCCAAATCTAACTGCTTAATTTTTACTTCTCATTCATGGAGGGTATTCAACGACTCCTTCCCCAGGGCAGCAGCTGCGTTGTGGATGCGCAGTGCCTTTGAAGTGTCCCACAAGAGAAGCCACCAAGGAACGGTTTCGCCGTTGGTTTGCACAGAGAACTCAATCTGTTTCCTCACAGCTTGCTCTGAAGCTGACATTGCGTGCCATACACGTTCGTCTCGGACAAAATTCCTTTCAGTACAGCCGAGGGATGGAGATCAAGGCAGAGAACAAACGGCCCTGCTGAGCCAGAGCCATGACCCCCGATGCGCAAGAAGCCATCGAGCCAACCCCTGGCTGTCACCCCCCGTGTTCAGCCCTGAGAAGAGGTTTGTCCTAGACCCTGGAGTCCGTGCAACTTTAATCTTTTCCCTCTGCTCCCACAGTCCTCGATGGCAATCCAGTGCTTTCCACGCAGCTCTCATCCACGTGGTCACGTGGTCGCGCCACGATGCGCCAGGTTTACGGGGCATCCCGGCCTTGGTATGATAAGATTTGTCCATCCCGGCCACCCTGGAGGGTTGTGAGGATGGGAGCTGGGAAGGAATGTCATGTTCGTACAGCAGCTCTGCAGCACCACAGACGCGCTGCAGCCGAGGCTCCATGAGAAGAAAAGCGCCTGTAAACCAAAACCTTCGTGAAGGAAGAAAACTCTTGTAAAGAACAAAGAAACTACGGTAGAAGCACGGGAGCTGTTCTGCAAGCGGAACGCTCTGCAAGTACTAGCTCAGGGCTTGCAGGTCTCGCGCAGATAAAGTTTAAGCTGACAGGTCCCCTCAGGACTTAGCAGCTCTCTGCCGTCGTGCCCTTGAACAGCCTCTTAGGATGCTGGGGCTATCTGTGAGCTGCTTCGTGGCCGCAGCAGGTAAATCTGATCTGCCTGAAAGGGCGAGTTCGAGAAAATGGCTTTGTGCCCTCTGCGTGCCGCTGTAGGATGCGTTCAACTCTGCATCACACGAGGTCGTGAGTGGAGGGGAGAGATCTCGGGAAGTCAAGTGGAGCACTAACATAAGGCCTGCAGCCCCTCAGGTGTTGTAAAAACTCAGTTAGAGGGAGAGTTTTAATACTCAGTTTTTAGTCCTGAGCCAGTCCTCACTTGTCTGCAGGAGCTCAGCCTGCTGGGAGCTCAGCCGGATGGAGCTTTTTCTCTTCCGAGAATCCTGTGGCAGTGAGAGTTGCTGATGTCTGGTTTTTCTCTTAAGGCACATACAGTAAAGCAAAGCAGGAATAAACTGCAGGCTACAGCCTTTCTTTCCTGGTAGCGTTAGCAGTACAGCTTGATTAGATCCTCACGGCCATCCCGTATGCTTCGTCTCTTGCTCTTCCTTCCCTTGATGGGTGTCTGCAAGTGCAAACAGCTGTATCCCAGTCTGAGGAGCAGGGAACCAGTGTCTTTTGGAAACATCTGCCCAGCCCAAGCCTGTCACTGCGGTGCAGCAGTCTGAGTGCCTCCAAATATCCCATTCTTCAACTTCTCCCAGGGCTCAAGAACCTCTCCAGCCCTGGGAGTGGGCCTAGGCTGGCCCTAATATGATCCACCCATGCAGAATCTCTGTCACGTTTCCTAAATTGCACGGCAGGCAAGATGGTTCGGATGCGATAAACGCGGGAGCAATAGTCTGGGATCCGTGTTGAGGGTGGGCAGAGGAGATGCCTGCACCCTTCCCCTCCTCCTGGGGTTGGGGTAGTTTCTAAGCTCGGGATTAAATCCCCTCCTTTCTGGAGGCTGCTGTGGGTGGCAGCACAGCACAGACAGCTTCTCTTTGGACCTGTTCCTACTGCTCACACTGCACAAGGGGCTTTAAATGGGATCAGAATGAAATATTCCTCTTTAAACTCTACATTCACATGGCAAGATCCTCTCTGTCACCTCTGACCTGTTCCTGCCTGGCTGCCAGTATGGATCTAAGCGCCGCAGCATTCAATCACCTTCCAGACAATTGAACAGGAGCCGTTCCAAATACCGTCACTTTCCCTCACCCCTGCCCGTGAGCAGGAATTATCTCGGGCAGGTCGTAGCGGTGTGTCTAATAATGACTGTATCAGTGAACGTAGTTCCCGTTGCCTGGATGCAGGTAAAAAAAAAAAAAAAAAAGCTGCTGGTAGGAAGGGGATATCTTACAGCTGAAGATGTGATCAGATGAGCGTCTGTTCCATCTTTAGAATCTCTTTTTATTTTTTTAAGTTATATTTCAGCTAAAGGTTACTGCCCCTCTGCTGTCAGGTCTCTTCCTGCAGCTCGGGTAAGTAACTCTGTTCATGCTTCTGTTCAGTACAGAAGGTAAAACAGGTTTGTGTGAAAGCCCTGCTGACACGCTCTTCTTGTTCTGAGTGTGACGACGTTGGGGAGCTGCCCTTTCGCAGGAGTCGGCTTCACTCTGCGTGCCCTGTGGTCACGACAGTCTGCCCTGTGACACTCCCAGCCTCAGCACTTCCAGCCATCCAGTTGACTGTAGCTGGCATGAAAGGATGGAGTTAGGCGTTTTTTTTGGGGGGTGAGCCTCTGGATTCACGTGTAAACTTCAGAAAGAATTTTGAGGTCAGAAATCACAACTGGGACTGTCCGCTGGACAGAAGAGGCTTCTGGACCTCGTACCAGTTGGGTAAAGAGGCTCTTTTCCCAGCTGGGGGCCGTACCAAACGGCTGGTGTCAGAGCTGTGGGGCTGGTCCCACCAGGCCTGTGTCCTCCTAGGACAGAGAGTCGGCTGCACGCATCATTTTGGTGGCTACCAGGCACCTAAGACCTGGGCTTGGATGTTCTTCCCCGCTTCCGAGGTTCACGATGAGTTTCATGAATCAGAGCATGAGTTCAGCCTTGAGGGGCTCCTGGGGTGAGGAAGTAAGGACTTGTCACAGCCTTCCTCATCAAACTGCGGTCTCCGGCGACTTTGTGGGTCCGGGGTTCCTTTTCCCTCTGGCTCCGTTGTACCATCTGGCAGTACAAGACTGCCCTAAGGAGCACAAAGTCGATCCCTCTCAAAACGGCCTTGGCTAAGGCACATCTGACACGGGTCTGGATTGGGAATGCTCATGAGGAGCAAGCCGGGCTGTGGCTGTCTTCTAAAACCCGTGGGGGAGCGTGGCCGTGAAGTGTGAAACCCCGTGTGTACACCTGGTAATTCCTAATTTACCCCAATACATCCATCCCTCCCACACAGGGACAAGGAGGCAGAAGCAAAGCGTTTATGTACATTTAGAGTATGGAAGAAGACACCTCATCGGGACTGAACTGGATTAGGGAGCACTCACAAGCATATCCCAGCTGGCAGATCTGCTGGTCTCACGGCGTGGGATGGTGACAAGGCGTGAGAAGCAGTCTCAGCTAGAGCCGGCGGAGCTGCAGCGGAGCTGGGATTTTTCTGCTTGCTTGCCCCGCAGCGCACTCTTCCCTTGGCAGCGCCTTGGAGCCGACATCCCTTCTCCCTACCCGCAGCGTCGCTTGCAAGCCAGAGGGAGAATTTGGTGGCAGCCCCCACAGATCTCTCCTACTCTCTGTAGCGGCTCTCAACTTGCTTGAAGTCAAGGAGACACATTAACTCACTGTCTTTCTCTCCCCCACACCGCGCATTAGCAACGCTCTGGCTCTGCTTAGGCGGTAAGTGCAGGTTACCTGCAGGGTGACGGGAGCCTTCTCCGGCCTTTTTGGTGACGGAAACGTTCATCCGTTCTTAGTTCTCTTGAGCCAAGCAGAGGATGCTGCACCTCTCAGCTTGCCCTGAGCATCCTGCCTCCAGATCCTTGGATCATCCCCTAGGCTGGGAAGGGATTGCCGCTCGCGCTCTGCGTGTGCTCAGCTCTCCTCTCTTGCCAGCTAGACCACAGAGGGAGTTATCAGCTGAAGACTGGGAAGCTGTAGCTGACAGTCGAGCTCCTCCTTTTAGATCCAAGACTTGGTCCCTAAAGCCAACCGACCCAGCAGTGGTTCTGTTGCTTGCACAGCAGCAAAGCAGAAGTTGTAGCCCTCCTGGCAGACCAAAGCTCCTGGGCTGGCAAGAGCTCTGCCGCCTACAGAGCTAGCTGGGGCCGTGCCACCTCTTCTTCCTGACGAGCCCGGTCTGCAAGGAGAAACAAGGCAGGGAGTGATCTGCAGCGATCCCCTCTCTCTGGTGACCACCCACCAGGTCCCCAGCTCCTGCTGGAAGATGCCATCGCGAGCGTGCCGCAGGAGGGGAGGAGACGATCCCCTTCCCCACCGGCATCGCTGCTGCTGCGGAGCTGTAAAGTTCTGGAGCTGTAAAGTTCTGGCAAGGCAGGTGCAGGGAAAGGGAGGCGACTTTTTTTCTCTTGGTTGCTTTGTTCGTTGTTTAGGTAACGGGTGGAAGAAAGACTTTGCCGGCTACGTTAAGGAAGTTATTGTTTAGTTGAGGGCTTATTTGTTCTTGCGGGGAAGAAGATTGTGTTTGCCTTTGGGGGGGATATTGTGCAACAGCCAGTTCGTTTTAATTAGTTGCTGTTTCTTTACCTTGGCTTTATTTAACCAGAGAAGAAATTTCTGAACGGAGAATTTTAAAAAGAAAGGGAGGGAAAAAAAAAACCCAACTCCAAAACAAAGCCCCGATTGGGGCTGGGATTTGGGATCTGTACTTCCAGCTTGTCCCTGATGTGTACCCACTTAACAAGCAAAGCTTTTACCGTAGAGGCAGAGGATGCGCCTCATTGCTTTCCTGCTCCTCCCAGCCTTTCCATTCACTTCAGGGAATGAATGAGGGAAGTCTCTGTATCTCTGCGGTGGGATTAATGGCAATATGGAGATGAGCTGAATGTCTAATGGCCCATTTTCCCAGGAGAAGGGGCTCGTACCAGCAGCAGTTTGGCCCAGATGTCTGCGAGGGCTGGATCTTTTTCTCTTTTACGAGAGTACCCGATAAATTTTCTTCTTTCAGTTCTGCCCTTGAGGTTGAGTTGCCTCAGATGCTCCCCAAGGGCAGGCTGCTGACAGAGGGATGTGTCGTCTCACCGGCTGTTGCTGTGAGGGTATTTGGGCACCTGTTTATCTGACTTTTGTGAGAATTAGGCATTAAATAGGCATTGAGTCCAAGAAGGAGGATCTCTCCCTCCCCTCCCTTCATATCCATCCTCTTTTATATCCATTTTCCTCTCTCGGAGCCTCATGGGGAGGGAGCAGGGGGAGGTTGGGGCAGCGTTGGGGGCCCTTTCAACGCTGGCTCTGCCTCGTCACCCCTTCTTCCCCGGGAGCTGGAAGGTGACGGTCATGACAACAGCCGGAGAGCAGGGACAGGCAGCTGGGGTTTGGCAAGTTATAGGGCAGGGCAGGGTTTGCTTTTGTGCGGGCCATAAGGAAAGGAGCCCTCCTGGTAGAAAGAGAGTTAAAAATGTCTCCATTAAAGCACTCCCGGCTGCCCAGAGCTCTCCAGACCATATTTTCAGGCTGGCGGCACTTGCCGGCAGCCTGTTGCCCTCGGAGCGGAGCTGGGTGCCTTCTGTCTCCTCTATTCTCTCTGAGGGCACCTCCCTGCTGTTCAGGTCTGAGTGAGCTGGGGGTCACTCCCCCATCAAGCCTTTCCCCCCCCCCCTTCCCTTTGCAGCTCCTTAAACAACAAAGGTGTTGAGGGAATTTATACCTCTGCTTGGTAACAAGACAGATCAGTGAGACTCTGTCACGGTTTTGTGAGGGCTCCATAGATTTTTATTGCTTTTCAGTCCTTGGGTTCCCAACCTTCTTTTGGCTTGTAAATTGCCCACAAAATGCAGACACAGCTCCTATTCTGTGAGTTCCTTTGATGATTTTATTTATACCTCTTGCTTTGTCTTGTCTTTTATTACAGGGAGACTGCAATTAATTATTATCCCATCAGCTTCTATTTAGCCTGACAGTACAATGCAACACGCAGTGTCCAACCTTCCCCTGCCTCTGTGTGCACGAGCGGGCAGCTATTCTCGAGAAGAACAAAGGCGCTGGCAGCTTTAGAAAAGGCCGTGCTGCTAAAGGTCAGCTCAAGAGAGTTCAATAGCACCAGCAGAGCACAGTTGTGATCTGGCTAAAGTGACCAGACATCCCAATTTAGTTGTGATGCTCTTGATTTTATCTTCTCATCCAAAGCGTGTTTTAGACTGTCACTCTTCGAGCGGGTATAGGCTCACAGGTAGTGCTCTTGTGTCTTTTTTCTCATAACTCTGATTGACCCGATCTTTTCATGTCTCATTCCCCCTGTGAAACAGAAATTGCACCTGCGAGATATGTAAAACTGTCCCTGCTTGTTCAGCGCGGGCAAAGCCTCAGTGGGAAAACAGGACGTGCACCTACCGAAGAGAGATGAGCAGCAGACCGGAGTGATCATAAATCTAGAGAACGCTGCCCCAGGGAGCGGACTGAAGGAACGGGCAGTGTCTGGGCAAGAGAAACTTGGAGGACACCCGGTAATGCTCTGGCAAAGAAGGAGGGACGGATCTGTTATTCACATCCACAAGGTAGCAAGAATGGATTTAAGCCATACGAGGGATGTTCAACGTAGATGCTGGGAAAGTGGTACGGATAGTAACAGTGTGAGCAGATTTCCTGGGCTGCAGAGGGAGTGTCTCTGGTGCTTCTTAGGAGCAGTTTTGGATATGTCTCTGGTTCGTTCTGTGAGTGTATGTGTCAGAAGGAGGTGCTTCCAGGCACAACCTTGTAGAAACAAGGACTGAAGGTCTCCAGAACAAGCGTGCGTTAGGGAAATGTTTGGTGGTTATTTTAGGACTCATTTCCTATCCAGTCTTTGACACTGCGTTTTGTAGAGGGAATGTCAGTTTTCTCTGCTGGCCGTTCTGTCACTAGAAACGCAGCAAAGCTGTTTTCACTCTTTCCTTTTTCTTCACATCTTGCAAAAAGGTTTCTTTGCCCTACAGGCCCGCGGATGGCATGTTGCCGAGCAGCGCTGGTGACGAGATAAAGATGTTTTGACAAGATCCGGTGCCAGGTGAGCGAAAGCTGCTGTTAAACCAAACGTTTGTTCACTCCTGCTTATTTCTCCCATCGTCTCATTTGTTCGTTTACACCTCATCTTGGCAGCCTTTGGCAGCGTAGCTCTTGGTCTGACCTCCCCAGACCAGCTAATGACAGTGGAGCAGAGCTTCTGGGCCAGCGTCCTTATGAAAATGTCAGTGTAGTCCTTCTACACCGGTGTCCTCTTCTCTTCTCCCCAGCAGAGTCCACTCCATGCTTCAAAGGAAGCTGCAAGACTGGGCTACGATACCGTAAATTCAAAGAGATGTTTCTTGCTCCCGTCCTCCACAAATGACATGTGCTCACTAGCCCACATGGCTACCAGCCATTAGCTGGTTTCAGTTTTTCAGTCCAAGCTCATGTAGCTGTGGGGCTCCGTGGGAAACGAAGGGCACGTCTGGACGGGGGAGGACTGGCAGACTGAGCTGGCTCTGCCATTGCTACTGCCGGGATGAAAGCGCCAGGAGCTGCAGGGCTGAGATGCTGAGCTGGTTGGTAGAAAACTGGCTCAAATTGAGGACTGTCTAGGTTCCCCCCACTTAATTAGCTTTTCCGAGCGAGCGGATTCACTGGCTTGGGTGCAGTTCTGCTCAGGAGTGCTAACCTGGTCCTGAGAGTGAGCTGGGATGGACTTGCAACCCTGCCTTGTCTTGTGAGAACTTAGCACTGCGTTGCTTCAGGTCTCTCTCTCCCATGCTTAGAAGATGAAGCTAAAGGTAAGAGCAGTAATTCCATGTCTGATTGTAGCCTTCCCGTTTGAAAAACTCAATTAAGTGGTCAAGTGAGCTCTTCTTCCACCTCCACCCCGGCTGCATCCCTTCTACTGAATCTGTGATTACTGCGATAAAACTGCAACTAAATTCTGTCAGCTCTGAAGCACAAACTATGAGGGTTGGTCTTTACATCAGACATGTAATTACCTGTCTACAAAACTATGAAAACGTACAAGGAAATAAAAAAAGAGGGACAAGCAAGATCTCTGTCAAATGAGAGAAAAGCTATCATTTTCCCCGTTTTTTGTTGTTTGTTTTCCTCCGTTCACAACAGTACATGGCTGCGCTTAATCCAGCTAGGAACCTGCTCCAGAGATCAATCTGCCTGACAAAATGCCTCGTCGCTACCGACCCTCGAAACTATATAAGGATGTAGGACTTTAGGTTTGAAACCCCTGGAAAAACTCAACTCTGCAAGGTCTTAGAAGCAGGAAAAGCGGCTTTCCCGCATAAGAAGAAAGTCTTTTTATGGTGACTGAATACCAAATTGCAATCAGAATGGCAGTGCTATTTGTTAAATGCAAGTTACTTAAATAATTCATTTTTCTTACTAATTATACAGTACGTGGTTAGCTTCGATGATCACATGTAATTAAAGGGGAACGGTTTCTGCAGCACTGTCATGACTTTGATGGCACTGCTCGAGAAGAGACTAAGATTTCCTGGTAGTCTATATAGATTATGTGCTAATTCAGGGGTTTACGTGGAGCGGCACGTGTATCCTGTGCTTGGAGACGCACCTTGAACACAGGCAGTATCTCCCGATTTCCTAGAGGTCCTTAGATTTGACTGAGATCCCGGGTTATCAAAGCCTCCGCTTAATTTTCAATCTGTGCTTAAAACCTTTTGAAGTCAATGACGCTTAAGTACGTGCTTCGGCTTTGGTCACACACTTGAGATTGTTGCCGAATCGAGGCCGCTGGCCGGTTAGGGATGAAGCCTCGCCGGTACCTGTTCTCCCCCAAGGACACAGTCTTGAAAAGTCTTTTTTTGGAATGAGTATATGTAGGAGGAAAAAAAATATAATCTCTGGCTATATTATTTTGCCCTGCCCACCAGTGGGGAAGCCTTACAGTGGATTACTGTACAAGGGAAAGGCTTGGTTTTCCGCGTGTGCTTTAATGACTGGACTTTTGTTCTACCTTTTAACTGTGAGCGTTTAATAACTACTTGACTCAGTTTGCCCTCAGCAGGATGTTGCATGTAGCTTCACGGTGTTGAAGAACACGGTTGAAATTCAAGATTTAATTTAACGATGCGGTTGGTAACAGATTACTCAACAGCCTGCCTGGGGAGTGGACCTTCCTATGGATCCTTCTACACAAGAACGCTTCCCTAGACAAAAAATCACTTACAGATGTTATTCAGTAAATTCTCAAGTCATCTCCTCTTCAGTCTTTAAAGCCCTTGTGAAAAATCTCTACCGAATGTTTAGCCAACAGCAAAATGAAAGGAAGTTCTCTCCTTTTAAAAAAAAAAATATGGGGAAGAGGATTTAGATATCTTTGCATAATGGATCCTGGGAAATGCCTCAGTTGATCTTTTCTCTGAAGAGTCCAGGATTTAAACACACGAGCCAGACTCGAGGTGGGAGGGGAAGCCGGCTCCGAGAGGAAGGTGACATGCCTAAAGGTGGCACAAGAGGACAGTGACAGAGCTGGAATTATCCCCGCCGTCCCCCGGTGCAGCCTGCGCACTGGGTCAGCAGGAATCCTTGCGCGCTTTGGCTGCTCCGTGACGTTTGATGGCTGCATTCGGAAGTGAGCAAACCCTATATGGAAGAGCGTTATTATCTTCAAGGCCTGATGGTGGGTAAAGAAAGTGTAAGAAGCAATTTTTTTTGCAGCCAGGATAAGCAGAGAGGTCTCCGGAACTTCTGCTCAGCTCGGGAGAGAGGTACCTGGGCGAGGCAGGTAGCCGGCAGCCATGGGCAGGGGCAGAGCCATCAAGAAAAAGAAAAGAAAGTATATTTTGACTGAATATATCAGTGGACTTCAGTTCTCTGGACATCAGCTCAGTTCTTACAAGGAAATCTTTCCTACCAAAAAAAGACCCAAGCTAGCAACTTCCCCCAAAGGCCTGTTAAGAGCCCTCAACATGATTGTAACATCCAGGTAGTCTACAGGTCCCAACCAGACAGCGGAGCAAGGGAAATGGAGGTTTCGGTTTTGAGAGAAAACTCTTGGTTGCCCTGAGGGAAGAACAACAGGTCTTTCTGCCTGGTCTCCAAAACCAGAGTCATTGGACCTGACTCTCCCGTCAGGCAGGGCTAGGACAAGAAATAATGCATTTGGGTTGCGGTGGGAAAGATTTAGGTTACGTGTGAGGAAATTCTTCCTTTACTGTGGCTAGTTTGGCCATGCAATAGCTTCTTTGGGTTTGTTTTGTGGGGTTTTTGGTGGCTTTATTAGATGGAGAAGGTGGCGGTGGTGTTTGTGGTTGGAAGCTACTAAGGTAGACGTGCTTCGTCAGGGTCCACCGAAAATCAGATCAGGTGAAATCCTATTTTGAGTGTCTTCCTCGTGCCGTGTGTCTCTGTGAAAGGAGTCGTGTCCTCTGTGAAAGGAGTCGTGTCCTTCGCTGTAGCAGCCCTCTCTGGAGAGACAGTCTTTTCATACCTCCACTTGTACCTCTACCCTCTGGCCCATTCCCAAAATGACGCAAAAATACGTACGCTCCATCACAACAGAAATAATAACAGGAGGCAAAGATTCAAGACAAACGTTGTTGTTCTTATGAAATCTTCATTTACAGTTAGTTTGCAGCTGGTTTTGTTGGTTTGTTTGGTTTTTTTTTAAGAAAGAATACATTTACCGTAATAGGAATGAGTCAGCATGGATGATGTGCAGGTAAATCATGTCAGACTAATTTGATCACTTATGCTAATGAAATAACTATCAGTCTAGATAGCATAAACTTATCTGGTTGTCCAGAAGGTTTTAAGAAAATTTTGCGTGATGGATTATAGTGGAAACTCCCTAAATGTAGGTTAAAATCATCTGTTATTGAAATGGGTAAAATCCTGGCAAGGAGGCAGAGTCCTGGCTTGGAGCAAAGGGTGAGTGTCGATGAGGAGGTGACTGAGGAGCAGATCCTCTGCTGCGACTCTTTAATATTTTTATTAAAGATTTACGCAACACCGCAGATGATACAAAGCTAAAGGGATTAGGCAAGGCTTACTCGTCTTTCTTTGCAGAGAAATTGCTTTTTTGGCAGTATAATCGTGCCAAATTACATAAGGAGACTCAAAACTGATCTTGACTGGACCAAGATCCTTCATGGCACCTTTAACAAAGAACTGGAGGGGGGAACTGGAGTCTTTTCCGTGGAGATGGGGAGGTTTATATCGTAAGGTGTGGCGGAGGCGTGGGGGTGAGAGCAATCACCAGCGGGAGGAGGGAGAGAGATTTTTCCTTTGGTTTTTAATTTTTTGAGTCCTTAATACGCTCTCACCAGAAATATTTGCCCAGCAGCGCTTGATAGAAAGTACCGGGGGTGGTTGTGTTTTATTGCAGTATATAAAACATACATTCTGTTTGTAGCCGATCTAGCAATTATAGCTGAGAGAGCTCGTGTTTACGTCTCCGAGTAGGGACTCACCTGTTCCTCACAACCTGCAGTGGAAGGAGAGGGAACTGGGCAGGAACAAAACATTCCTTTTCTCATCCGTCCACACGCTAAAGAGTAAACTGGGAGCAGATACTACACTTGTAGCTCCTATCCTATTAGAGCACACAGCAATGTTGAAGCGTGGCCATATCCCCGCCACGTTTCGCTGTGTAAACATCACTCTTATTGTAGTTAGCATCTGAACTACCGAACTTCGCGTTCATCTGGGTTTCTGGTTTTAGGCGCTCTTCGTTACACGATGTCTGGGCAATGTCTTGCCCGTCCAGGCAAGAAAGGAACTTCCTCGGCTGCAGCCTGCTCCCATCGAGCGCGAGACGGCTGAGCTGTGCGGCGGGGCAGCACTCGATGCTTCGACCGATTTTGAAAGAGTGATGTGATGAGCGTGCTGCTCCAGGGACAGCCTTACAAACGCTCCTCTTTCTGCCGCTCTGCGAAAAAAGAAGTTCAGTTTTTGGAAGATGTAGTGTAACTAGCGGCTGATTTGTCGCCTGAGATCCTGAGTAGGAGGGAGAGTGAAAATAACAGGAGAGTGGGTTTTCCTCTGTTTTGGGCTCCGATTTAAATCAGCTTCTGAAGCAGCATTCATTTCTGGGAGAAGAGATTGAGATTTCTGCAATGGGAGCGATCTTTCGGGGTGCGAACGCCTGTGTTTCAGAGTTACTGGAGGTGTTCCAAGGTGGCCAGTTACCCTGACAGCAAACCCAGATGCCACGTTCCTGATTTCTCCGCCCCTGAGAAGCTGAACGGCAAATCTTCAGGCATCTCTTACGATTAACAGAAGGGCAAAAGTATTAAAATGTAAACCACAAAATAAATCTCTTCAAAACATCAAAGACAGAACCGAAGAAGAAATATGAAATCCCTGCGTAGTAGGTATAACTCATTCTTACTGCCAGTTCAAAATGAACCGTAGTGGGAGAATTTAATGATACTGTTGTTTAGCGAAATTAGACTTGACAGTAGCCAGTTGCCTTTTATTTTGGTTGGTTAGGATTGGCAATTGTTTGACACTCATTAGAAATCACCGTAACCTGTTTTAAGGGCAGGCAAATTAAGATTCCCTCTCTCCGTACAAGATTACTCATCACACCACAGCTATACGCTAATTGGGAAATAACTAGTGAACGAGCAGGTCTTACGCAAGCTGTCATCTGAGCGCGTCGGGTAACGTACCGGAGGTGATCTCGCAGAGAATTTGGTCGTACGCACAACAGCGAAGAAAAAAACTGTCGCAGGAAATTAACGCTACAATAACTTATCCGATGCAAAAATAATTATCGATCCTTAACGATCCTGGTAATTTCTTGATGGGAATTCACCTGACCTTCTGTTTCCTTCCGTGCCTCCAGCGTGAGAACACATGGTTCCCTACCTGAACCTCAGCCCCGGCTTTTTTTCTTTTTTTAATTCAGAGCCTGCCAGGGAGTTAGAGAAGCCCCAGGGTTTGCTGGGCCAAGCCAGGCTTCCAGGGAGAAGACCTCTGAAGGCCACAAGACAACAGGGTAAGCTGCGAGTTCCAAACATACCACGTTCTATCTCCTGCTAGAGGAAATCTTGTTTAACTAAACCAGAACAGAGTGGAACAGGGGAATATTTTAGCTAATTCTTGCAAAGAGGCTGGGTAACGCCAAGGGCTGTCTAGGAAGCATCATGAGGTCTTGCAGGGAGATGTGCAGATGCAGAGAGGCTTCTTAGCGGTTGCGCCTGCTTTAGGAAGCAGCGGGATGTGGTAGGAGCAGATCTAGGGAGTGAAACATTTGGTGTTGGTCCACTATACGTGTTTTGGGGGATTTACTTGGGATAGGTCTGATCTGGCCCCGTGGCTTGGCACGTTCGATAGCGGCTGGGACATGTTGAGTGGGTTTCTGGAGCTCGTCTTGTCATTTAGTTTTTAGAAAGGAATCCAGTTGTGCAGCGTGGAGCTAAATGCAGTAAGTGGAGAAGGTCGGAAGAGTCACCTCAGAAGGGCTGTCCTGCTCCAAAATAAAACAACCGCTGATACAGCGGTGGAAGAGTCTGCAGGAAGCTGGTCAAACCAGCCTCTCGCTCCCGGAAACAGCTAAGGAAAGTTAATCTGAACGTGCACAGCTTGTTTTGTTGTTTTTCCTAACACGTTCACTCTGAAATGCTTTCGTTCCAGGGAAGCAATTCTTTGCAATCAGGAAGTTGCTTGTTTGGTGATTAGCGTGGCTGTTACCCCCGAGGGAAGGGACGGCACTGTCTGGACAGGCTTCGGATCCGCCAAGGAAACTTGCGTCCGGTACTCTACCCGAGATCCGGTCTACAAGTGGAAAAGTTGCCCGGTTCCCAGTGATGCCTTTGGATTTAGGAGCCAAGAGCTGGTGTGCTGTGTGGGGCACCGCACCACGTGAGAGTGGTGGAAGTGTAGTTCACCCGCCAGCTGTGACATGAGTTTCCAGCATCAGTTTGGCAGGAAGATGTACAGGTAAGATTAGCTTTATTCTCTGCGATGCATTCATTTTTTTTTTTTTTATCTAGAAAATAGACTCCTTGTATCATGCTGCCCAAGCCTATGTGTTCCCTGCATATTCGAACAGAAGATGAATTTTCACTTCTGACAGTTCAGCTTGCAAAACCGAGGGAGAGATGGAAAAAAAGACCCTTCTGCATCAGTGTGATGATTGATCGCTTTTTATTTTTGCTCAGATGCCAGGTCTGGATTTGAAATAAAAAAAGTAATATACTATTTTATGGAGTTATTTCAGGAGGGGGCCCTGAAGGAAGAATGTAGAGTGCTGTAAGACAGGGCTGAAGAGATCAGACAGGAACCAGGAGAACAAAAGCCGCCACTGTTAGAGATCTGGGAGTTGGTGTTGGATGAAGCGGGGCCTCCCGCTGTTCGCTGCTCACTGTTGCTGTGGCCAGGCTGGCATCACTGTGCGGGGGGAAATGCAGGCAAAGAGCTAATCTATCGAAACAGAAGGGCAGACTTAGCTTGAGAAGATGAGCATGCTGAGCTGGTTTCTGCTCTGTTACACCCTGAAACCTCGCTGATATCTGTACAGCTCCCCAGCTGTAACTAGGAGCAGACAGGGGTTCTTTATGCATTTTCTCCAGAGCCAGACCGGTGAGGATTTGGTGAGGACTGGAGAAACTGATACTGAGATTTTCAGCCCAGCAGGAGGGAAACTCTTATTTGCTTAATTTGGGAAGAGACAGTCATATAACTTCCAGTGTGTAAAGCTTAAGCAGTGGAAGTATCCCCCCGAGCCCAGTGTAGAGTTTGAGGAGGCAAGGAAAAGTCTTTCAGCCTGCCCGAGCCTTTCCACAACGCTTCCTCCGTTCCTTCAAATACAAAGAAATGCCTGGTCCAAAGAGTTTGTGCAAGAACTAGACTCCAGTCTAGTAATCTAGGGATTACGACAGCCGTGTTTAGTGTAACCGCCTGTATAATTTCTCCCAGAAGGTGAGTTAAAAAGCGCCTGCTGAAAAGCAGCTAATCTCCTAATTTCACCTAGTTCTCTGGCAAGCTTTTCCAGTACCGAACGGCCTTCACTGCTGTTTCTGTTACGTTTTATTTCAAGGTTAAATTTCTAATTCCCAGCTTTTGCAGTTTTGTCTTGGAAGAGGCATCACGGTACCCGAAAACCCTCTCTGACAAATTGCCTTCCCCCATACGAGTGCCCGTAGCGGTAATCAGATCCCTTCGCAGTCACGTCTCCGGTAAGCCAACAGGCTTGGGCACCTTCTGAAGCACGCTGGACAGCTTCTGTTTCCCAGCTCCTGGGTCGTTTTTTTGGCTTTGCTTGAATTCCTTCTGTATTTTCTTTTTCTCCATGACGGAAGGACACGGCTTTCCAGCAGATTGTTGCTGGAGCTGCGGACGAGAAGGAACGCGTCCTGCTGGGCTCTGCGATGGCCCTTCCTAAACACCGCGGGATCGGAGGAGTCCCGTTACGGCAGCTTGCACCCCAGCTAGAGCCACGGCCGGTCTCTGCGATGTCCTCTAAATCCTTTTCAAAGCAACTCCTTCCCGAGGCGGCATCCTGTAAGCGTAACTTGCATTTCTGGTTTCCAATGTCTTACCTTGCATTTGACTTTTTAAAATCATGTTTCGCTGGAGGGTGGCCAGCTCTCAGTTATTTCAGATGGCTGTATATTGATAGTCCAGTCCTGCTTGTTGTTTGCCCACCGCCGATCCTGTTGGCGTCTGCAAACTTTGCCACAACAAGGATTTTTACAGCATCATTTAGATCATTGATAAAAATAGCTAATAAAACGGTAGCGGGAGTTTCACTCTTCTTTTATCCCAGATATTTTTACCCAGTATAATATTGCTGTACGTTTATTAAATCGTGCCTGTTGGAATATCCGGTAAATATGCCTTTGAAGAATAGCCAGTTCCCAGAAATGCTTTCCACCTTAAATGTATATTCCCGGTCCATTATACCGAGGTTAAGACTTGGGAAAACAGCAACATTAAATGCATAGGTGTGCGCGTCACTGCCTGGTGCCAGACTGTTTGCACAAGTGTAACCAGATCGTGCCCTGTGGTATCTAGGCAACTTGCTGGTTTTTAGCTCAGCAATTAACTCTTCTTTGGCCATCAGATGTCCAGCAGAAGGTTTTCCCGTGCAGATTCCAGCAGTTTCTGGGCTGAAGGCATTGTGATTTTGGAAGAACTCTTGTTGCTGGCTTTACGAGATGTCTAGGACCTAGCTTCTGGGTCGAAGCTCACCGCAACGATGCAACTTTGCTTCGCTCTGTCGTGTGGAGAGGAAGTGACAGCCATGCTGGACATTCTCCTTGTGGCAGTGCCCACCTTGTAAAACCGTTAATACACGTTTGGAATCTTTCTTTTCAGTTACCAACCTGGATCTCAGCGGGGAACAGGGCTGCTCTGCGAGCCATGGAGTGAGGTGGATCTGCAACCTTATCCGGAGCCTTGCGAGGTGTCCGCAGGTATGTGCCAGCGGACCTGTTCTGCTCGCTCGGGCTGGCCATGAAACTAAGGGAGTTTCAGGCTCTGTAGCGGCTGGGGAAGGCACCAGTGTGGCAGACAGACACCTCTGCCCTCCTTCAAGTTTTGTGGGTTGTGCAGAACCTCTGATGGGTCTCATTTGGATGAGGAGCTCATTTGGATCCCGGGTTACAAGGGGTTGCAAACCCAGGAAATTGTTTATGAATATCTCCTTCGCCCTCTGAACTGGGACTCCAAGCAGCTATCGCCTGACTTTGGGAGGTGTTAGCGCGGAAGGACCTGCATCTTTTGCAGAGCTTCCTAAGCGGAGAAGCGTCACTGTTGCAGGCAGGGACAAAGGCGGCTCTTCTGACAGCGGCTGTGTAGCAAATCTTACAGAAATACATCTCAAAATCTCAGAACTGCTCAGAGCACCCCAGCTAATTATCCCCAGGCGGGCACAGCAGAGTACGAAGGAAATCGTTGATATTCCAAACTTGGTCTTTAGCTACGCAGGACCTGAAAGCACGGACACGTTTGTGCCTCTGGGGAGAGAGGTACGAGGAAGCGGGGCAGGCTTTGACACGGCAACAGGAGCTGTCCCTTGCAGAGCTAGAGGCAGACTAGTCGTTATTAAAAGAAGGTGACTCGAGGGAGACGTTTCAGCCGCTCTGGTTTGCAGACCCCTGGGTCTCACGGTGGGGTTGGCTCAGCGCAAGGGACGCTGAAGGAGGTTTATGGCTGGGGAGCTCTGACACTGCCAGCGGGAAAAGGTCGTGCAAAATAAAGAAAAGAGAGTCCCTTTGACAGGAATCGAGGAGTACTTCTGACTGTACACAGATATCGTCCAACTGCTTAATTTCAGGCCTGTTGCTCACGGTATGCGGGCAAGAGAAGATAAGAAGGGAAGGCAACTGCAGGCAGCTCCTTCTACATTCAGCTCAGTGCAAGCTGGGAAAGCTTTGGACAGCCTATCCCCCATCTCTGTCTGCTTCCCGTTATTATTTTTATAGCCAGAAATAAGAACTTCATTGGCTTTATTAATCTCCTGTCAGATGCCAAATCAACATCTGGCAATACAGCAATTCCCAGAAAGTGCTGACGTAGCAGGAGGTGCTGAGGAAGATCTTCATCATCCCCCCCCCCCATTCCCTGACTGCCCTTTTAATTGTCTTCCTGGCCAAAATAGGATGTGTAACCCCACCTCACCCTTGCTACCTGCCCGGGTTTCAGAGCACCAGGGTCGTGGGAGATCCTGTGGTTGGAAGGCACCTGAGAAAACATCTAGGCCATGGAGGGCAGGGGCAGGAGGAGCTGAGCGGGAGACAGGGAATCCTGAAACCTGCTCCTGGAGCCATGGAACTGATAGTGAAGGACTGCGTCCTTCCCCAGGGCTGCGGTAGGTCACGGCATGGGGAAGAGATTTGACAAACGGATCAGAAAGGAGCTGTGGACCACGTGCAGTGCCTGGCCGGTGTAAGAGGGACGCGCACGGCAGCGGAGAGGAGCTCGGCTCTCCCTCCTCCCACAGGCATTTCTTTGGATTTGCACAGGACTCAGAACTTACGCATAAAAATGCGGGGATCCTTCCTGAAGGGTTTTTGGTAGAGTTTCCTGCAGGTTAGAGGATTTCACGATCTAGCAGAAGATTGAATAGAGAGGAACGCATTTTTATTTACCTCAGTGCATGTTGGACTCATAATAAAATTCAGGTGTAACAAGCCAGAGGCAAGTTCTCTTCTATTCGGAGATTAGCCCGCGTGCAGCTGCTCCAGCAGGTCCAGCAGGTTCCCTGTCGGATCCCGGGGCTCCCGCAGCAGATCTCCCGAGCCCCCTTTTCCCACACAGTCCCGCCCTGACTTCTCCCTCGGGTGTGGGTGGCTCGGTTTGTGCTGAATCGTGGTACCTGCCTTTCCACATCTTGCCTTTTCTTTGCTCCCTATCTCCTAGATTCAAGCTCCGGCCAGTTGGTCAGGAGACTCTCTGCTGGAGTCTTCTCCCCACATTTTGCTCTTTTTTGTGCTGACCACCTCCATGGGAAGTTCCCTCCTGTTCTTGTGGCACTCTGGTCCTTCTGGTCGCTCTCCTCTCCCGGTCGGGCTGCTGCCCGGCTCCGTTATGTGCTCCCTGGGCTCTGTGGCCGCTCTTCCCATACCTCTACCCTGAGACAGCATCTAACCAAGGCCACTTTGTGGCTTCAACTGTTTTTGTCACTGAGGAGCTTTCGCATTTTGGTGCCCATGCAGAGAGCAGAGCGAGTTCCCCCTTCCTCCCGCCCAGGAGTGGAGCTTCTGTGGGAGAAGGTAGCCAGGACAGATGGGGTACAGCTTTTCCCTCCTGGTGCCAGATCCCAGCTGGACCAACTGACCTCCTGGCCTTGGCCGTTCTCCCTGGAACTGGAAACTTTGCCGGGAAACGAGGACACAAACCCTTGTAGCCGTCGATGGTATCGGGTGCCTGCAGCCTGGTCCCGTCCTGGCCGTTTCTGGAGCGTGCAATCTTCAAAACGCCCTGTCAAGTCCCCAGAGCTGGGGAACTCTGGCTGTCCTCTGCCTAATCACATGCCCACTCCTGTGAGCAAATGCCACCAGTGGGAGCTGAGGCATCATAATCCAGCCCATAATGCTCTTTTAAAGACATTTCAGCAGCTCAATTAAGTTTCCACTTGTGTGTTTTCTTTTCCCCCCTTTTGCTTTCATGGTCATTTAAAACAAATAAAGTGAGCAGAACACGGCAGCGTGATAACCACCATTTAATTCCCTTCCCACGGGTCTCCAGATTATTTGGCGATTCAGCGGCAGCAGGGGGAACATTTACGGAAAGGGAGGCGGGAGCTTCCCACAGGGACGACAGCTCACAAACCGGGGCCCCCGAGCATCTCGGAGGAAATACGTGCCTCAAGTTTTCCTTTTAAATCCCATGGATATGGTGAATGCAAGCGCCAGAGTCCGGGTCTCGGAACAGAAGCGGCCACCCGCTCGCTTCCACTTTTGTAGGGTCCGCGTTCTCATCGCATGTCTCACTGCCCTCGTTGTTCTCGCATTGGGAAGTGGGGACGAAGACCAACGTTGGGGATACATTTCACGCTTCTGTGCAAACACAATGTGAGATGAAGAATTCGTACCCTCAGACAAGGAGACGAGAGTGTCTTTTCTCATAATAAAGAAAAGCAGCCAGATCGGAGCCTGCCAATTTCTCTTCAATGCTCCCGACTTCCCTAGGAAGTTCAAACAAGCCAACGCTTTTAAACCGCCCGAGAGAAGTATATTATTTTTTTTTTTTTAAGAACAACACCAATCCTTTTGGATCTTTTTTGCGTTATTCTCCCAACCTCTATCTTGGTAGGTGACTTTTCCAGCTCTCCCCCATTTGATCTGCTGGGATTGCAGCGGTTGGCGAAGGAGAATACCGTGGGTTTTATGTGTTTGCGAACAATTAATAGTGCTACTGCGTTTCATTGGAACAGCATGTAAAACGCACCCCAGGAGGGGAAAAAATAACAACTAACCAGACTGTTAAGCAGTCCAGAGCTTTCGCTGTCCTGTAGGAAAACACAATGTGGGGGTTTGCTTATTCATCAGCGGCAGTAAATAACGGGCGCTCACCTTGAGCTCTCCTTCAGCCACTTCTTTTTCTCCCCAGCCTCTGTGCTAGCAAAGAAAGGAAATATTTACTGTAGCTTGCATGACAAATTGCGTTTTTGTAGCTGTTTAAATTTTGGCTTTTGTTTTCTCCCTGAAAAGCTCTGTTTTCGTAGCTTGGGCTTTGTCTTCCCCAGCATCAAAAGCTTCTCCTCCTGGAGTGCGTTCTGCCACTGAAAATTAGTCCTGAACCATTTGCCTGAACCTGCCAAGCCCACATCATAGCCGGGCAGCGTGGGTGCAGGTGGTTTGGCCTGCGAAGGACGCGTAACGCACGTTACTCATTTAATTCGTTTATAATCTAATCTCTCAGAACGGCACCGTCAGCAGCTCTTCTTACCCCTTCTGCGCTACGGCGAGACGCGTTTCCAGCCCTGTGCCCGTGCCAGGAGGAGGTAGTGGCTCACCCAGCACCGGGGTGCGGGGCTCCCAATTCCCTTCGGCAAAGGCTACGGCGGCATCGGCTCCCCCTTCTCTTCATCCAGACGTCAAGACTTCCAGCCGATCTCGCTCCAGGTGAGTCTGAGCCTGGAGGCACAGAGGTTACAGAGCTTTTCCCCCCGCCTCGACCTTCTGCGCTCGAGAGTCATCCTGTCTCGTGTAATTTTCCAGTGGGGAAAAGACGGGCTGGCCAGCGTAAACTGGAGGTTGCCGTGCGCCTTGGAAGTCCCGAGGAGCCTCAAGTGGCCGAGCCCAGCCGAATTCCTAAAACCTGTGCTTTACCTAACACCTTCGTAAAGTTTCCTGAATTAAAAGGATTCAGGAAACACATTTTCAGACTGTCGGTGAAATGCATTCGTCACTCCCCTGAATATGCACCAGATTGGTAATGCTTCGGGCCAAATACCATGTCTTTTTTAATGCCTACAAAACGTAGCGCGTGTTGCTGGCTTTATATTTATAATAATTATAAAAGTAACGGGAGTAGCTGCATTCCTATAGGCTAGAAATGGCCAGGCAGAGACAAAAAAAAAAAAAAAAAAAAAAAAATTCATTTTTTACATT
>VXBL01008569.1:489339-507676 GCA_013400195.1 Aramus guarauna
CCCTCTTTTTTTTTCCCTTTTGCTTCAGGAAAGCAGGAAGAGGCGAGAAAGGATCGACACTTTATCCCACCGAGGGCTTTTTCTAAGATGCCTGCTGGGAACACTCGCTGTATGCTTCTCTTCAGGTAGTAACTCTTTTGATTTTCTCACTGCCTTGCAAGTCACACTGAGGTGCCTGGAGAAGGATTTGCTGATTGCTTATGAAATCCATTCTCCCTTGAGGATCTGCTCTTTCCATCCTGATAAACTTTTAATTCTTGCTTTCTAATAACACCGAGAGGCTGTGTTTTATGCCTTTATGAGGCTTTTGCGATTGATGTTCATCTGCGCTTGCAGGAGACCAGTAACCTCATTTCATTTTTGACAGAACATCGGGACGAGCGCTCTGTATCCTTCTCCCTTCTTGGTCACCTATAAATGAACGAGAAAGTAAAGCGGATATAATCTTTCCAGATCTGTCAGTCTGGCTCGCTCGTACTCGCTCACCATATTGCTAAATTTCTGACACTGTTTCTGTCCAGCGTGGCATATGGGCACGTGTTTAAAGGACTCGGTCGGCTTATTTTTGATATCGTTCTGTTATCTTGTTTTTATTCTTGGTTCTGTACACTAACGTCTGGGATATTTGGAAGTAGCTGCTGTAACTTGGCGTGGGAGTAGGTTGCTTAAATGTTACCTCCCAGAGTCAATGTAAATTTATAGCTGATAAGACTTGGATCCCAAATGCCTTTTTTAACCCATTACTGTCTTTTTTCCAATTCCATTCCCTCTGCTCTTTCTTTCTGATCTACTTCCAGCGGTTTTGAGATGAACACGGCTCCTGTTTTATGCTTAGACCGACTTCATCTGTGATACCCCAACAGTTTCCACATGGCCGGTAGAGAGATCTCACACTCACGCGCGTGCATATGTGCGCACACACAGGTACGCCCCACCGATGAAGGATTAGTCAGTGT
Source organism: Aramus guarauna (assembly GCA_013400195.1). Taxonomy (NCBI): domain Eukaryota; kingdom Metazoa; phylum Chordata; class Aves; order Gruiformes; family Aramidae; genus Aramus; species Aramus guarauna. The sequence goes on from VXBL01008569.1 coordinate 490,296, forward strand.
AAGAAATCCTGGAGGAAGAATGATGAATTCACAGAAAATACACAAAATACTATGCCCAGATAGCCAGGTAATATCATTCACCAAACTGTGACACTGTTCTCATCGAGGAAATGTCATTTCCCTGAAAAAAATCCATTTTTTTTCCTTAGGAGAAGCGACATTTAGAGCACCTGTACTGAAAGGGAGAAGGTAGAGGAGCCAGTGTGCGTGCCCTGCTTCCGATGCTGTTAACGCAGATTCTGAACACAGGTTTGGTTCTTTCTTATATATATATATTTATTTTTCTGCTCTGCTTTTATTTTGCTTTGAAATATCTGCTTGCGTTCTTAAGAACAGCTGAGAGATCAGGAAAATGGCTTAAGAATTCAGCGGGCTGTAAGCTATTTGGATTAAAAATAGTGCCTGGGAGAGAGCTTTTTACGCTGCCTTGCTAAACAATCCTCCTTCTGTCACCGTCTGAGGTTGCCGTCCTTTGTTCGTCATGATGTCGCCTTCCCTCTAACTCTCCAGAGCCTTCAAGGAAAGGAGAAGAAGGACGAATGAGACTTCTTTCCTTTTTCTTTTTCAAATCCCCTCAAGTCCTGCTGTAAAAAAAAAAAACCCAACCCTTATGGGCCATCTGCCTTTGTTTTAGTTGTGCTTCGTGGCTTTCTTTCTTCGTCACTTCCCCCTCCTCACCCCTTTGCAGGGCACCTTTCAGCACTCAGGGAGGCAGCTCAGCATCCCTGGTCTCATCCGCAGCACTTGTAGCATCAGAACCCGCTCGTTTGACTACGGCCAGAGCCGTCTCCGCTGCCTACGGAGTCTTTTTTTCTTCCCTCTCCCCCGCTCCGCAAAGGCAAAGCCGTGGCTGGTCTGCTAAGGGCGCGCGGTTCTGGCAGCGAGACAGAAAAAGCCGGGCACCCCGTTGCTTTGCCCCTGCTGCTCCCCAGCGAAAGCGGGCAGGTGGCGGCGGGGATCGCTGTCCCGCCGCGTGGCAAGGCCTCCGACGCCTCCCCTTCGCGCCCGCCGCCGCGCGGGCAGGTGGCGGAGGGAGGGTCCCATCACGCTCGGGTTCCCGTTTATTCCCTCTGCAGATGCAGAGGCAGGCGGGAGGGAGCGCGGGGTTGTCCCACGGTATGTTCTGACAGCTCATCCTTTCGCCTTTGATTTGCAGCTAATGGAGGAGAGGGCTACGACAAACGGACGGCTCTCCCGGACGGGCTCGGTGCCGCGCACGCCGGGGGAAGGTGAGGCGGCCGAGGGGCCCCCACACCTTTTTATCGCGAACCCCGGATCCACGGGAGCCGTGAGCGGGACCCGCCTGCCACCCTCAGCGGCAGCTCGCCCTTCGCATCCTGCGAAGAGAGTCTGCCCGCAGGACACGCAGGCATGGCTTCTGGAGCGTTTCTAAAGCCATTTTTGTTCAGAAATTCCTGTTGTTGTTGTTTCTGCTGACCTAAGCGGGCTGTATCTTTTCCAAATGTTCCTGACGTTTCTCACAGGGTAATCTATTAACGTCGCAGACAAGGATTCTGCTGACTTCAGTTTGGCTTCTGTTCCCCATTGGACGGGCTCCTTTCTTTATGGGGCAATGCCTCAAGCCAAAAAGAGAGGAAAAAAACCCCAGCCCCTGAGCTAACCGAAAACAGGCCCAAAGGGAAGCGCTTTCCAGCCGCATTGCCTCTCGCTGGCTGGCTTCTGTTCTGTGCTTGGGGACGTGCCAGACTTCAGTGCCTCCGTGCTTTTGATTCCTGTTTATCCCCGGCAACATGATTGTCTATAATTATATATAATCTCCCCCTTGTTTACTCTTCTTCCTCCAGGTCTGAACGCAAGCTCGACGGCAACTCGCTGCTCGGTCTGCCAAGGCTCCAGCTCCAAACTGCTTCTCGGCATCCTCCACCTTCTTTTTCAAAAGTAACAAAGCCATTTGATTTCCTCCCACCCCTTCTCCGTGCGCCCCTGCGCGTTCCCCCTCCCCCTCGCTGGCACTGGGGTTATTTATACAGAATGTGGAAACAATTTGCAGGAAAACGAACAACGTAACCCGGAGTGAGGGAAGGGAGACAAGTTTATTGGGCACGCTTACAGCCCCAGAAGTGAAATGCTGGGGTTTTTTTTTGCGGGGGGAAGAGGGAGCAGATTGTTGTCCTTTCTGCTCCTCTCTTTCAACATCTCGCTGAACCCTTTTCCATCTTGTCAGAGTCGGGTCCAAACCAGAGCAACCAGATCTGACTGCGTGTTTTGGAGGAAGTTCAGGTTGGATCCCTCCCTGCATCACAGCTTGATGAGGCAGTATCTGTGTACTTAATCCTCTCGGAGGTTTTGCTCTCGGATTCTTTCTGCTCCTGGATTAGCATTAATGAAGAGCATGTGTGCTTGAGAGGTCCTGATCCAGGCCCTGAGAGCTGCAGCATTGCTGACGGCACTGGTCTCTGCCTGGGTGTTACACGTAGCTATTCCGAGGAGCAGTTGGGCTGAAAGAGAAGATTCCTTGGGAGTGAACGAGACAGAAACTTTTTTTGAAAGTCTAATTGCAGTCTTTCCCTCCTCACCCGCTTAGCATTACATTTTCAGAACATCCCAGGACCTCGCTAGCACCAACGCGAGTGTCTTTTGTACATCAGGCAGTTTGCCTTCGTGCCCACCGAAGAGCTGAGCTCTGCTGGAGCTTGGGAACGAAGCACTCGCAGTTCTCAGAGGTGCAGGGTGTAAGCCACGGGAAGCCGAACCAGCATTCGCTTCGGTACCAATGAGCAGGTCTGAGGTCTTCAGATTTCCCTCCGCGCTGGGCTCTTGTTACCGTGCAGTCCTCAAAAAGAAGCGGTTCAAGCCCACGCATCTTTTGGGGAAGGGATGTTGGTGTTGCGGAGGCAAGGAAATGTTCTCCGCGGGTTGCAGGACCGAGCGGAGCGGCTGCCTTGGCAAGTTCCTCCCTTCCCGGGAGCTTGCAGCCTCCTTTCTCAATCGCCTCAAGACTTGGGACGGGATCTGTGCGAGTTGTGCTGAGCTGGTAGGGCAGAGCCAGGAAGCTGCCAACTGGGACATCGTGTTCCCCTCTAAACTGGGCAAATTTCTGGCCCTGAACTGGTACAGCAAATAAACTGCGATCCGACGGCTCGGAGGGACGGTTAGAAGTAAGCTGCAGCGGGCTGTTCCTCCCTGAGATCTTGCACCCTCTCCACCTTCCAGTACTTACTGCTCCTTCTCGGTCTTTGTCCGTACACCAAGTGTGACCTTCTAGTGTCTGTTCTGTAAAATGCCAGATCTGCTCCGCCGCACGGAGTGCCAGGCGTCGCTGTGGACAGGCTGACCCTCCTAAAGCTAGCGGCGCGGCGCAGAGACCATCCCAAATGCTGCTGCCGCTCCCTTTCTTAGCCAGTTCTTGGCCTGAATTAGCAACTCGAGGTGTAAAATGCAGCAAGGGCTGGAGCAAAGCTGCTTCGGTCACCTATGTTTTCTGGTCAGGGGCAGTTCAGCTCCTCTCTTGGGGCTGTTCTAATTTTCACGAACTCTCAGAAGGGCCAGGAACAGCGACAATGTCAACAATTTCTGTTTTCCAAGCCAGGCACCGACACTGAGGACTGGAAGCCTGCAGCTGGGAGCAAAGAGTGACTGCCGCAGCCCGCTGATCCCTGTCGGCTGAGGCACCCCTAGACGTAGCAGCGCACCCCTTTTCCAGCGGCTGAGCCCCGCACAGCGGCCGTGGCACGACGGAGAAACAGGAGTCTCGTGGGTATTCATCTCTATTAGTGTTTGAGAGCTCAGCTGCCGCTCGCAGAGCCCGAGGATGTCTGCGGCAGCCTGCCCAGGCATGTCGCACGGCGCGCGTAGCCGACTAGCAGCGTGTACCCGGGGCTACGGCGAGTGTTTAAATGCATAAAACTCCGGAGAGCCCCCTCTGGTCCCTCCGGCAGCCACGCTTGCAGGCTCAGGCTCTAAGGACAGCAGCTCTGGTTTTGGGGTTAGTCTCTGGGCACCCCACTGAAGGCGTTAGGGGCAGACAGACATTTCCAAGCTCTTTCTGACTCCCAAGGGTCCCCCCTTACTCCTGGAAACGTGTGGCCTTGAGTTAAACTACAGGGAGAACTCGTAACTAAACAGCTCACGGCAGCAGTGCAGGTTTGGGCAAAGTAGAGTCTTGCAGTTCTACCTGGAGAGACTTTAAAATGCAGAGATCAGAGGGATCCGTGTAATTTCAGGGAAACAGTCATTGGAGCGCTCGTGCTTTTTCCATTCTGGCTCTAAACGTTCAAATTCTCATAAAAATGTGGGAAAAACTCTGCTTGGAATGATTGCGCTGCTGAAACCATCGTTGGCTTTTTGGAATTTCCTCTTTTCATCTTATTCTTTTATTATTATTATTATTATTTCTAGGGCTATTTAGATGAGAACAGATTTGTATTCTTCTCTTCACGCTGCTCGCTTCCCACCTGAAATCCTCATTTGGTCTTTGCAGTTCCCAACACAACCGCGAGCGATATCCTGAACAGAGCGTTCTAACTTCAGGTGAAGAAAAGCAACAGAAGCAGATGGGCTTGTAAACAGCAGAGATCTGGCTCTCCCGCGGAGGTCCTTGCGGAGTAGAAAGGAGCAGAATGGTTAGTAAACACTGAGCAACTTTCATTTTCTGGGCTGAAATGTGATAATCCGGGGAGGGGAGGACAGCGTAGGAACAGCAACTATCATATTCTGGCACAGTCAGCTATTCCCAGCAGAAGCTGTTCATGTTTGAACTTGTAGCAAATTGGGAAAGGGGGGGATGTTTTCCAGCATCAGGGATTTTGTGGGCAATGAAAACAAGATTTCCACCAGCCCTTTTACACCAGCATTTGAATCTTGGTTTCTAAAGAAGTATCCTGCTGTTTTTCTGTCATTCCTCCCTCCCTTTGAATTATTTCCGAACCCGTCAGTCAATCAGAGCTGTAATTTCAATGATACGAAATTCCCACGAGTTACCTTGAAGGTTTGCAGCCGGAGGAAGGAACAAGAAACCCAAAGTAGAGTCCCCACTGGTGGAAGAAACCTCAGCCACAGGTCCGTTGGGAGAAGCAGCCAGCCGGCCAGGCAGCACACGTGCCGCTCTGAACGAACATGCGCTGCCCCTCGTCCAGCCAAGCGCATACAGGACGTGGAAGCGAGCGGGAACGCTGTGGGGAATGGCAGCGGTGGGGAAGATGATGTGCGGGATCTAATTTCCTAGTAACCCAGCTTGGGTATTTCTGCTTCTCAGGGATCCGCTTGTTGCCGCACGCGTTCCATCAGCGGAGTGACGGTGAAGAGAAACGGGGCGCATCAGCCGTGGGAAGTGTGGGTAGCCGGTCTGTCTGTCCTGCCGCCTCTGCGCCCGCAGGTACACCACGGGGACAGCCGCGAGGGAACCGAGAAGAAAAGCCTGGCGCTGACATAACCCCTCGGGGCCTTCGGGCCGGGTGTTGACAAACCTCCGAGTCCAAACTGCTGCCCCCGAGAAGCAGGACGTGAACTGTTTTCTTGAAGGAACACGGATCCCTGGCTATATAAATCCCATTTTTTCTTGTCCTTTCCTTACCCTCTGTATAACAGAGCGCAGCAGGGAGGCTTCTTCCCCTGTTAGATGGCTGGGGACTCCTCCTTGCTTTTCCTTCATGCTCGGACAGGACCCTTTTTCCTGCCATTTGTAGCCGCCCTTTGCTTAACAGTGAACCCAGGGGGATTCGGTCGCTTAGCTTTAGAGCCGGGAAAGGGGTGAAGAGGAGCAGGAAAAGAAAGAAAACAGAATGAGGAGGCTTACTTCCATAGTTTATTGAGCCCGGAGAGATTTCTAGAAACCACATGGTATCAGGTGTAAAAGAAATGAAAGATGATAACTAACATGGAAGAATGGAGCAGCCCCAAACTCCCACAGCCCGGTGAGTCTCCAGAAATGTTGGAGAGGCTTAAACAGCAATTTAATGTGTACCCGCTGGCAAAGAGCAGAGGTCCTGATTCATGTGGTTCGTTTCCTTGGACAGGGAGACTACTGCAGATCCTGTGGCGTGCCAGAGTCACGGAGAAAAGAGACGTATGAAAGATGGTTCCAGGTTGGGACGATAGAGAGGTCTGCGCTTGATCTGGGGTTGACGAGTTGGTGTGTCTGTTTTTTCTTGGGGATTGGGAGGGGAGAGATTACCGAGTCCCTGAGTCTTCGTGTAAAATGATTAGAATCTGGAACGGATTCCCCAAAAGACATGTAGAGACAACTGGATGCACAAAGCAGCTTGAATATACCTACCCCCAGAGTTCATCCAGTCCCGGGTAAAGCCTCTGAAATGGGCAGTGTTTTAATGAAGTACGTATGTTTGGGGACTCAAAATACAAGAAAAAAATTATCTGAGGAGGAAGAGATGCCACCTTCTCCATTTCCTAGAAAGGAGGGGAAAAATGCCGAAACGTTACTCTTTTTTTTTTTCCTGAGAATGCCTCGGCTGGAGAAGAACGGATTAAGACGATCCCCAAAAGCTGACATTTGTAGAACAAGTGGGCTCACTTCGTCCTGGCACAAGTGGTTCTGGCATTTCTAGGGAGATCTGTAATTCCAAGTATTAACCTCGGAGGTTAATTGAAGTCTGAAAATAAGTTTATTTGGTAGGTGGGCTAGAGGGGGGGGTTAATTATGTATTTAGATCGGTGTTGCTTTAAGCATTAATTTTGCCTGGGAGAGGAATCTGTAGTAGCAGGGGTGACACCTTCACACAGCTTAGATTTGGAGACAGAAAATCAGGGGGGGGGCTGGCGAAAGCCCATCGTCTGTTACGGCAGATGGAAATGAGCTCTGAATGAAGGGACTCTCTTTTGTTTGGTTGGTTTGGGCCAAAAATAACCGGAGTCTGTGTAAGGCTTGTTTTCCTGAGAATGGGTGCTCAGCAGTTTTTTGACACCTGGGCTGTCAAGAAGGAAGCTATCCAAAATGCAGTCTACGCACGTCCGAAATTTGGTTTGCCTTATTTCTCTGTGTGTCGTATTCTCCTTGCAGCTTTCCAGAGCAGAGTTACTCTTCCACTTGTTCCCCTTTGCCTCCTGCTGAGTCGATTCCTTTATTTTCCACCATGATTTGTACTGTAGTCACTCCCAGAATCTGGGAAATCTTCCTCAGAAGTCTCCTTGTCTCCTGAGCTTACTGCCAACTCTCCCACTCAAGCTTTTCATTCTTTGTTATAAAGAAGAATAAAAGGCCAGAAAAGTGCGCCGCGACACCCATTCAGGTGCCGTTACCCTGTAATTCTTGAAAAACTCTATATGCATTTAGTCGCCGAGACTAAATACGCGTTTAGGCTCGAGTGGGGAGCCTGAGGACTGGATCGAAAGAGCAGCAACTGCTGCGGCTTGGTGTCGGGCACCGGGTTCCTGTTTCGGTTTGAACACCGGCTCGCTCGGCGAACTTGGAGAAATTGTTTCCCTTCTCTGTGCACCTTTTTCCATCCCCACCTCTACCTGTCTCCCGGTTTAACTAGGAGCTCTTCGGGACACAGCCCGGCTCTCGCCACGTGTACGTACAGCGCCTCGGCACAACGGAGCTTTGTCCTGCTCGGGGCCAAACAAGAATAAAAGGTATGCCCAGACAGCAAGGCGAGCTTCCCAGACGTGTTGCCCTGCAAGCGTGTCTGAAAGCCGATGTGCTGGGAGCTGTCTGTTCCCAGTCCTTGGCTTCTCTCAGCCGACCAGCAAAGCATTAACCAGTTCCAATTACAACGGTGAGGCGAACTGGCACGTTCCCAGTTCTACCGGGAACCGGCGCGAAATCGCTAAACTCATTTTGCAAACTCGAACAACGCCTGGTAGGAACATCCGTCCCGCGCGGCTACGGACCTGCCTGGAGCCGCGCCACCTCCCTGCAGGTGAAAAACTCCTTACGCCAGCCCCGAAGCTCCCGACCCGCACTGCGCCCGCTTGAGCCCGCTCCGGTTTGCCAGCAGAGAGAGGAGCAAACCCATTTTCTCCTTTGTTGCCTTGTCTGAGGAGGTGCATACGCGTCCCTCTGGCTTTTCTTCTTGTCCGCCGGCTTTTGCCTAGCCCCTTCCTCCCGTTGTTTGTTCGTTCCCTGCACTCCATCCCATCTTTTGCCTTCCTCCCTGGTTTGATACAGCATCTCTCCGGTTCTGCTTCACGCGAAGGGAAGGGGTATTAGATGGATTCCCCATAGAGTATAAATTGAATGGAGAGAAGTGGCTGGTTTCCCAGCAATAATTTATCTGATTAAAAAAATACTCTCTGAGCTCCCCCCTCCTCCGCTGGTCCTACGCCCCCTCCAAAAAGAACTTTGGCACTCGGTCTTGTGTTTGAACTGTATTATTCAAATTGCTGGAACGGGGATTTAGATGGGAAAATAACTGTCAAAAGATGGCTCTCGGGGGGAAAAAAGCACGAGCTCTGAAATTTGGAACATGGGTTGTTGTATGGAGGAGGCAGAGAGAGTAAATAATTCTGAGTCAAGTACCTCCGCGATTTCTAGCTTTGCCCTCATCTAACAAATATTTTACACAGATACACACAGATGCACACATACGCGCTCACACGCACGTGCCCCCGTGCACATGTTTCGTAGAAGAAGCCATTAGCCGTAACTCCAAAGCACAGCAAGCTGTTCCTTGCTGTTCCCTTTCCCCTCTCTCTTTTTTTCTTTTTCTTTTGCCTTACTTCAGGGCTGATTCCAAATAAAAGAAGAAATCCACTTCGTAAAACGCTTCTCTCCTTGTTTGTAACCCGTACAGGTTTTATTCCTTTCAGATTGGCACCATCCAAAGCCGGTACTTTTCTTCTCCTGCCAAAGCCAACATTCCTTTACTCACACGGACCGTTGCAATTCGGGAAGGGAAAAGTCACCCTGACACCCCTCTTCATCCCAGCAATGCCGCGTAGGCGACCCGAACTATGTATTTCTGGCCCGTTTGTATTTCACCGTTGCCTTTTTCCTTTGTCAGGAGAGAAGCAGGTATTCTACATTTCCTACTGCTCCCGCAGTATGCCGTGATTTATAACTGGAGCTACCTTATTAACGTCAAGGGCAGAATTGCTACCGCCATTCAAGCTGCAAGAGCGTATGAAAATCATTTAGTTAGCCGTGGCACGGTCCCAGCACCGAGGGCTGTTCGCCGATGTACGTTCCTCTCTCTGCTCCTAGCCCCCGCCAAGTCTGCGTCCCGGTTTCTGGGCCAGTGGGTGAAACGTGAACGGGCCCATTCTGAGCCGGAGCTTTTCAACCTCGCAGCAACCTTAAACTAGTCGCCACGGCTCGGGTTTCCTCTCTTTTCGACAAGGGTACTGTTCAGATGAAACCTCTCTCCGCTCCTTCTGGGGGATTTACGCTGCCACAAGTCTTCATTTTTTCCAGATGTTTTACCTAATAAATCAAGGAGTCTCATCAGAGGATTCGAATCCAAAAGCTGTTACCATGACTTCAAAGGCACAGCCTGGAATGGAAAGAAGCAGCGCAGACATTTTATACCGCTGTGTAGTCACCGATCATGAAAATACACTCTGGTTCCAGGATTTTTTCCTGTGGATACCAAAACTCCACCGTGATTAAATAAAATGGTGCCGTGCTCCTCCGGCTAACCTTTGCTTAAAAGAATTGAGCTGAAGCTCTCGCAGGCTGTACGGTTGGCAGGAACCGAGGATGGGGCTGGTCCTGAGAGGAGGTGAGCTCTGCCACCCCTCGTCCAAGATCAAGGACCGTTAGCTCAGGTTCGAACTCGCTCGCTCTTTGCCGATCGATACGCGGCTGCGTATTTTCTCTCGGTGCTAGTTTAAGCTCTTCTCGCGTGAAGGATTCAGACATCCGTTCCTATTCTTCAGATGTTTGAGAGAGAAAAAGATAAAAAGTTACATGGCTGCAAAATGTGATTGTGGTTATTCATACTGGTTTGTTCCTTGATCAAGGATGTAACTTTTTTTTTTTTAAATATTTCTTTTTGCAGCCTCTGCATGGTATCATTTTCTTTCACTGTTACATTTCTAAAGATAAAAAGCTCTGATGTTTTGAGAAACTGTTCTGTATGTGTTTCTAATTACTCGATAGCACCGTGTACTGCAGGATAACGTAATGAAGAAAAACAGCTGAAGATCTTCCTGCGGGTAGGTGAGCTGAAGACCTACATTCTGCATTTCACTTCCCTCCTTTCCAGAAGAGCTCTGGCGTGGCTCCGGTTGCGCCAGGTGCTGCCCATCGGAGATGTCCCACTTCAGCCGTGAAGAGAGGTGCCCAGGTTGAGTTTCAAGAGAGGATTTGGACTGTCTCCCAAAGCCATGACGAGGGAGAAGCTCTGACGACCTCCTGAGGGTGAGGGGAGCGGAGATTTTGGCTTGCGGTGTCTGAGGATTCGGGCACGGGAATAAGTAGTCACCGGGGGGGTGTCGAGGGAGGGCTCAGCTAACCCTCTCTTAGGCTGGTGGCAGGTGAAGAGCGCGGAGAGGGCTCTTACTGCAAGGCAGATGTGTGGTACACTGCTCACAGGCCACATCTCCCAGGGAAGTGGGGACTGTAGGGCTTGGAGCGCTGTGAAAATACTCTGCGACCCCCAGTAAACACTGTCGTGATGTACAACAGAGTCGGGACGGGAATTTACTCCGGTTAGACGGGATTCTGTGTGTCCCAGGCAGCAAGGACCAAGAGGGCATTGGGTCTTCAAACCGGATCTTAAAAAAATCCCTGTGGTTGCCCAACGGGTGGATGAGGGAACAGCCAACTATGTGTCTCCTGCCTTGTACTGATGTGTTCAGACTGACAAATAACCTCATCTAAATATTAATAATGAAATAACAGTTACCGTGATACAGACTTCAGAAAAATTGCTGCTTATCTTCCCTCTCCCAGGATGCTGAAGCCCAGTGTTGTGACTGCCTCGGATCGGTGACACCTAGTATGATACGCGTTGGATCATCAGAACGGAGCGGGAGCGGCGCAGCTTGGCTTCGGGAGCCAAAAATAGGTACTATCATTTCTGAGCCGAAACCTCCCTTGTCTTTCTCCACCCAGCCCTGCCTGTTTGGCACATGCAGCACATAATCGTAGCGTTCGCATCGTACCAAAGAAAAACCACATTCCTAAAGCAAGCGGTGCGTTAAGTAGTGGATGTGCTTTGGAAACAGGGTATGTTATGACATGGATCCTAAATTAGTGAGCATCAGCGACAATGGTTTGCAGATTTTCTACGGGTGATGGCTATAGAAAGGAGTACGGCTCATCTGCTGCATTGCCATGTGGAAAAGCACCAGAGATGTTCAGAGACGTGCCATAAAATAGGGAGCTTGAATTCCTTTCACTGGACAGCTGCTCAAATTCTTGTAATTGAATGATTGAGTGATGAATGTAGCACATTTGATTTTTCTCTGGATCTTTTCTCTCTTTTATTCTGTAGCTCTGTGAATCTCAATCATGCTTTCACCTTTTTTTTTTTTTTTTTTTAAGTCTACTCACTGGAGTAAGTATTTGTCTGCTTCTGCCAAACCCCGAAAGCTAATTTCGTTAAAAAACCTTGATTATTCAGGAAGGGTGAAGTTTGATCCACAAAGATAATGCTCTTTGAAGACATCTGCTCCGTTGGTAGTGACTGATTTAAATGGCTTCCATTTTTCTACGCCTGTTATGCCGTTCTCAAGGCCACACAAAGGAGGAGGAATTGTGTGAAGCCGTATAAATCAGGGTTTCTTACAGGGATGTCAAACACAACTGCACCATGGGGTGTTAATAGTGAGCAGGCAAGTAGTCAAAAGCAAGTCAGAACCAACTAACAAAAGCCACAAAGCTAATCTGTCTGGTTCTCGATGCTTCCCAAAAGTGCAGCGTCTGCACACTCACGTTCTGTTCTGGGAGAAGCTTGGGCTGTTAGACTGATCCGTATCACGTTTTCAAAGTCCTCCGGTAATTGGATGAGTAGGTTTGGTGAAACGTCTTCGGTTCTCAGTTTCTCCCATCAGGAAAGATCTAAAAATGAAGCTACGTGAGCACATCGCTACCCCAGGTCTCTTCCTACTTATTATCACCGAGCTCATTCCACTGAATTTGTGCTCAGCTCAAGCAGTGGTGAGGAGAAACAGGCCACTGGACACAGTAAGGGACCTGTTGGATTAAACTTCCATTGAAGAGTCAGTTCATCATTGAAAACTCCCGAGCTTTGTGCATGCCAGTAAGAGTTTCCTCCTTTTCCAGCAGTACTTTGTGGGCAGAGTGGAGGGCAGCCAAGAAAATTTAACCAGATTGAGAAATATAAAAAACCTTTTAGCGCACATGAAGCGAAAGCTCTTAAGCGGCGTTTCCTGTATGCTGGACCACAGAGACACTGCGCGCACCAGTCTCTTTCTCTAAAAATGTTCATCCTTGACACGGCTGCCTCGAGCACGTCGGGTTTTCGGAGGTTTCCGCTCACTCTTTCCGTCTTTAAGACTCCGGGCTGCACGCTGGTCCGTGAGTCAGGTTTGTGGGCACAGTGTATGATGGGGGGACACAGTTTGCTGTCCCAGGATGATCCCACAATCTCTGGAGCTTTCCAAATACCTGATAGTTCAGAAGAGAAACTGAGCTCAAACCTCCTGAAAACTCGTGTGCTTTCTAGCCAAAATGGAGCTGTCAGTGCTTTGAAACGGGCCACGGGGCTTCCTCTGTGCAGAAAGAATTCAAGACGGTGGAAAGTTTCAGGGATTGAACGAAGCTTGTGAGCCAGGATCTTGGATGATTACATGAGTCCATTGGACAGACTGCACACACGTGCGTGCACATGTGCCTGCGAGCGCATACCATTGTGGTTTCTGTATTATTTTTTTGTTATTTCTCAATATTCCCATTAATATTTCATGCATTTATCTCGGTTGCTGGTAATTACAGCAGCGAAAGCGCTGACTCCGCTGTCCCTCTGGGACGTGACATTGGCTTGGGACAACCCAACGGTTTTGTGTGGGCCTGCAAAAAAATGTTCTGCCCACTACCCTCCAATGCCAAGAACATTCCTGGCTTCTCCAATAACATCCTTAAGCACAGCACTGATACAAAGACTTTCATGTAGATGAATGACCTGACATTGCCAAATATTACTTATTTTCCAGGACTTTTGGGTCACTGGAAGCTATTTGAGTTCTACCTATTGCTCTTAAGAAGGACTTCAGCTATCTCAGTTCTATACCTACAGCGTCCCTCCATTTCACAGGTAATTTTTTGGAAATAAATTTGGCAAAAGCAGCAAGCAGGGAACGAGAATCCAGACCAGGGCAGACTGGGGTAACCCTGAGAGAGTTTTTTTTTGGAAGACAGTAACTGACCCAGGAAAGAAATGAGTCCTGGTAGGGAGGGCGAGCTGGGTGTGAACTCTGGGAAGGGAACAACAGAGGGTGCTGCAGGTCCCAGCTGAGCCGACAGCTGCCGACCGAACGGGTGGCACAGGCTTCGGTTCAGGGACAGGGATGCAGATGTGATCCTTGGGGGTGACGGCTTGTGACCGAAATGATTGTGGGAGGAACGATGGGTGAGGAAAGACTGAGGCGCAGCTGGATAATGCCAGATACTAGCCAGCGGGGTTGACGTCTCCCTTTAAAATCAGGTCAAGCGGAGTGCTGCTTCTCATCCAAAGGGAAAAAGGGCTGTGTTTAGGAAGTCGCGGCTCTCAGACAGCCCGCTGGTCGGTGGGAGCTGGGAGCGCTGCAGGGCGGAGGAGAGGATGCGCAGACAGACTCGGCGTGCAACGCAGGTACCCTCCAGCTCGCTGCACAAAGCTGGATTTTGCCTTTGTGAACGTTTGCCAATTATAACATATCATGTGCGTCAATAGTGCCTCTAACTTGCCTTAATACCTTTTTATGAGAATAAAATTTGTTCTTATATGGTGCTTTTCATGCTTGAGGCAGTTCAAAGCGCTTCGCTAAGCACAGTAATGAGTTAGATCTGGGGAGCGCGGTGATTGTGTAGGCAAATACAGGGACTATTATGTGCTCTGCAATAATTCAGAGAGCTGCCTATGCTAGAAACTGTTTTATTTATCGAAGGGAGGAACGTTGGCTGGATCTCATGGTTGTCCTCTGGAAGACTTGAATGATCTTTAGCTTCCACATCGAAAGGCACCTCAGAGAAATCGGAGCCGAGAGACCTCGCTCGAGGAGCGACGCGTGTAGCTGCGTAGCACCAAGGCAGCCGTGTCCGCCGAGGTGAGGGGCCCGAGATCAGCTGGAGCCCTCGAGCCCGAGATTCACCTTTCTCAAGCGTATTACATCTCTCAGAATCCTCTCAGAGCTGACTCTGTTATTTGATGTCTTCTTTCACCTTGCTTTTAGCTCTAAAATAAAAGCTTTTTTGTGCAAGACCTTCCACCCCTAGGTCTTGAAGAGGGATTGCCGAGTTTAACAGTGACGCTGTGAACCACCGTGGAAATATTGCTGTTCTCCAGCGGAATAAAGGGAGGTTTAAGGCCAGATCCAAGCAGACGTCTGAAGTGAAATTTGCACAGAATTGAGGCCCCTTAGTCCAAAGTCATGATCCTGAAAAACCTGCTCTCGGCTTTCCCTGCTGCAGGAGCTGCCTGTGCACTGCAGACTCTTCATTTTCAGTGTTTAACTTCTTCCTGTGCCTTCTCAAAGGCACTTGAGGAGTATTTCTTGGCAGACCTTTCCTGCTGACCTGCTGCCCACGCTGTGTCTGGGATTTCTCTCTCGAATATTTGGGTCAAAATGAAGTGGTCTGGTGGAGGAGGAACAGCAGCTGCTTCCTCTGGCCTGCCCATCTGTGTGGTAGATGCCCTGTGCGTGCCTGCAAAACACCACGGGCGGTCCAGTCCTCTAGGTAAATTCTCGTCTTTTTACCTTTTCTAGAAAAGGCCAAATGACCCCTGGTACATTGCCCTAAGCTTCGTGGGCATATACTCCTGCTCGGAGTGCCCGTCCTACTGTTAGAGAGACCTTGGTGGAAAATACACATTATCCACTTCGGCACTGCAGCGGTGTTTCTCCAAAGGGAGCCAGCTTTTTCCTATTGCTGCGTGATTACGGAAACCTGATTAAGAAAGCGAGTGGAGTCAAACAGGAAGATGCTGCCCTTCTAGGTGTTGTCTCAGCGTACACATCTTCAGAGCCTGTGCAGCTTGGCGCTTTTGGGGTGGTTTAGCGTACTCAGCTTACCGAAGTGCTCGCCTTCATGGCAGAGGCTCTACCCTTCGGTGTCAAGTTTGCACGCCGCGCAGTGGTACTTAGCGAAACAGTTAGAGACAGACGTTTCTTTGGCATTTGTGATGCCCCAGGAAGCATCCCGTGTTCAAGGATAGCCTCGAAACTCCTCCTGAACCTCCTGTGAAGCCACTTACGCTTCTCCTCCTGGGACCAAAGAGAATGAGAAGGACTTTTCAACATCTCCCACCTGCCCAGTGATTTGTGAGTTAGCTCTGAACACTCGTCATTACCTCTCTGGAGTTCAGGGCAGCAGAGGGAACTCAAACCAAGCAACTCAGGGCAGCCCCGCTGACAGAGCTGGTCAATTTGGAGCATAAACGGAGTCTGACTTATTATGGAATTCACTTCCTAGCAATCGTAGCGGCAAGGATAGAAAGGTGTCACATCAGGCTCCTCTGGAACGGGACAGGGGAGAGTAAAACTACACCCGGCTGAGGCTGTAAGTTAAGATTAATACTATCTTGAATTGAAACCGGAGGAGAAGTTCAAGGAGATAGCCTACAAGTGCTTTACAAAAATGCTTTTTTACAAATGCTTTTTGTACGAGCATTAATGTTTATGCCTCGCTAGGGTCATAAGCACTAGTGAGAGTGCAAGGAGAGAATTCAGCACAGTCAGCACCCGTCTGTAAAGATCTATGTCCAGTTTTGCACTTAATTCTGTTTATCTGGGGCTATTAATTAGCTCCTTTCAGTTTCCCTGTGAAGATCTGTATGTTAGGTCTACTGAACGCTCTTGCACATAAAGATCTGTCGTTGATTGCTCGGGCAGCTAAATTGGGTAGACAGCTCACTACTCAAAGGTATCTTAACTTTGCATCCTTTTCTGCCGGGGCAGGAATACTGCGGATCACTTCAATCTTATTGTAATCTGCTTGTACACATTGCTTTTCTAATTTCATGCCTAGGTACAGCATTTCCATTACAAAGGAGTTTTGTTGGTTGAGCTCTGCTGGTCTGGGTCTTTCAAAAGCTGATCAGAGCTTCTGGTCCTGCGCTTCTAGTCTTTTCCCTCAGAACAAAACAACGTCTCCGCAGATCCTAGGCTATCGAAGCCCATGGAACAGTTCAAGTGCCGAACGCAACCCAAACGGCAGCCTGAGAAAATGATGTCTCCCATAGGGGCTGTTGAATATGCACAAACGTATGATCTGTTTTCCTAACGTGCCTGTCAGAACCCAGCAGAGAAAAATATTTGGCATAGGCCATTCCCCCCAAAATTTTCCTCCTTGCAGGAAGCAGAAAATGTTCCTTTCCTATTTATTTGTGCTTAATCACAAAGGGTTGCATTCTTCCCCTTTCTCCGGCGACCTGTGAGTGCCCACTTGCTGCCAGTTCTGCATTTCCTCTTCTCTTTCACAGAGCTGCGAGCCTTTTCGGCCCTTCCTCTAGCGTCCGCTATACTCCACGTAAGACTTTGGGATAGGAGATGACCTTTAGGATGGGCTGTATTCAGGTTTACTCAGCACCCTGTGCAGGCTTCCCTATGTGAAGCACTCCGCATGGAGATGTCGTCCCCACTGACCACTGCGGAGGCATTCGCACGTTCTCGATGTCGTCGCTTGAGTCACCTCGTCTTTTTTCAAAGGTGAGGACTGGTTTCTGTCGCTACAGATCTCTACTCCCTTCTGTGGTAGATTTTTGGATTATTGGATCTCTCGTCTCTCTTCTCTAGACCTTCGGTGTAGACGTGGTGGCTTTCCTGTTTGAACAGGTCAGTCCACTGAGCTCAGACCACTTTGAAAGGTGGTCTCTAAGTCAGCTGCCGCGGCGTAGCAGACCCAATACTGGACTCATTGGTGCCCGTGTTAATTGTGAGTAAAAAAACATCTACTTTTGAGTGGTTTGTTCCAAAAACCCGCCAGGATCTGATATCTGTTATCTGCATTCAGTTAGCCTTTCAGCTCTGCAAATAAGCTACTCAGGTGAGAGAATCGCAGAGCTTTCTGTGCTTGGTCCTTCTTTACATACATCGTATCTGTCATTTTTAGGTGAAGTGCAGGATTTCTAACGTGGTAGGCACCGTCCACCTGCGTCAACTGAAAATTAGTAAAAACTTTCATGCGTCAGAACCGACTGTAGCCAGGAACAAGCCCAACTTCTTCATCTTTCTGGTTTGGAAACTGCTCCCGGGGAGGCATTTGCCTTCCTCAGTGTCCGAGTTCACCCAGCTCGCTTCCTGCAGCCTGTGCACAGCGTGGGCTTCTTCGGGATGTAATACTTTTAAAAAAAAAAAAA